>JAOXJK010000032.1:25383978-25423630 GCA_025774025.1 Xenus cinereus
CCCCACCTCTCTACACCCTCCTTTCAGGGAGTTGTAGAGGGCAATGAGGTCTCCCCTCAGCCTCCTCTTCTCCAAACCAAACATGCCCAGTTCCCTCAGCCTCTCCTTAATTCAGGTGATCTGAATCATCCATGGCAGGTCCCCCTGCTCTCCAGGAAGCACCAGCATGGAGGCATGGCAGCCCCTCCACCGTGTCCTCGGAACGCCCTTTGCACAGTCACAGAGGCAGCACACCATCACACGGATCCACAGGTTTTACTGAATGCCTTCGCTTTTCCTTGGAAGATTACTTTCTCACTCTCACACCAAAAAATTAAAATGCATTATTGAAGAAACCTATATAAATTAATATGGAAGAGAACTGCAGTCAGCTCTCAATTATACGGTTCAAGTGTTACGTAGCTTGTGCACTGAGCACAGAACAACTCTGGCACAAGTGTTTCATTGGATTTCCTCCCCCAAGGAGCAGATTCACTCTCTCTCTACTCCCCCCAAACGGATGTAGTAATGAAATAAACTATCCCAGGCCAGAAAATGCAGATGTGCTGCTCTGCGTGCTATTGACACCCAACCCTGCGTCCACCGAAAATGAAGCCAGAAATGTCCACCACACCCAAGCCATCTCTGAAGAATTAGACAACTATGCCCTTCCTCCATCAGATAAAGCACATAAGAATTACAGGTTTTGTTCACTGCTTTCTCTGTTTTCTTCTTTCTTCCCTATAAGCCTGTTTACCTGAATGAAGGCCCCACCAAACATCGTTTCTAATGAAGAATACTTCTTCTCAGAGACACTGAACATTTTTTCAGGGATTACACTTGGGCTACTGCATAGTCTCTCTTCTCTTTCGCAGGCAGCTCATCTCAGTGTGAGCAAGAAACAGCAATGGTCATGGAGAAAGGAATGCTAGAACAATAATAAGGGAAGAAGTGACTTCCAGAAAGAAAAAGAAACCATTTCTTGAAGTACAAGTTTAGCCGCTCCTCTTTCCTCCCTCCCCCTTCCTGCCTGCTTCTATCTCACACATACACATACACTGTGCTTTGGGTAAACTGCAAAGCTTTGCACAGAGTAAAGAGCAGTTATTCTTACTGACAATACTGTATGGAGCCAGTAACTGGGAGTAACTGGGGTCAGGCCCTTTGGGAAAAAGGCCAGCAGGATTCCAGGGTATTTCTTCTTTCAGCACTAAGCAATCTATAGGGAGTCAAAATTTATCATTATACTGGACTCATGCTTGAACCTATCAACTTTTTCTTTCAGGAACACTGGTCCATAGATAAATATAGACTAAAGATATTCCTACATACTGAAATGCTTGGCTTTTGTTTTTGCCACAGGCATTCAAATACGGTCATAAGAGAATAAACATGAGTAATATATATGGATATATGAGCAAGGGTGTATAAGACACAAATCTATGGTCTAAGTAAAGAAATTTTTTTCTAACCATGTTAACAGAGCATGAACCTCATTTCACTGAGAAGTTATATCTACACATTTGACATTTGCATGCAGTATTAGAAATTAATCTAACTTTCTTCATAAAATAAAGCTAAATATTCAGCCATAGGATTCTGTTAAAAAAGATTTTATGGAGACGCAGGGGACAAAAATCAAAGCTCTGTCTGTAACTGTGCGCATGATCAAAAAACTAAAAATGACATGCAAGGCTTCACTGATAATACAATAACGTAGTAATAATAATGTTAGCCTGTTGCTTCCCTTTTCACAGAAGAGCAACAGAAGAGACAAAACTGAGCATTTGCTGAAACACCCAGAAAACAACCGCAAAAACCCCACAAACACACAATGTTCCCATGCTACAAGGCATCTAGTTCCCCCACATACAACTGCTCCACAACTTCACTCTCTTTTTTTCTCCCAAGTGATAAAACTTTCCTTCACGACTGAAATATTGGGAACGTGGAAACTTACAGATAGCTAACACATCCTCTCCCATTTTAAAACCAAAATCAATAGCCTCAAACTTTCTCAAGTTCTCAAATGCTCGTTCTGAACCACAGGCTGGTCTTTTGCTTTTAGTTCGGCATCGGTCCAGCAAAGCACTTATGCGTGTACTTAACTTTAAACACATGAGCAGTCCCATTGATTTCAGTGGGACTTCTCACAGGTTTGATGTTAAGCAAGGGCAAAAGTGACTTGCTGGACCAGTGCCACGGACTGAAAAGCCTTTACCGCAGAGACTGAATATTTTCATGCACGTAGTGTCTGTCCCATTTTGTGTGAATGGATACTTAAAGATAATGATAATAATCACAAGAACCTCTGCTATTTCAGGTACGGTAGGGAATGGAAGATTTTGTTGGACAGAAGAGAAAACAATCATCCATCCAAACTGGTATGACAGCCACTATCAGGTGTTGTTTCTGTGTTTCCTAGGACAACGAAAATAACATTATTGTGTTTCCACAGCAACACAAATGTATTATGTCATGATGCAAAATACATCCATGGTATTCAAAGGGAAAAAAAAAGTCTTATATATAGTAACGTAACAGATGAAAGATCCCTTTCCAGCTCAAGTATGTTTTTTCCTCCCGGTAACCTGCACAATATAAAATCAATCTAGAATTTATACGTCTCTGTTCCTGCACTGTGGACTGTCACAGATCTACTTCACATCAATGAAGCAACCGGCAGTTTGTTGGGTTTTGAACATCTGTTCTTTGCATTGTAAGGTTAATCATGGGTATCAGCCAGAGACTTTCTCCCTCTCCTTACACAGGTAGCTTAGAAATGCTTTTCTGCCCATTCATTACTTGCTATTTGATAAATGTGTAGTACTACAGAATGGATAAAAAATTAAGCTTGAAACTGGAGGCACATCGGTGGCTGGCTGGGTGTTGGCTGTCAGGCTCAGCCCTAAAGAAATCACTCCTACTCACGGACAGACCGTGTGTTACGCACAGGTAACCTGCGGCGTGCGAGGGGTGCGGCGTGCACCAGGTGTGCTGAGCTTCCTCAGTGCACCAAAATCAACCCCACGCACGGCGTGCGATGGACTCAGCCCCAGGCTGGATTTGTTGGACTCATCAGAACCACCTTGCAGGATGATTTACATGTACAAAGGCTGTGCCATGCATATGCAACTCTTACATACATCAGGTACACAAAGGCTGTTGTTCATGTCCTACCTGCCACAAGCACCCGCATTTCTGTTCTGTCTACGACAGAAATATAAAACGATTATACATCACAGATGAAAAAACACAACCAAAATTATCACTCAATCCTTAGCAGAGGTGCCAGTAACGGAAAGGGCTAGAGCTGGGAGAACTGATTTTCCCTAAAAAAACACAGTGCTGGGTGATGACTCCTGGAGTTGGGCCAGCCACTGTTACTCTAAAATCTGTGAAGACCAGGAGAAGCTGTGTTCAGTGCTACCAAGTCCACCTGTGCTCCAACAGGATTTAATCAAGAGTGAGTAGCATGTAACTGAACCAAATTTATCTCTGCTTTCATAAAGTCATAGCCAGCATCTTGCTGGCAGTTCTTCATATCTGTGTTCTTGATTTTACTATAAAATGTCAGCTTCAGGTTACAGCAAAACTGAATGAGAACTGGTGGGACAATGTAGGAAAGGTTGGCTGGCTGACCCATTTGTGAAATATAATTATTTCATTTTTGATGAGAAAAGAGAGATCAGGGTCACAGATACAAGTATTTACAAGTGCAAGCTATTATCTTAAGAACTCTAGGATTTAGCTAGGGAAAAATACATTTACTGGAATGAACACCGACAAGTAAAATATTTAATCCCCAAAGTTTTATTTCCCCCAAACATAAAATAACATTACTTTGAATGGTCCATAAATAACATTAATGGAGAGATTTTGAATGGGAAATCTCTAATGATATACGAGAGAGGACTTAAATAGGTTTAACTGGGCTCCTTCTCAAACTTGGCAATTGCATTACAAATGGTTTTGAGTTTTTTTAAGCAACATTATAATTTGTTATCTGTTTGGATCAAATCCTAAAGAAGCTTTTTGTTCCAAATTTGCAAACGCCTCCAACGCAGAAGCAACTATGGGAAAAATAGTTTTTACTGCCCTACCATGTTTAGAGAAAAGATTATTTTCATGCTCTGTGCTGTGATGTGAGCTCTCTCTCTCTCCATGCCAATGGATGATTATGCAAATCCTCATTTGTGCTTCAACATAATGTACATGAAGGAAGGCTCATAACAAAGTCCTGCCTCCAGAGCTGCTATCTAAGTCTACATCCAGAGGCCAAATGGATTAAATGCTGCATTTTTTAAATTAATGTTCTAATACAGTGCTCTTCGAAAAAAGTTTGAAATAGGTAAGTGCTATCGATCACATCTTTGCAAGCTAAATAAGAGGAGCAGAAAAATGGACAAGCTATTTGCCAAAATTAGCATAGGAATGTTTTTCCCCTGCAGTTGAAGCCTTTCTAGTCCACAAGCTTTTGCCTCAAGCAAAAGTAGCAATACTGGGACATAAACCACAGGTCAAAATTTAAGCTCGTGTAAATTGACAATATTCCCTCAACATGATAACTTTAAGCAAAATAAAAATTCCATCAATGTTGAGTCATCAACAGAGGTTCAGTTTAGGATTAGAAACAGGAAGAAAATTGTTGCCGAAGTGGGAAAAGAGACCGAAGCACTGTCTTAGAAAGCGCACAATGGATTTATGTGATAAAGACTTCAATTGCTCACATTCACAGTAAAATTGTGCATTAATCTCACCTTCTCTAGTCCGCACGCTGAACAATTTTTAACCCAATAAAATAACTGTTAACTTTACTGAACTGATAATATACGTATGCCACGGCTTACCCCATTAAAAATATAAAACTGCATCTAACATAATTTAGACGAACACAGGAAAAGCATGTAGAGCATAAGCAACAAATCTAAATCTCCCTAACTAGCAAACATTTATGCATATGCAAGAAGAGCAATAGTAGAATTACAGGGGAATTTTTTTATTATGTATAACAAAAAATATTAAAATAAACCAGATCATTTAGATTTGTATTTAGCAGGTATTCTCTCAGTTAAAATACCATATGCAGGATTTTACTAAGTCTACATTAAGATGCCTTAATTTCAGCAACAGTAAGAAACGCTATTTTAAAAAAAAATCAGTGAGATTACTACTTTGCAATAAAATTTCTCAGTTACCTGGATTTTATGCTTGATAATTATTTCAACACTTTGAATACAAATTAAGAAAACAATATACAAGCAGCAATTTCTCTGCTCCCCCTTCCTGTAACTTACACTTCCAGAGTAACTAACTTTAATCTCTAGCGAACTTTGTACCCAATTTTTTTTTTCCAAAAGGACCTATATTTTTTGAATGGCTGAGACAGTATGATTCCCCAAATTGCGCATCATTCTCTTTGTATGAGTGTGTGTGTGTGTAGCAGGTTTTACAAATAAAAACCAAAAATATATGAACAGTTCTAATATATCTATGGGAAACATGCAGTAAGGAAGATGTTGATTTAAGAATGCCTGAGAATACAAACCTATCCATATTTACTCAAAAAAGCAAGCAATAAAAATCTCTATAAAAATAATCCTACATTTTGTGTTTGTATTTAATGTATTTTGCAGCCAAAGATTTCTTAACTAATGAGATTTTGCCTAAGGATTGTGAGGTCTGAAAGTTTTATATTTGAATTACCATTATTGTGAAATAAATACAAAATGCTCATTGTGTGGATTTATAAACATAAAATCTCTACACTCACGACAATGAGCATCTTTACAGACTGGACTGCTTGTTCTCTGTTATTTTTATCAGTTTTCATAACAGCATGTTTAGGGTGGTAAGTAACTGTTGCAACATAATGAACTTATAGAAACTACATATGTAAACTGGTTAAAATCTTTTCAAAAAAATCACATCTTCAGTGAGATTTTGAAATAAAGGATTTTTAAGCAATATTTCTGACTGCTCAAAATTACAGTCAACTGCAGTACTTTAGCACAACTAAGCACGGGCATTACATTAAGGACATAATTACTCCTTACAAAATACAAGGAACGAAGTATAATTTTAGAATTTAATTACCCATTTGCACAATCAGGAAAACACAGAATTTTCTATACAAATCAAACTCCTGTGCAAGGTATTCTGTAACAATAACCATAATAGTCAGCTCAAATGAGATCAAATTTGTACTTTTACTATCTAGATGTTTTCTCTCCCCCAACCATTAGTATTTATTCTCTGAGTGTAATTAATGATTTAAATAAGCTAAACTCTGTCACCAATGAAACCAGTTCTAGGGGAGCTGAAATATTATTCAGAGGATCTGTTTCTCCAAATGTTTACACTCACAAAAAATAAAATTATCTGGGTACACAATCAGCATGAAGAAACAATCCAAAACCAGTGTCTGAACAGACTTTTTGCAAACAGGCTATGATTGCCATTGATATTTTGCATACCATGAAATTAAATTTGCAAGGTTCATTGTTCTCTAACAGCCACGACAAAATAGAGTGCCTTCATTATTATTAACTTTTTTCTTTTTACATTTAACTGCAGAATGGAAGTGAAAAAAAAACAACTGAGCTTTAATTAAAACTTAGCTATCATATAATTTCATATTCATATATAATCTTCTAATTTCATCAGGTGCTGAGCTTCATATAATAAGGACAGTAAAAGAGTCTTAGCACCCCTCCCAAAACCAAAAATACCTCTCAGAAGCTGAATTTGAGATACTGGGAGTAACGTGTACTACAAATCTCCTATTAAAAAGAAAGAACTTCTATATAAGTTTTAAACAGTCTTACAACTTCTCAATCTGCTTTTCACTTTACTTTTCACAAAGTTTTCTATTTTCTTCACTTTCAAAGTTCTTCCATTGACCTGGCTGTGAGTAATGATTGCTTTGCTTTCAGATAAGGAAAAGCATGAAGCTTTTTCAGAAAGTTTATGTTTCTAAACCAAAAATGCGAGTACATGTCCCACCCCTCCAAAAAAGGTATCTGCAAAGCCACTCAAAAGCCACAGGTGCATTGATTTAGAGGGGCAGTTACATATAGTAACGTTGAATAGAGTATTTGAGAAGGCATTAAAGAGAATGAGATTATGCATCTTTTGGAGAGGGTATGAAGAACACAGACAGAAAAAGAGAGCTGGCAGCACACTATGTCGAATGAAAGAGCCATAGAGATAAAGTAAAAAGTCACCTGCCATATTTTGCCTTCAGTTGATGAAACTATGCATCCTATATTTGCTTTAGATCACCGATGTTGCTTCAAAAGTCAATCTACTATATGAATATACTCTCCTGTTTAGAACTTGTAATTCCTCCTATTTTTTTACTAACTCAAAAAAAATGAAGTTTCTAAAAGTAATGTGTCCTAGTATACTGAAATTTTCATTGTCAGTCCCTTTGATGGAAAATACCAATTGTTTAATCATCTATTTGAGGCAGTGACCTTCCAGCTAAGTACAATACACTTACTTTTGTTACCATTTCAATGCAAATACTTAAACAGAAAGAAACTATGAAAAAATAGCTATACTCAAATGCTACCATTCAGGCCTTTTTGAACCACACCAAGATATTACCTCACAAGTCCCGTGAAGGATATTTCCCTGCAATAATATATGATATGATTAAAGCAGTGTCAAACCATTTTGTAGAACAATAAAAGTCTTGGTTATAACTCTGAAAAAAAATACCTTTGTTTTATGTCTAAGTTTGGATCAAATTTATGAGACATTGTTATAATCCTGATGTTAATAACTTGCGTTATGGAAAATCCCATTAAAGTTACTTTTTGTGGAGTAAAGAAAACTGTTCTGCCTGAAGAAAGATATCAGCATATAGCTCTTATTTTTCTCCCAGTTCAAAGCCACTGTGAAGTGTTTGCTGAAGGTTCAGTTTTGCAACACCTTGAGCCTGATTCAGTTGAAGCTCAATTCAATGCAATTGTACTCCTTCCTTCAGTTAAGTGTTGGATCGTATCCCGTCACGAGACAAATTATTCACTATGATTAACACTAGGGAAACAGAGCTCTCTCAGTGCCACAAAAAAAAAAAAAAACATAAAGGATTGAAATACTTTCAAGATGTAAGAAGTCAAACAAAAAAATGAAGCTTCAAACAGGAAAAAGATGCCGTTAATCGAGTATATTGAACCGATAAAGCCTTATTTTTATGTATTTGTTTTGATTAATCAGAAATACTTAACTGGTGTCCCAGAAGGTTAAAGTTTCCTTGCGTCTAACAATGGCAATAAATCATCCATATTTTTAACACAGAAATGGTTTTAAAAAGTGTTGAGTTCCCTGTGCCTCGGTCACAGAAGTTCAGAATTTTCCTGCATTTAAATTAAGATCTTTGTCATTTCCAGCTTTCTTCAGGAATCTTTTCTCATAGGTCAGATTAAGATGTTTCTGGTGTGCCAGAATCATCATCTTTTTGTTTGTTTGTTTAAATGAGCGTTCCTGTAGGAATTCTGTAAAATGTCAGAGTGTAAAAAAAGTTTATTTCTGTCCTTTGACTGGAGCAAGGCAGCTTGAAAATTCCTAAATTCAACCACAACTAGCAATTCTCTTCCTGCAGGGATTCCTGCAGTTCCCATATTCCTTGACTTCATTTTTAAGTTGTTACAGAAACTGTTTTATGAACTGATGTATCTTCACAAATATTTTACATCCTTTTTGTGCTTCAGAATATTTTGCAGATTGAATCCTCCCCTTTCACTCAGTCTTAGAATTTAACCACATCTTCTTGCCTATCTATTTGTTTAGCTTCCCAAATATACTTTTGAACTATTTAACTGGAAAAAATCCACAAACACCAAATGGACTACAGCATGACCTAATTCACACCATATAAATAATGGATAACGATACCAAAGTTACTGCAGTGAAACCAATATAAATTCAGTTAAATAAAAATGGACTCTCTTCATATACTTTGATTGAGTTACTCAGCTTGCTTTTTTAAGGCTTGCCTGTTAGCTGATGGTTCAAATCGTATTTGTCTTTCAAGAAATCAGCCTACCTTCTTTACTTGATTTTATGGTGCATTTTCTCTCCTCTGTCAGCCTATTAAGCACATTAGTATCTTTGGAGTGTACTTTCAGTGGTCAATAATGATGTACTGATGAAGCAGAGCCTGGAGCCCACCCTGAGCGCACGAACGGCAGAAGGAGGGCTGGTAATCCCAACTGAGGGAGCCTCATTCAATGGCAGCGGTCTGGTCAGCCTGCTGGTTTTTGGTACCGGTCACAAAGCTACAACATAACTGGTGTGCTTACTGCAAATGTGAAATATTTCTCCCTGCTCAAAACCAAAGGCTTCAAATGTGGTCTGAAACAGCCAGCCCACTAAGAGGTGCTAGTCATAAAGAAGAAAAGGAAAAAAGAAAAAGAGAAAAAGGGGTGGGGAGGGGGGGCCAAAAAGAAAAACAAGAAAAAAAAAAAAAAAGGAAAAAACAGAGGTGCTCATAGCATCCAGCTTTATACCCAGTCCGAAGCAGCTCCGGGTTTGGACTCAGGGTCACAGTTGCTGTCGCAGTGCTTCTCTCTCTGCCTACTCACCATGCCTCAGATAACCACCCGCGCCTCAGGGGATGAATCTCCCTTCGCAAAGCAATAGATATCTTTCCAATGACGCCAACGTGCACTGGATCAGCCCCGTAATGAGGAAAACTACTAGAATTGCTAAGAACATCCTAATTTCTATCTCTAAATGAAAGCACTCTAAATAAAGGTACATTTTCTGCCTTGCAAAGGACTTGCTTAAACTTGTGTAAATCAGCACAGTCCTTGGCTCACACTATTTTAATAAGACCCATGTGTATTAAACCAGATTATATGACACATGTTAAGGTTCATGTTTGATATCAAATTAAGTATTCAGATGATTTATGGAAAAGAGTTCACCTCCCTTTCCCCCACGTGAGGTTTAAGACTAATCTTCAACCAGATCTTCCAACACTCTCTGCATTTAGGCCTTCCCCACTTGAAACCTTCAATGTTGTTTTTATTACCACAAGAGACCGATACCCAGCCTAGCATCTGTTATTATTCCCTTGCCTTCTCTCCCTGGGAGAACATATGAACCTAGCATATATCACTGCGATTACTGGATGCTGCTAAATTCCTAGAAAAAAAGAAGCGTTGCTTTCCTCTGCCTTGTAGAAGGGTTTGATTGCACTATTACTCTATGCACTAATGTGCTGCTTGGCTATAAAGGGAATTGTTGAGTAGTTTCCTTAAAAAAAAACCATAGCAATAAAACCCCCACAAGTTCCATAAAGTAAACGAACACCCACCATTAGCTCTTACCCACAAGGATCAGCATGACAGCTGTATTGATAATGACAGGCATTTGGCTGGAATCGCTTTGGGAGGCAAAAGTGTGAGTTACGCCTCCCTCTATCCACCAAGATGCCGTGCATTAGCATTTGTTACTGAGAGCAAAGGCAGGTGATGCTATAGGTCATTCACCCCATCTTGTCATTTCCACTGATGGAGAAGCTCCACAGGTCACCAGCGATATCATCAGAAATTATCTCCTCGGGCTGAAACAGGAATTCACTGCTTCACCAGATAAACCTCAGTCTGTTTTACCACGTAGTCAGTGCCATGCTTTGAAGTGCACTTACCTGCTGTGACCCTAAAAAACTCATTTCCATTTGTTCTTCTTCTTTTGCATGGTGCAATAACCGAATTCCTGATGCCTTCATTTAGGACTTCCCACAGTAAATTTCAGTCCCGGCCCTTTTACCACTCCCTTACATTTTGCAACATTTGCCCCGGTGCTTTTTTAAAAAATAATAATAATAATAATATGTCTGTAGGTATTTAGCCAATACCCCCATGAAATCTGATTTTGCTTTAACAACATACGCACATTTGATTTTCCACTACTTACTGTTTTCCTTCAGTGTGGAAACCAGCCTGGTAAGGACCCTGATGCAGAACTTTCCTTCTTCTGGTACAAGTGGGTACAGACAGACATGTCGCAAACTCCCATAGTCAATGATCCTGTCCAGAGAAAGTAGTTTCAAAACAATAAATACATCTAAATATAAATACAGCTATGGGCTCATGTGATGAATTTTAATCAATGCACAGACCTGGCATTAATTAACCAATGTGTCATTAATTAACAATGTGTCATTAGTTCCAACAGACCTTGTCCTCAGCAGTTGCCAGCAAATTCTAGTCCTACCCATTGTCTGAGCTATTACAGGCCAAAAAAGTTGTTCCAGAAAGATTTATTGCCTGAATAGCCAGGCTGCAATGAAACCTTGGTATTTACACAGGATTTTAGTATATGCTTATCACAAGGCTCATATCCCTCTTTTACAGATGGCTCTTCCAAAATAATCTGACAAGGGTTAAGTTGCTTGCATGCTGAGACCACTTGCTGTCCTGTAGACAAATACTCTTTTATTACTCTCCTCTACTGTGTGCTTACATTTTTCCTTGTCTTCTGCAAAGATGATAAATTCTTAGGGTCATAGACTGTCTTTTTGTTCTGCATTTTGCTGTATATCAAGCAGTGGGAACACACTGAGTAACTAGGGTGTACAGGACAAACAAATTGCTAATAAATAGAAACTTCAAATTATTTGACTAAAAACACATAGAGAAAACCCAGTGAAAAGGTCTTACTCCTTTACCTGTATTATATATGTACATAAACCTCAACACACCTCAGAGATTTGCCTCGTCTACCCAGTATCTTAGACTGAATTGTACACAGACTGATTATGTGGAAAATTGTCTACTCCACAAGATATCAGTAGCCTTTCAACCTATGGAACCACTTAAAGTGGAATTCTGAGCCTTTATGTTTATCTACTCTACAACTTCTATAAATACGTTTGCTTAAAAAAAGTTAGAAACGGTCCAACAAAATTTTAGGAACATTCATTACGTGAGTTTTGCTTGCATATCTCCATTAAAAGCAGCTGCACAGTTAAATACTATCTATTTCTGGTTCTGCCTTTCATTCAACAGACAAAGCCATTTTAGAACAATGTTCTGTTACTGATAACAATTTTATTCGATATGCTTTACTGATAAGACTTTAAACAGAGGATGACAGTGCATATAACAGGTAATATATCCAAAGAATTACAGATGACATTTTGTCTGTTCACAGAATGCTATGCACATTTCTTTAAACTATCTTTGAGATTCTAATCGTCATCATGTAAGTATTTTTCAAAATCTTAGTTTAATGAAACACATTTAGAAGCTCATTTTAATGAAACACATTTTACCTTCTCATGCACTGAAATAAAGTAGGGGTTTGCCATGCTGCATGCTCCCCTTAAAGGAATCAAAGGCAGAAGACAGTTTCATCACAAAAGCAGTAAAACCACCTGCACTTCCAGTTGTCTATCTCATCCCTTTTTCATTTCCTCTGCCTGACAGCAGGCCACTTTATATGCCCCCCAGATGAAAAATAAAGGTAAACTTTTCTCATCCTTTGAGATCAGGACTTAATTTCGTGTATGCTCCTATGCACCAGACTTTGAAAGCCCAGTTGGCTAACAGAAGGTCACTTTTTGCGTTGATGCCCTTCTAGCTAACTGGGTAGCCATTAAGCTATACGAGTTAAATATTTTTAAAGCACAGTCGTGGCTATGATGAAGGCACCCATCTCCTTCCAAACCTGTGAGCCACAGAAGAGCTGCTGCCCACATCTTCTCCATGTGAGAGGTGCAATGGTAAGGAACGTGACTGTCCTTGCCAGTTGGGAACCTCACTCTCAACCAACACACAAATGCAAGAAGGACAAGTATGGCAGCAGGCTCTACCTCTGCAAATGCTCTAGCACACGTCTAACTAACCAAAGGCAACTATTCAGGTTTTTGCAGGAACAGAGCCTAGCTTATTACAGTCAAAATGTGATTGCAATCTACCTGTAGGCAGTGTGCACAGGAACAAGCCCACCACAGCTTGAACAATACGCAGCCACTTCATTTCTCCAGACTCATATCCCAAACACAGATATGACTTAGAGGATACACATTTTCACTCCTCCTATAGAGCCTGAATAATGTACAATGAAGTACAGGAATTTTATTTTAATATCATATTTGAAACTTTCTTGTTCCAGGAAAACTCCTTCCTATGCCATTTGCAATTTATTACAGTTGCAAATAGGAAAATTCTAAATAAGAGTAGCAAGAAGATTTAAAAGATTCAAATAATAAAAATATTTCCAACAAGCCCAGTATCAGAGTGAAAAATTTTGTAAAGCTCTTGTAAAAAGCTTTTTACAAAGACTTTGATAAAAGCAGCGCATTACCCTCACGTTCCCTGCTTCTATACTGAGATATTCCAAACAAATGGAACTTAGCTTAAAAAGCTAATCACAAGTTATGAAGATCTACTAAAAGATAAAACTTAGCCAATGAATAAAAAATGAGATGAGATACAAGGATGACAAATAGGAACTTCACAGGATAGGAAAAAAAAAAAAATGTACGTGCTTACATTGCTCAGACAGGACTTCCACAAAGAGTGCACAATGTTATCATCTATCTAAATGGGAACAAGATCAGACCAACATGCAGAATTTTTACAGATCCCACCCTCTGCAGAAATTTCCCTGAAAATTATTTACTTCCTAGGCAGAAAAGCAATCTCTGGCAAACTGTATACAGCACGTCTCAATTTGGGACAGTTATCTGGTATAATCTTTGTCTCCAGTCACCAAATACAAAAGATGGATAGATCTTATTTATGAAGGTCACTATATTCATTATACCCATACTTTATAATGTGCACCCATTAGTTTTTATAGCAAGAATATTATAACTCCACCCAACCTTCATTATAAAGTCTTCAGTTTCTCTTATTGTAGGTCCAGAGGACCTAATCAAACTCCAGGAAAGAAAGTTATCACATGATTTCTGTAAAGAATTAAGAAAACCCCAAAACATCCAAAAGCTCACTGCTGAACACACTAAATGAACTAAATAATGGGAAACACATTTACAATGTCCTTTAATGGTAAGCCTATCCAATTTGTGATTTAAGAGGTCAAACTATTGGTTATTTTTGCATTCCTGGTAATTTAAGAAGAAGCAGACTGGGAAATGTGCACTCACAGGCCTTATAAAACTGCCTTCCTTATTTTGAATAATAGACATCTATTGTAAAAAGCTTACTAGTGGAAAAGCCCCCCTCCATGTTTACGCGCTTTGGCTGGAGAACCCGCTGCCCATGAGGCTCACAATGAAGAATGAGCGTTTAAAGAGACAAAAGAAATCAGCCACAGAAAATCCTGCCACCCATGTGTCCGGAAAATATGAATTGCTCCAAGAGTTGGGATGACAAAAATTGCTGACACCAGATGGTAACATTCCCTGTGAGAGTACCGCACCATCATCTTGTGCTGAGAATGAAGCTTTTTCTCAAAGGCCTGGGGCGAAGCCTAATAATCGGGCAGGCAAGAGGAAGGAAAGGCTGAGATGGGAACGCAGCTACGGCTCTCGGCCGGGGCAGCCCCAAAGACTTCTGCCCCTGTTGCACCAGCACAGGCTCCAGCCAGCCCACCCACAGAAACCACAGCCTGGTTTTACCCAGGCTTAAGACTATTTTATAAGACCTGAGGGCTGTTACATTGACTTCAGTGGATTACACCCTTCTATGTAAAAAAAAAAAAAAAAAAGTATATTGCGGCAAATCACAACACGTCTATAAACTAAATGAAATTTTAAAAGCTGGAACATTTCTAATTAAATTTCATTTGGTCACAGCCAAATTGGACATTGCTCATTTGAGGTTTTATATTCCAGCATGAGTGGAATATAATAGGCTGGTGGTTAGGACACTAACTTGAGGTGTGGAACAGCCAATTTCAGCTCCATGCACTGCCTACTTAGGGTTGATCCAGCTTGAGAAGAAGCAATCTGCCTGAAGTCAGCCAGAAGAAGGAGCAGCAGGAAATGGACCTATGTTCACCCTCTATCTTCACAGCTATACATTTAACATCAGTCTTATTCTTCAAAAAATAAAGACAATGGATTCTTTGTTCATCTTTAAGTCGTTTCCAGGCCAAGTATCAAGATAATGTTAATAGAGTGTTTGACAAAGTTGAAATTTGAGCACAAAGTAATTTTAACAAGTTCAAATCACCCAGACTCTGAATTCTGTCCACGAGAGCTAATCCAAAACACGGCCCATGTTTTCTCCTGTGTGGGGCAAGAGGAGAGCCAAATAGCATCACGTCCTTAATGCAAGGAAACACCAAGGCTGGTAGTGCCTTCTGTGCATTTTAAATCAGGATCAAAAAAGCACTGCTCTTCAGTCAGTCACTTTTCTGCTTTAACCTTTACCTCTATCACCGACCTTGGTCTCTGAGAACAAACTGTGCACCCAGGAGAACTGTTTGTTTCTTCCAACCTTATTAGCTCATCTAATGATACCGCCCCCTAATAAAGTCAGATTTGCTAAAAGGCAAAAACTAAAGCAAACCCAAACCTCAATGCTCTCGTAGGTGAACTCACATGGCTGTCTGCAGGGATCTGTCTCTGTGAATGGTGGGGAACACCTGCTTGGGTTGTGCTTGTTTTCATTTTGGTAGATTGCACAGGTGCTGAGCCTGTCAGCAGAGAAAAACCTGTGAGGATGCACCCATTGCTTTTGCAGGGTATGAATCAAGAATACATCTTTCTTTCGCTTTTCTTTTAAGCCTAACCAGAAAGCCAAGCAAGATGAGTTTCAAATTGTTGCGTTTATCAGGCAAGTATTGATAATGTACCTAAAGGCTTTTCATAGCTAAACAAAAGATATTTAATAAGTATTTTATGGTTGTTTTTTTTCACAACACTATTTTGTTGTGTGTGGAGATGGGTACACTGGTCTCAGATCTAGGCAACCAAAATATTTCCTAAAGTGGTTAAACAATCCGTCACAATGTAAAGAGATGCAACACTTATTTGATAGACACAAAATAAACTAAACAGATTATGAGATTATAAATCCTTAAACTACTGATATCTGGAGTAGATTTATTTATTACACAGAAAGTGTGGATGGAGACTATGTGTGAATAATGGCACAACTGTACTAAGGCAAGGAAAAAAAAATGTTCACCTATTATTGCCTGAGCAATGCACAAGCCGTTGTCAGAGTAAAAGCCCACATCTAGGAAACGTGGTCTGGCGTTAACTTTCTGCAGACTGAACTGCACCAGTTCTGTGACTCAAAAGCCAAAGGAGACAATTCTTTCTCTTCCATGCAGCACTGTCCAGGCTGTGTCAAGCATCAGTGGGAAATAAGCTGAGGTTATACCCATTATTTCCAATTGCAAGGATAGTGGGGCAGGAAGCTGAGAGATCCACGCTTTTTAGCCAGTTCTCAATGCACCAGTAAAGCAGGGCTCAATGTCAATGTATCAGCTGCTCCAGGCCAGGCAGAAAAAGAAATAGACTCCATGCCTGCTCAGTGCAGACCTGACCATCCTTTTGTGCTCTCAGTACACCTGATCTGTTCCAGTTCCCCTGATCCCACAAAAATTTACAGTCAAACCCAGCACAACTTCAGTCAAGATAACTTGCTGCAAGCTGCATCTGCAGAAATGAAATTAGCAGCAATATATCCTTTGCCTCAAAGGACTGTGCTGAGTCTTCGTTAGTCGAGTTTGTACAGGGTTAGAGATCACTGGATAGGAGTTGTGCACAAGTGCAAGGCGTTACGACATTACACACTGCAAAACTTTGTCAAGCTACGATTTTTGTGGTAGCCTGGGGATTGTCGTGGTCAGAATCAACTATGTCACTCTGTACTTTTGGTTACTAAGTAAAATAAACAGATCAAACTATTTGGTTTTAGCAAGGTACATGAGTTTTACTAGCAATTTTCTTCCCCCCTTACTTTCTGTCCCTCTATCTTTCACTGTCCTCATTTAGGATCAGAGAGACATTCAGGCTGGAAAGGACTTTGGGAGGTCATCCACCCAGCACATCCTCTCACACAAAGCAATTGCAAGTCCGAATTCACACCACGTAGCTAATTTAGTCTGCTATGAAAACATATGAAAACACACCAAGGCTTCCTCCAACGCTGACTCCTCCAAGGATGGAGACCACACGGCATCTCTGGTCCAATGTTTGACTGTCATAGTAAAACACATTTTTCTGTGTCAAACAAGAACCTGCCCTGTTTGAATTTATGTCCACTGTCTGTCCTCCTCCTGCCATGCACCGGAGGCTGGTGGCATTTGCTCAGTAGCCTCCTTGTAGGCACTGACTGCTATGGGGTCCTCCAGGACTCCCTCTATTCCAGGCTGTAACAATCTCAGGTCACGGCTGCCACTCCTGGGGCACCTACCCCAGTGCTCCAATCATCCTGGTGGCCCTCAGCTGAACTTGCTCTAGTCTCTTAACATCTTTCATGTCCTGAAGCCCCAAAGCAGGACACAGTACACCAGGTGTGGTCTACCGAGCGCTGAGCAAAGTTTTCTCTCGCAATCTTCACCTCACAAGCAATCTACCATTTCCAGCATCGATGGTCACTAGCTTCAAATTGAGAATCACAGAGAACAACTGCAAAAAATTCCCACTGAAACAGATTAAAATATTTCAGCCCTTTAATGAACTTACCCCCGGAGAACTGTTTCAAACTCAACAGGCTGAATTTCAGCAAGAGATTATTTGGACTTAATAAAATAATAATTTTATTTTAGTTTTCTGAAAAAAAAAATAAATCCAGACCTTGCTGTAAAGCCCGCTTGTTTCTCTGTACACCAGTGCGCATAGGCACCATGAGAGCTACGCCACGAATGGTGGAGCCTCTTTTACAGCGCGCCTTCGACCAACTCACGTGGACTTTGCCAAGTTCACTAGCTAGAAGCACCTCTGCCTGTCCTGAGCCTTGAGCAGCTTTAGTCAGTTGCCATTTCTAATATCCTGTCTGATTTATGGTTTTTCTCCAGGGCAAAGACTTCAACAATTGACTTTGGGTTTGGGCCTACAATCCGACATATGTTAACCATTACCTAATTTTCAGGTGTTGTGGGGTATAGGAACTGTGCAAATAATTACTTTTTTGGATCTGTGACCGAAGTTATTTTTAATAAGACTTTGTTTGATTTCTCAGCATTTTGTACTATTTGTTTTCATTACATTTGTAATACATTTCTGGTAACTGCACATGCCTTCCCGTATACGACAGGAAAATTATGAATGGCTTGATCATACAGAATGATTTATAAATCTGTTAATTAGTATCATGGATCACTTATTTTAATCCTAAGGCTTAGCTGAGCTATATATTGGCACAGTGAACAAAGGGAACAAATATATCTGAAAATAGTAGTTACGTTATTTATTTAGTTTTAATATAAGCTGAAATTAAACCCTTGTCCGTTCCCTTGACTAATTTTAGGACTAATCAGGGTGGGATACAATTGTGAATTGGAAGAAAATGTAAATTCCTAACAGTCATTTATTTCAAAGCATATTAAATACCTTTTACAATTCGGCCTGAGCCTTCTTGCTCAGTATCTCAGAGTATCCTTTCAATTATGTTAGATCCATTTATAAAAGTCATTCATAATGGCAAGGATAGCAGAGGTTTGCAATAACATGCTGTCACGCTGGTACCTCTACACAGCAGCCCCTTTCCCTTGCTGAATTACAAATGCACATTAAAATTTCCTGCCATTTAAAAATAATCATTAGGAGGAATAGAGAGAATATTCTTACTATCAAGAGACCCTGTCTCTGCCTGCCCCATGACTTGTCTGGGCTTCAGTACAGCAGTTTCCATCTTCTCTGCCAGACTGCCTGGGTGTCAGCAGAGAAAATGTTTGCTAGATCTGCTTTCATTTTTTATGTGTAGTAGCTTCTCAAAAGATGACCCTCCCCAGCACCTTGGTTGGCAGCTGAATCAGCCATTTTAACAAAAGCAAATACTGCGTTTTACCTTAACTCAACCTTGATAAGATTCAATCTTGAATTAAGTTTTGGAACAACTTTTCTTGAATTTTTTTTCTTGAGCAAGGAGGATGGAAGGCAAGAAATGAGGAAAAGGCTTGGAACTTCAATTCAGAGCTTTTAAGTTTAGCAAAGAACCTCTACTAAAGGGATCTTGTAATAGGAAGCATTAGGCAACAATAAGCAGAAGAGGTTATTTCCTCTTTACCTATGCAAAATGAAACAGAGGAACAGGAAACTGGCTATTTAGGCTGTGTGTGTGTGTGTGTGTGTGTTAAGGCTTTTATTTTTTTGTCTTCAGAATCTGCATCTTTCCTTCCCCTGAATTCTCAATACCTTTTAAGATCTGAAGAAATTAAGTTTTCTTTGACACACTAAATTTCATATATGACTGATACTGAAATGTTACTTTAAATAAATCATTTTCTCATGTAGTTATTTTCTTGTGAGCAGAAACTGACTATGAACAGCATACTGAAAGGCAGGCATATCCCCCTACTGCTGTTAACATCACACTAGGAGTATCAGGAGCACAAATCTTTTGTACCATTCAAAACTGCCTAATTTATTTCCTAAATGCTTGGAACTGGTGATGAATTTTGACCATCAAAAAGCAATTTAGCATGCCACATAGTGTGTTCTATTGCTTTACTAGAGACACACCTGGAAAGCACATTTTGCCTTAAAGTTTAACTTAAAAAAATAGTGTGATGCATAGCCTAATGGTTTGTCTAGCATTAATTTCATAGGCTGTACAATGTTTAAATTTTAATGACATTTTCTAGAGCCACATGAAAAAACAATATATTGTGAATGCTTGCTATTACCCTCCAAATGAAACAACTTTATCCATTGTCATAGCAAGTTTTTCTTGAAGCTGTGAGAGCTATCAAAGAGCTACAAACGTTCAGAAATAAGGTATCTAATCTGGCACTTGTACAAATCGAGATTACACAGTCAAGCCAAAGAAAGTGTCAATCATAACACTGGAAATATAACAAATTTATTTTTTAATTCACTGCACATGAAACCTCTTTATGGTGTGTTTCATATCACTGCTTCTCATCCTAATTATCAAAAATCCTTTCTTTCCCCATTCTCTATAAGCATGAACACTATAAGCAAAACTCCAGGTGTTTGCCAAAGAAGTTACTTCATTGTGGATATCAGTTCATAGTTTCAAAATTAATACTTACTTTGGCTTGCCTTAGGCTTTTGTTTTTATTTTTTCCCTGACCATTGAAGACAGACTTGTACAATCACCTCAAAATAATATGCAATGCTGGTCTTAAACTACAATGGAAAAAAGAAAACTCCATCAATAATAATTAGGTTTGCCTTGTAAAGAGCTTTCAAGTTTTTCTCCCCCTCCCCCAACCCTCCTCTTTGTCCCAAATTAATTCTTGGGAGCTCGTATGGTACAGCTGGTTGTTAGATTCAGCTACATATTAAGAAGTTAAAGCTAAAGAAAACTCCTTGACTGATAACTACAAGGTCACTTTAAGGTGAGTAGATTTTGTTTGTGTGCTTATATGGTGTGGGAAATGGTAAACAATGAGCATACAAAACCGTAAAACATTAATCTGTGTCTCTAACTGAAAAGTGTTTTGATTTTTTGCTTTAATTTTTTTAATTCCACAGCCCATTTGAGAGTCAGAGCATTCAGAAATTATTAGCAACATCATCAAGTTGCTAATAATTTTGTGGCTTCTGGAAAAAAATGGATATTCTTATTTTTAAAACACTTCAATCACCAGTGTATCAACTTTAAATGCGTCAGCCACCTGCTAAACCACCAACGGAGCATTAAAACTAACAAATCACCTTCACCCAAATTTCCCTTAAATAGATCAATTCATCGGATGCTATTGGTACATATAAATGTCCTCAGAGCAGATGAAACATTGGGTGAAACCACAGACAGAGCTGGAAAGCAGCAGGCATAGCTACATACAGTGTATGACAGATACCTGGTGAAATTGGGTAAAGTTTTTCGGTCATACTGCTGGTGCGTGATCATGCAAAGAAAGCATCTCTTCCCGCATCATCACCAGAAATATTGTATTTAGTCATTAACCTTTTGCCTATTAGGTGGCATTTCCTGATGAGGGAGTGTTAATGGCTCTCACATTAACACGTGCAGTGAGCACCCATGAGTGGCGGGCGAGGAGAGGGTTAAAATGAGTTTCTTTATGCATATGGTTCCTGTCTCAGCTGTGAGATCAGTTATAGGTCCCCGGCCAAAGATAGCAGCTAAAATATAACAGATGCTGGTGCTTCCACAGCTGAGGTGAAGTATTTCCTTTCATCCTCAGAAGTCACTGATAATGTCCCAATTCTCTATTCACTGGAAACGTCAAGGGCACGAGCAGGTTATTACAACGTGAAATGAATGGGCTGTTTAAACTGAGCCCACGCCTGCGCGTGGTGTGATGTTTCTCCAGTCCTGAGAGACTAAAACTCAGAGCAAGGAAGACAACGCTGCACTCACAAAGGCGGTCACTGGATGCTCGAAGCCGAGGTCCTTTCTAATAGGGTACCAGTGGGGAAGGGAGGGTGGGTTGTTATCATCCAGACCTTCCTGGCAAAGCCATCAGTGTGGGGCTGATTTGCAAATACTTCCTCCCTGCGGCTGCTGCCAGCTCATCCTGGCCTGTCACTTTTTCAGCCGAGTCAAAACACAAGTATTCAAGTAATTAGTCACCCCACGTGGACATAAATACTGTAAGAGGAAATAAACCTCTCACAAGTTCATAGAACTTGTACTGCCTAAATATTTCTTCCTAAATATTACTTTCCTAAATATTTCCAACACTGTATAACACTATCTAGAACTCATTCATACTTAGTGTTTTTACAGCCTTTTGAATACATCTTAACCTGTCAGATTGTGTGTTTTTTCTGTGCTTTAAACACAACCACAAAATGTTTACACATCTGAAACTTGGTTGAAGTAAAATGTTTTCCAAGCAAAGCTAATGAGCTTAGGGATGTACATATGCCAGCAGTCAAGTTGCTCTTCACTAGTAGAGTTCAAATAACTTTCTAATACACAGTATTGCACTAGCAGAAAATGCTTGCTTCTGTGCAAAAACAAAAAAAAAAGAAAAAAAGCCAAATACTCAATATGCATGCATAAATACATTCATGTGTCAGGGAAATAGGTATATATATAGCTACACAAATTTGGAGAGTGACTTTTTTGCTGCTTTGCTGCACAGATGTTGGTATAATCCCAGGTAGACCTTCTTCCTTTCCCCTCCCGTAAAAAGGAACCAAATAAAAACTGGTATCATTGCTACACCATTAAGAAAAAAAAATAACATAAAAAATTAAATACAAGATGCACCACAGTAAATGAGGCTGGAATGGATATGTACATTTCTGTAGCAACAATATCCTGGGAAAATGTAGTTTTCAAGTACGCTGATGCACGCAGCTTTGGAGTGTGACCGTACAGAGCTGCTCTGCCAGGAATAAAGATGACAGGAGAATGCCGAGGTATATAACTTTTCAGTAAAAGTCACCTTAAGGGAAAAAGGAGAGTATAAAGAAACAAGTATAAAATAAGAGGCTGTGGTGGCTGTTTACCTTGTATCAATGAAAGTGCATTTTTAGAAGAAATACACAGATTATAAAGCCTAGATTTCAGCCTAAAGTGCTTTCCACTCTGAAATCACTTTGCCAAATAGCCACAGAGATGCAACAACGATGTGGACAATTCTGGGTTTCTCAGTACCATCTGGCCACAGGTTTCGTATGCACCTCAAGTTCTGTGTTTGCTAAACGTGCATCTTGATTGCTAATCCAAACCGACAGAAAAACTGTATATCCAGATAAGCCAAACAAAATAAAAAGACAGTGAAAAAAAATCAGGAAAGTCTAACGTTCACTAAAACGAAGAAAATCTTACATCAAATGTAATGTTCTATTAGCTGGAGAGGGCTGTGTGAGCTATGGATCAAGATGGATCTGTATGCATGTTCATTGTCCTTATGCAGTGCTTGGGACTACCCTTGTACAGAAGCTCCAGCCAGCACAAAATGTAGCTATATACTTTGGTAACTGGCTCCCAAAGACCAGCATTTCCAATGGAAAAACATTCCTCCAACCTTAAAACTCTCACTGACAGAAGTTTGTTTTTCCAACTAATGGACACGTTTCTGCAAAAACTATCAGCTTTCCATGGGAAAATACTGATAGGTCACGAGAAAGCGTAACAAATGAAAACCTAGAAGCAAATCTATATTGGTAAAATATTTGCTTTTGTTCATATATATGTAACTGGGCATCGTGGAAGTTATCAACCACGCTCCTCTCCAGGCTGGACTGCATCTCTCATGATACATCTGTTCTCCTCACCAAGAAGAGAGGCCATGATTTATCGTGACTATTGTAGTATGACCAAGAAACCTAATCCATAGAGGAGAAGGAGGTCATGAGACAGCCAAAATACATTTTTCCACTTGCAAATTGGGCACTATTTCAGAAAAATCCATCAGTCAAAACATGAAATATTCCCAGCTTTTTTACTTTATTTTCTCTTTTGGCAATAAAATGACAAACTTCATTTTTTTTGGACAGTTTGAATTACTTTTTTTTTTGTTCTAGATTGACTGCATCGGAGGCCACGATATGTGAGCTGAAGGAAATTTTAATTCAGAAGAGTAAAATTTCACCTTTCTTTCAGGAAAAGATTACCTTTTGAGTTACTAACTGGAATTTAATCTGCAGGACAGAAAATCTGCTTCAAAACTTTGAATTTCTTAAAATCGTATCAAAATAAAAGGAGGACAGGAAAGTAACACAAGTGAACATGAATGCAAAAGGTTAAATACAATATCAAAAGCAAATAAGGTCAGAAAGAGGTGTGGTTTTCCCTTCAATACTTAATCCAGCATCTAGAAAAAAAGAAGTTGCAAGCGATTATGTTTATAAAGAAGTACTTTAAAGGAAAATCTCTATTTGAACAGCTGCACTGAGGTTTACCTGAATCTGTAGGAGAAACTAAACCCTGAAAAACAAACCCGAGCTACTTATTTTGATGGATTTTAGCTGAAATGACCAATTACATAAAAGTCAACATTTGTATTTAATCCTTTACTGGAGCAAGGCAAAGTAACACCCTTCCAGCTGTAACAATGCTGTTATATACAAGCCTATGCAAGCTGTTATATGCCATATATACTTCCTGTAGAAGTATATTTTGTTTACAGTATCCAGATTTCAGAAATTGCTCAGAGGAGGGGACAATGACATGGCATTTTTCTTTCTGATGGACTGAGCAAAGCTGAAGAACTTAAACACCTGCAGGTCCAGAGTTGACACCAGAAGGAGTAGGTATTTCAGAGTGAAAGCAACACTGAACCATCTCTTCAGCCACTCTGTTAATGAGTATTGTCTATTGATCAAATACCTGCCCCAAAATCATACCAGAATATTGAATTACATTACATCCTTGCAAGCACCAACTGCAGTAATACCTAATGCTTCAGCAGTGGCAACCACTGACAGGCAAAACGCAAGGTCTTAAATGCAAAGCATCCTTTCCGTGTTCCCAATGGCAACTCCCTCTCTCTCCTTTGAGTGCCAGGTTGTTAGAGGCTGGATCTCACAGTGTCATTGGGCTCGGTGATCATATGCAAAAGTGCTCCTTGCTACCTTATGGAAACCTCAAGTAAAATCATCTCTTTTCCAAAACCAGGAGAACAACTGGAGCTCTTCTAAACTTATTTTTGATAGAAGTCTGTGGTGGCAGACAGAGATGAACTGTCTTCCCCCTCATTTCTTCTTTTTTTTTTTTTTAAAGCAACATGTGTTAAAGGTATTATTTCATAAAATATATGTTTATTATGCAGTTATCTCAGCCTGAAGGCTTATGGCTTTCCAGTATGTATAAAACTGTACATAACTATAATCCATAGAGACTCTGGGTTTATTTAAGTCTCTTGACTCTCAGCAAAAATCCCAAAATAGCATAAAGTAAATAGAAGGCTGCCTGAATGTAATAATCATAAAAATAAACAAACATGCCTCGTGAGTAAGCACAGAACAGAACTGTTGTACAATTTAAGTTCCAAAGCTTGCTATCTCTATCCAGATACTGGTAAGAGCTATTCACATAGTTGTAAACTTACTAGTTTCAACTATGCTTTCTGAATAAATCATGTAACCATATAAAGATATTTTAATAGCCAGATGTACTTTGGTTCCTCAATCATCTGATGTAGTAAGAAACATCTGGTAAGGAACCTGTCCAGAGAAGTACAATTTTCCTCCCCATAACAAACATACATATACACACACACAAAAAGATACCTTCCAGCCTCAAATATGCAGGTCTACTTCTAAGTATTACATCTTCTCATGTTTAATGATTCTCTGCGGTTCAATATTTAACTATTTTAGCATTTAGTCACATGGACAAGTGCATATGCTTTTGTATTCAGCAAACTGCCACTAGGAATAAATGATAAAGAATGATATTCTTTACTGATTGTATCTCAACCAAATGCTCAGTCAAGGAACCAAAACAGATGTCAGCTTCTGAATCTCAGGAGGTGGATGTAGGGGGAACCTTCTGCAAAAGCCAAGTAGGTTTTCACACTTGACATTTGCACAAGGAGCTTTCAATGCTCTCATTGTTGAAGTTGATGCACATGGAGAGTTAAATGCTGTATTTGCAAGAATAATTCTATTGCATCCAATTTTAGTTTTCTGCACAAACCATTAGTGTTTTCCCATGAAAATTAGAATGTTACTCAAAAAAATACTGGAAAGTTGTTGGAAAATCTGAAAGTCTTTTGAAAAGAGATTTGGCAGGTTGGACAACACTACAGCACTTCATCACGGATGAAAAAAATGAGAGATGACTACTGAAATCTAATTTATCCAGACTAAATTTCACCGATGTAACAATTGTCTCCATTCTTCTTCAGAAAAGTCATCATTGAGTCTTGAACATCAGCAGTATCATGATGGCATTAACAAGCAAAAGCATTACTATATTTGTCATAGAAAATTGTAAGGCTTATAGTGACAGAGATTACTTCAATTTGTGCCTTTATTGCTAGAAGATGTGATTTATCTAGTGGCCATTTATTTACAAGTATTATAATTTTGTTAATTTGAAGTGTAATAGGATGTTTTCTGGGTTTTTTTTGTTTTATCAGTGCCTGGAAGGAAGGATCAATATATTTGCAGTATTTCCTTTATTTGTGTGCATTATGCTGATGCAACTCTGTTCAGATATTTATGAATAAACACTTGTTTTTCAAAGAATATGCAGTATGATACTCAGTTACTGCCAAGTTGATAATCTTAGGCAACCACTAAATAATCCCAGACAGACAGTGGAAATAGATTCTTTTAATTTTTCAACAGAAGTTTGTCTGTTTTACTGAGACTTAACAAACTGATATTCCCATTAAAATTCCCTGTTAAAAGACTGAGAGCAAACACATTGCAGCCTTAGGACAAATAACTACTATTCCCCTAAATAAACAGTTCACTAGTAAATTGAGGGTTATGGTGACTAGACCAGGTGATGCCAAAGCTACGATGCAGGTCTCATTTTCAGAAAGGGCATGAGAGAAACTAAACAAAGAGAATGGAGCCAAGTGTTTGTTAGTAATTATTTTATAGTCCAAGAAATAATAATAGAGGCTTTTTCCTACTGCACAGTAAACTAAAGGGACTCTTCTAAAGATTTTGCATATTTTTTTCTCCACTCACACAGTAGTTACTGTCCTATTGCCACTGGGTATCCAAGTTTAGTGTGTAGTAGACAAAACTCCATGAAATTGAACTCAGGCGGTTAACCAACATTAATAAGGGTAAAAAATTAACAATGTAATAAAAGCAGATTACAGGTAATGTTTAGGCAACAGCAACAATAAAAATGCAAAGTATTCTATCTGAGAAGCTTATTAGCACAATTCTTATCCAAAAATCAGTACGAACTCTTGGAAGTCAGTAAGTCATAATACCACAGATGGTAGCGCCGCCTCCTTGGCTCCTCAGACAAGCTCATAAACATGTTTCAGACAGCTAGCGTACTCTATCTTATCTGATAAGGTAATTCCTTTTCTAAACAAAAGAAACAAAGAAAATCTAATCCACTGGACTTCACTGAAACATTTGACATGCTGCCATATAGGAAGTTATTAATTCAACCGGTAAAAAAGGAGATTAGCACCAGGACTGTAAAAGAGACAGTAGACATGAGTACTAATTGTGGGGAAGTATTGAAACTATGAGGCTAAAAGGAGGTTACTAGTGCAACTCCTCAAGTGTTCAATCTTTGAGCCAACTATTTTCTATTCTGTGACATTTTCACAAACAGGAATAATTTGCTAGTGAGTTTGCCAGCAGCGTAAGCGCAGTGGAGGGCTGGAATATCCTACTGGGAAAAAATCCATCTAACCCTGGATGTACCTTGAGGAATTTCCAGAAGGGACAAATATTTGTGTCCAGGTATAAGACACTAGCAAGGCCTCTTTTGGAAGGCTGTGTACACTTACAGTCAGCCAAGCTCATAAAACATTTATCTAAACCAGAACAGAGCTACTAGAACAAATAAGAGAACAGAGAGATAAGATGTTTAAAAACAGGGTAGCTTATTCAGCCTTTAAAAAAAAAAAAAAAAAAAAAAAGAAGAGAGGGAAAAGTTTAAAGGGACTTCATTTTTTTTCTCTGCAAGCAGTCAGAATGATTAACACTAGCAGGGGAGAAAAACTTTTCAGGACCCACTGGCATGGGCACAAATAGATGCAATCAATCCTCTCCCGGTTCATATTCCTTCCAACCCCACCTGAACAGCTCTCCTCCAGTTCCTGCAGTGCCGGCACACCTAGCCCTCCCCCAGCCAAAACAGCTAGCTCACATCCTTCACGAGCTCAATGAGGACCTCATCTACTCACACACCTGCAGGTTGCTTAATGCTAAAAATAGCTTGCCAAAAAATGACAGGGAAAAGATGCACTTTCACAGTCCCTCTGCAGAGCACGCTCCTGAAGAACCTGTTTGTCTGTGTCCTTGTACTTACGGAGGCAACACATGTCTCAAGGGCAGGGAGATTTTCCGTTAGACCAGGTTGCTCAAAGCCCAATTCAACCTGACCTTGAACACTTCCAATGATGGGCCATCCACAACTTTTCTAGGCAACCTGTTCCAGTGCCTCACCATCCTCATCATAAAAAAAAAAAAAACAAAAAACAAAAAAGGACTACGTAGTCATAGTCCAAATAAGAAAGTGATAGTGTTCCTGCTGAGAAGAAAAGAGAGCATCTTCAGAAAGTCTTCTGGGATCTCCTCTCGTGCTCTCAGTCCTTTTGACAACCATATAGCATGGCTAGGGACAAACCCACAAATATGCCATACTTTCATCTCTTTTCTTTCATTCCACTTTTTAAAAGGCTCAAGAAAGCTATTCTGTCAAGCCCTAAGAAAACACAAGTTGTTTTTTTTTTTCTTTCTTTGACAGTTACATCCTACCCTTTTCCATTTCTTATTATGTTCACTGCATTCTACTCTTACTATGTCTGTCTAGCCCAAATACATGGAATTTGAAGTCCTTTTTCATACATTACTCTCTTAGTAGAAGGTTCAGGTGCCTAAAGGATGCAGAAACAATTTAATAGTAAACACTATACAGCTTCTGATCAAACTGTGATTATTTTTTTCCTTATTTTCAAAAGAGAACACCAACTACACCAAATTATTTTTGAGCCTTTCCCTGACTAAATAAATAAATAGTTTCAATATAAACACTGACAGTTTAAGCCCTCATGAGAACATAGATTTAGTGGGTAAATATGGACCCCAAGATAACAATTTCTATATGAAGTCACTGGGGGATACCAGTGCAGAATGATGGAAAAGCATGGCTAACTAACGCACTTTCAAGCCACTAATGTATTCACATTTTCATAGTTATCTAAAACAAAGTTTGTTCTAACGCAGGTGATACATATAAATGAACTTTAAAATTAAATACCTCCAGATTGCAGTGCCAGAGAGATTAAGAGATTTTTAAATACTAGAAGTAAACTCAGATTTAGATCTCTGACTAACCAACCATTCTTGATTAGTTGCTTAAAAATCTAAATACATCCTAGAGGACAACAAATAAAGACTGACTGGTGGCACTTAAATGAAACTGAAAAGCCTTGTAATTGAAATCAATTCACCTTTTGTTCCACCTGCTTAGAACTGAGTTCAGGCTTTTGATTTAACTACTAAGAATACCAAGCTTATGCTACCATAGGTGCTAATTACACTATAACCTGTCAGATGGGAACAAAACATCAACGTGGTTAAGTTTCACCACAAAAAACCCCCTCGAACTCCACCACAGAACAAAAAGGCTTTTATGGTGACTTTTAAAATTTTGGGTTAGATTCACTACTATATTAATTCACCATGCCTAATTTACAGCACCTTAGGAGCACAAGGCAGCCATAAACCTCTCTTAGACCACCTGGCTACGGCAACGCAAAGAGCTGGTTTCCCAACACTGAGCTGTGGCAGTTCGACCACACCACCATAAAAAATCCAGCCTGGCAGTGTCTCCTATAGCATGATGATGCCACGCTTGTGCACAATTTGTTCCTACACCAAGGGAAAAAGCTTTTGCAGTTCCAGGAACTTCTACATAGCTGTGCAGCAAGGAAAATCACCAAGGAATATATTCGGTCACAGGCTAGTTAAGATGGAAGAAATGATTGTATAAACATATTCAGATCACCCAAATGATTTTGTGGAGCATCTGGGTGCCATTAGGTTGGCTTCTTTGGTTCGGGTTATATTGTCAGCCAAGTGGTTTCCACGTAACCTGCATTAATAAAGCTCTTTTGCCAGATAATTTTACAAACCAGGCTCAAAATATCAAAACATGGCAATTGGTCCACTTTTTTGCTCATTACACTGACCCTATTACTGACAACGACATAAAAGCAAATTACGATGAAGTATCATGCTTTTATTATTTTCATTACCACTGAGCCCTGGAGCCCCATCACTAGAGAGGACCCCACTGTGCAAGGCATCCTACTAAAAGAGTAAAAACGGCTCTGGACAGAAAACAGCACTATGCAGAAAACCAGAAAGGCAGTTAAACAATAATAATTTACGTTGGGATGTAGCCGACCCAAAGAGAGAGGCAAACCAATGAAAAGAAGAAGCAAAAAAGAGGCTGTAGAAAGAAAGAGAGATGTTATACTGAAAGGAGAGCAGAAGAGGTGGAGAAGGCAACTAAGGGAAGCCCAGAATTAGCACCTAGTAAGACTTCCAAACATTTTCCCTTTTGTCCATTCATCCTAAATACTCTGCTGCTACTAGTTTAGTTATACTACTGTTTCTCTTAGACCAGGCAGAGAAAGTTCATTATACTTGGGGGTGAGCAGCCCTGCTCTGTGAAGGTGTAATTCCCTATAATGGCCTCTTCAGAGCAATATACCTTCCCGTAGGACATAGTAACCAGTGTGACTAATACCACTCATATGCACTTCATTCCCTCTCTCATCTTGCTGCCAGGGGAACAAGTGAGTGTGCAGGGTATGTTTTGTGTTAGCAGGATTTGGGTTTTCCCACCCTTGCACACAATGCAGAAGACAAAGCCAGTTGAAGAAACGCATTTTACATTTGCAGCAGAAAATGTAGAAGCCTATGAAAGTTAAATGTTCCTGTGAAAGTATATTTGAAGTGCGTGCCCTACCCTAAGTATAAATCACTAAAAATTCTGGGTTTGAAAACGACTTAGCTATTTAATTAGGAATCACTAGATTATCTCATCATCTATATCTCTGAGAGACTGAGACCTAGACCTACAGGGACATAACCATGGCAGATATAAATCCAGTAAAACAATGAGAAATCAGTATTTTCTCTATGTGCGTGTGTGCAAGTGATCTAACAAGACAGAAAAAGATCTGAATGCTCCTTCTCATGCAGCCAGTAAAGGGAAGGTGTCATAGAAATGAAAACAGGGCTATAGACAGACCCTCAAAGGCAGCAGAAAGACTGCTAGCCTCTTTCAGCAGATGACTAACCCTGCTGCATCGATAGCCCAGAGCCTGCATTCTCAGCGACCCCTGCAGCAGCACGGAGCAGGCAGTGATGGAGCACAGCCCCTTTCACTTTGCCTGTGGTAAGTGCCTCCCCCCTCAATGCCATAACCAGCACCTGTGCAGAAGTAAAAATGACACCTGGGCATAAAGGCACAGCAGGCAACGGCGGGCCGTGGTGTTTCTGACAGGTTCAGTAGGTTAGGATCCTTGCTCAGGTAACATTTCCTTCACTGTGCAACCCTCTCCCCCTAAATCCACCTCTCGACGTGCTTTGTAGTCACCACATTGTTCTAGCTGTGAGGAGCTAAGGATATAAGGCAAGGCAGGACATGTATGGAGAGAGGTACCAGCAACATTTTTATTAAACCAGTTGATGCAGCTGAATACCTTATCTTAGCCATTCTTTCATTTCCTGTTGTTCCCCTCTCACAGCCTGTTTTGATTTAACGCTATTCATTCAGGCAGGAGTACTCCACATAGGTAATGCAAAATTTATAAGACGCAAAACGTGCGTGTGCCTGCACACGCACACTTGCCCATTATTCCTATACCATCCGTATCTGTAGTCTAGACAAAGCTACAAGAGCCAGAAGTGGGGAACTGGAAAGGAAAATAAAAGGTGAGGATTGCATCAGTGTCACCAGAGCCTAAACTGGGAAAAAACCAAAGCGAAAACTTGCATGTTTCTCACTGAGCTGGGATATGACCTTCCATCAACCCTGGTCCACATAGATTTCAAGGATATTAAATCACCTCTGTGGCAGGAGCCCGGTAATCAAGAGCCACAATCCCGTAAGAATTAAGTTGATGGACTAATTTGCCTATGGGCTACAGAAGGGCATGCTTTCAACTACAGGGTCTGAGCAGTGGTTGATGCTGCGCCACAAACAGCTGTAATGAATCTACACTAGAAAGAGGGGGTACTAGCAGTAGTAAAAAAAGCTTCCAGAGAATGGTTTAAAGTCCACAAAACCAAACAGCCCCCATTTTTCTGCTCCTTAAAAATGGGAAAGAGCAGTAAACCACACAGGGGGTGGGGTGGAGAACACAGTATTAAGGCATGCTCATAAATTACTCCAAGTATGACCTTGGTTATGGAAAATGAAATTTTAAAAAAAACACACTTATTTTCTATTTATTTCTTTGATTTACCCTGCTGGAAAAATATAATAGGCAGTACAATTTCCTAAGCCACAAGACTTCACCACAGACCATCTCATCTTTGTGCTGGTATCCAAACACAACAGGCATGGGATATACCCCTTCATCTCTTTGGGTGGTAAATTGTTACTCAGTCCATGGAAAATAAAAGGAACAGATGCATGAAACAAAATCGTGGTCCTCAGTTTTCGCAGGTTGGATGAGGCAGTCCCATCCCCACAGCGCCACTGCTTACCCTATGGAGCAAACCCTTGCCACGAGGATGTTGGTGTGAATGATTGACAACTGCGCTGCGGTAAGCACACATTAACACTTACGGGTTGAAAGCAGCCAGGTTGACGAGAGCCCCACAGTAACAGATGAGTCAGCTTTGAATGCATCCTAATTGAAGACAGCAGCATGGCCGGACATTTTGCACCAATGTGCTGGCCACCTGCTCGCAGGGAAGGAGAAGCGCTAGGCATGGTTCTGTGCATCTTGAGAGGGGAATATTTTTCAGACACTAAGCAAGTCCATGGGCTGAATGACTTTAACTAAGCACAGCCATAAGGTCTCAGGTGCATTTTAACAGAGCATCACCAGAGTATAAACGCTGCTGTTATTATACAGAATACGTAATCTATGATGTATGGGCTTAAGCACAGGGGATAAGGCTCTCTTGAAACCAATTTAAAATCAAGCCAACTCGTAGCTAGAAGCTAGCCATTATTCTGAATTTGGTTGCTTTGTTTTTAAACAGGACTTTAGGAACAGTGACAACTTCAGGTTTTTGGTGGTTGTTCATTTAACGGCAGAAGGCGTTGGACTACATTTGACACAGTGCCTTACTGTCTTGTTCAGCCATTTGTAGTTGGGACGTTATTGGTGATAATTTAGATATGTTCCAGATGTGAGATAAATGTTCACTCATTTCTAAGATTCCTGTGTTATGCCAAATACACGCAAATAGAAATTCATACCAGAGGGTGCATTATTTATCATTTTCCAGTCCAAGAAGCAAGAAAAATGAAAGGCATCCAGGACAGCCATCAGGATATACATGGCTAAGAGAAAACAGATAGAGTTTGTCACTTATTAGACCCCCCCAGTCCCATACAGACAAATTTAATGTTGGTGATTGCACCTACTGTTAGATTTTCTTTTTGCTATGAATGTAATTATTACATATACTGTAAGCATTCTATTAAGGGCTTATCTTTTAAATTTCATTGCCTGTTTGATTTCATTACTAATTTGAGTTTTGAGGTCTTAAGTTCATCAGCAAACTCACTTGTGCACTCAAACAACTAGTTTCATGTCATCCTCTTACTGTGTACAGGAAGAGTAGTTATGAGCAAATAAAAATACAATAGGACACATTTATCCTCAATTACACAATCTTATTTAACAAAAGATCCAATAAGCACGCTCAGCAAAACAGTAGCAAAAACGGTTCCTATTTTCATTAGCTGAAACATCTCCAAAAATGTTACAACTATTGATTTCATTTTCATTTTTCACCTCACTCCCCATGCTGATTGAAATGCAGTGCTTGAAAATGACATCTCAGAAGTTTTTTAGAGCTTTGCAAGTATCTTCCTATATAAGTGATATTTGACATATCTTTCAGTGATGCAGTTTCTACAGACAAAATTGACTTGTAGGCTGTTCTCCCTAATTCTTCCGTCTGCATCTCACATAATGCTCTTACATTCCTCATTGTCACCCACTGACAAAAAGCTTCAGATCTGGGATCCATTTGAGATAATGATAATTTGAAATATCTAAGGAAGATAAACCCAAATATAATTAATTTCAGAGCTATGCGGTTACTGTGCACAGGTTTTCCAAAATACTGTATTCAAAACTCATCTGAAGAAGAAGAGGTAGAGTAGGGAGGGGGAGGAAAAGAAGGAGAAGCTATGGATTTTCACCTAAGGGCAGGGAGTGGAGTTTTACTTTTAATTTATCTTAATTAAAGCTACTAATTTTAATTACCCAGGTATGGTTTGAATACATACATAATTCATTAGACTAAAGCCATAGTTGTATAAGAGATGGTCATTTTGTGTGCTAATACTGAAAGACCTACTGATGTACGGGGCTTAAGTTCACATGAAATTCAATTTTCTGTTAATATTTCCAAGTCGCTATCCTCATCCCTCTTTCTTTCCTTCCATCCCTTGGCAATTGCTGCAAGAAACAAGATGCTGCCCAATGAAAGTAGCACCATTTGGTTTCTGAAATGCAAGACAAACCCTTGGAAAGATTATTGGAATAGTAATCATTACCACAGATCTGCCTGAGGTAAATTCTCTTACCAAACATACTTGGCAAATTTCCAGCCTTCTGGAATGAAAACGTAACCATGTGCTGTTGATCCCAGATCCTCATCCATACCTCTGAAGCTGCAAACTACCACCTGCAAATACAAGGTGAGGAAGGTGCAGTGCTGCACTTTCTCCCTAAATCATAAGATGGAAGTGTGAGTTGCTGTGGGAAGGTATCTGCTATTTGGATATCTCAAGCATGCCAATTATCAAAAGGTTTTATGAAAAAAAGAATCCAGTTAATCACAGATGAAATTAAGGTTTATGCTGATTCCCATGAGGTCATCTGATTTTGTTTCAATTGACAAATTGTCTAAATTTTATGTTGTGAAATATAATTCTGTAATAACTCCGGAACTTATTGACCTAGACTTCAAGTATTACAGGACAACTGTTCTAAACAGGTGTAATTCAGAACAGCAACACTAACTCTACTGTCAAGAGATTTATCACAAAGGTTAAGCTGCTTATTTTAACAAGGAGCAGAAATTCTCATTACATGTCCCTGATTGAACAAGTTACTTCAGCATTTGGCTATTCTTTCTGTACAAGTTTATATAAAGTGCCTTCACTCCATCCTCCTCCACAAACATTCAGCAAATCATAAGGAAAACATATTATGGGCAAAGATCTCCGGAACACTGGTCCAAACACGTTGGCGTCTGATGTATTCACAGTTCCCACTTACCGTACCCACACTATAACCAAGTTTGGGGTTTTTTCTCCAGGTGTCCACCTCCTGACCCCCAAAGAGTTGAAGTTGTCCTTCACAACAATGTGATGGTTGCTGACTCAGTGTTTCACTAGGGACATCTACCTCCCAGACATTTTGACTTTGTTCTAAGTTAGCTCACTCGGGAGAGACATTTTTTATCTCTTCCCTACCTTTGTAGAGTTTCTGCAGAAGAGAATCTGGGATAATACTCCCTGCTACTTTCCACTTGATCGCAGCAGGTATAGGGCTGCTTCCATTTCACATCTGCCACTATCTTTCCCAGTTTCCAAATTTTTTTTTCTCTTTCTACAACTTACTAGACCTACCCCACGCTTTTCAATTTATATCGTACTCGGAGTCTTATTACATGCAAATCTGACAGAGAACTCTGAAATGACAAGCATCTCTGAATTCAAGGTATTGTTTTAAAACTGCTTACAGCTTCGCTAAATTGTAAAGATTCAGATAGAAATGATACATAATTGGTTTTAAAAGACTGAATCCCCAACTCACATTTGCAATGCTCTGATGTAATTCCAGAGTAGCAATACTTACACCAGCACAAACCCAACATTCGTCCTATCAGAATCCACTTTCACAGACTGTATTCTTTAAAGTGTTCATTTTCCCCACCCCAGACACACTGAACTTATTGTTTTAATAATTTGCATTAAAAAGCCTGAACTTTAAAAACTACAATAAGCATACAAGTAACACAATCCACATAAAAGACAAAAAGCATTTGTTCTTTCATTAGATTGACTTTTCCTTAGATGCATTTAAAATACCACATCATAAAATGTATGTGAGGGACCTTTTACTGCATGAACAATTAACAGTTTTCTCTTTCTTTCTTTACTTATACGGGCAACTGGCTACCCTACAAACCGCTTGGCCAAACAACCTGTTGGACTACTTCCAGGAAGCGTTGAGACATCCACCAAAATATCAAAGGCTGTAATTACACTTTCATCGTATGTTCCAACTCATTCAAGAATAGTCAAGAAACATTAAAGACAACAATCTCATCTGAAGCTAATTACTGACAACTAGCTCAATATTGCCTATAGAACTCATCATCTTTGATTTTCTTCATTAAAGAACAGTCTCATCAGTTCCCATGTTTCTCAAAGTATTTCTTGCAAGGGTTATAATTTAGTGGCAATGAATTCCAGGTCCTGAATTTCTTAAAATTTTTTAACTCCACTGTCCTACTAAGTTCTTCGTGGTGGGTCCAAGTTTGGTCATAACTCTATTGACATAATGACTAGATGAGGGGAAAAAAAAAACCCCAAACTTGAGACATCCTCAGTTTGATTGAGTAGGCACGCATTCAAACCATTCCCTGAAGGGCATTTTCAGGAGAAGCTGTGTCAAACCTCACTCAGTTTGACAGTTGTCTTTAGCTGTGCTCCCAAAATAGCATCTAAAACTAACACTTATGGTTATTTTATCTTTATGACATCATCAGAGGGAAGAGGAATCAGTACTTCCATTTAATGGACCACATCTTAGTGCTGTAATGCAGCGTGAATGGCTGCTAAACAGAATGACATATCATCTAGCAGAAGGTCTACTCGGTTAATAACCTCTGTGCGTGTGAGTGTCCGTGTGTTCCATGGAGAAGTATTTCCATTTGCTACAAATATTAATCAAGTTTTCAATGGACTCAGTATTTATTCAAAATATAAAAACATAAAAAAAAAAAAAAAGAGCAATAATACCCAGAGGTCATACAGACCTGCAGTGCTTTGAAAGTCTCACTTGTCCCATTGCTGATTGCTTTGGTTAAAGTATTTCACTTAAGCAAAGCACACTTTTTGGTGTAACTGGTGGGACAGGACCTACAGAGATCACTCTCCACACTCATATTGGAGGAAGCCTCAGCAGACCACAGACCTGCTATTGTCTATTACAGAAAACACAAAGAAGAGGCAGTCCAAGAAGCACTGGGTGGCAGCAAGGCGTACTGAAGACAGTCTTTAAAAACTTCTGGAACTGGCTATTCTTTAGTATTTGGTCTATGTCCTGCTAACTCACAGTCTTGTAACTGAGACATATCAAACACCCTGTTTTCTAAAATAAGGTCATACCAGAAAAGTCTTTAAGCTAAGATAACGCTCACTTACATCCTTACACTTTCACATCTGAAGATACACAAAAGCCAACTGAAGTCAATGCCTTATTTCTTTCCTTCTGCCATACTCCTCACATGTTGAATCAGCTGCACACTTCTCCATCATCTGCCCCAGTTTTTCCTCTCAGTAATCCCAAACACCATGGTTTCTGCCATTTGCCAATTCTCTATTATAGCCTTATTGCCCAGTAAATATGGTGCTGCCATTGCTTGTAGCAGGACAAAGGTTATCCTTGATTTTTTTTTATATCCTTGATAATGTATGCTACCAGTGGAGGTCCCAGGATGTGTCAGTCTGGGCCTGCCAGGGGCTGTGTTTGAGCTTGTTTAGTTGTAAGAGCAATTATCTAACAACTACTGGGTCACTATTACCTGCTCTGCTTTACCTTTAGCTTACCTTTGTTTACATGTATGGTGTGAGGTTTACTTTTAGGTAGCAGATGGCAATAACAAGTACTACTTGGAATCCTAAACCAAAAAACAGCATGGACAGCAGTGTAGCTTTGTCAGGATGGACACAGGATGATCCCAGAGGTCCCGGGGCTACAAGCTACTGGCAACCCATGGTCACTGACTAGCCAGGAGAGGGATGAGCCCTTGGAAGCTGGGTATAAACAGCTGTAGGGGTAAGCAAGAGAGCAAAGAAAAAGTCTCAAACATACGTCAAAACCACCATATATAGCACATTCAAATTTAACATGGAATTGCAGACCAGTAAGGAATAAGATAGGCGCAGATCATGTTAGTAAACATAAAAATGCCTGAAAGCGGATCCTAAAGTGTGCAGAAAGACTTCTCCCAAGGATGGACTCAGGACAGACAACTCACCAGAAACTTCCCCTTCCTCCACAACTGAAAACATTGCCCTTCAGTGCCAGTGGAAGGGTAAGTATAACATTAGAGAAAGAGGCAGATTCGAGAAAAAGTGTGTATGCATCATTTTAGCTGTGTTTATTCTGAAGTATGTGTCAGTATTATTGTAACTGGAATAATAATAATAATCCTTTGATTAGACAAATAAGATTTTAATTATCCTAATGGTAAATTCTTGGCTTTGCATATAAGGTGTGTTCTTTTTGCCGGTAACAAGATCTTGGGTGTGACAAATCGGTGGGAATTCAAAGAACATAGTCTGCAACTGGGATGCAACAATTTCCTAACAATAACATACTCAATGGTTTGTCAAATTCAGATTAATTCTTCCTTGGAGAAGGGGCAAGAGTGTTTTTGAAGAGCCAGAGTATTTAATAGGCAACAGTACAAAGAACATGATACTTAGAGGAGTAAAACTGTTGACACCAACTTTTTTGCAGCTTTACAGTCTCAGAAACAGTGATATTTCAAAAGTGATGGATTTCAAATCAATACAAAGCACCAACTCAAACAGCACTCAAACCCCAGGCAGATGACACATATCACGGAGCACTATTAACATGTGGTGCTCATAAACTATACTACCACCAGCTCGTATTTGGAGAGGTTTATGGTTATGTTCTACATGGAGTTATCTTGTCTTAAGGTATTATACACATGGATCACAGTAACAAGATCCACACCTAAGAGAAACCACCAGTCTCCTGGCCAGCTTCGATCGTGAGCGGGAGTAAAGAAATAATGCTGTTTCCAACACATTTAAGCTACAGCAGAAAGGTCCCCATGAATTCCTCAAGACTACACATCTGAACAAATGTCACAGCCTGAAAAGGAGAGATCAGCTTCATGGCCTACCCATGGCTATTTTTGCATCACTTTTGCTTTGTTTAGGGCTGAAAATCATCATTAGATTTTCCATCCTTCAGTATCCTTCAAACAGGGTGGGCAGTCATACTGCACGGCACCTGTGAAGTTATTTCAGCAAGAGAATCTGGCCAGACCTAGCACCTCAAAACCAAGACCCTACTCAGCACGTCAAAGGAAGTTTGCCATTTTGCCAGGATTTTATATCACACATCAGATGCCGACAATTAAAAAGTCTCAAAATAGTGGAATTCCTGCAGTTATATGATTGGCAGAAAGAATAAAGAAGCTGAATCCATAAGTAAGTTTGTTGAAAAAAACCCAGAAAATACAGATCTATAATCCCCAGAAACAATAAAACCTAACTTCAGTGGAAAAAGATATCTAACATGAGTTTTGGTTCTGATTTCAGTGGGAGTTCTAAACTTTGGAAGTTTTTTTAGAATAAGACTTTATTAATTGCAGAATCAAATTCTCTAGAAATCACTCATTTTACTTTTACTCTTTGTTTTATTGTTGGACTAAGGCACAGCAAATTTTGCCAAGAAAGGGTAAGATCCTGTACACTATAGCTGCCCTAGG
>JAOXJK010000032.1:25423730-25437047 GCA_025774025.1 Xenus cinereus
CTGCCCTAGGGATGGTAAGAGGCTATATAAATCCTTCCAAAGCAAGGGATTTGTATTTTTCGCAGAACTATAAATATAAAGCAAATGGAATCGCTTAAGAGTCGCTATTTGCCCTGTTGGTTCTTGTTCATCTTGTAAACTAAATGCAATAAAAGAACAAAGACTATTTTCCATTTTCAAGGATTGTTTCTCCATCAGAGCTGCTCAGACACAATTTATTTTCCACTTGGTGAATTCAGATCGAAGAGGTTTCTGTCCCTCATCCCTATACTTGGTGCAACCTCTCCGTTTTTCAAAAATACTGTATCACATCAGTGTTTTATGCTATAACTTTAATGCAAGGTAAAGCCCTGAATTCTGCCTGCTGACGAAAATAAAAAAAAGTTCCTTTTTTTCTAGCAAAAAATTGCAAGAGAAAATTTTTGAATAATTTATATACTCCTTTATGGGAACTTTAGTACGTGTTCAACAGCTCATTCCTAATTTACCTGAGCCAGCAGATATTTTTAAAGGAAACCAACAACCTACATGACAACCTGCAAAGCAGTAGGAGCTGCTGAGTGTTTTCTACCAGGAAAAAAAAAAAGAAAAATATTTATTTGCCTACTAATTTGCAGATCAGGATGGGCCTCTATATTTCAGATTTTGACTAGGATCCTTGGCAATCAGACTGTGATTATTTCAAAGCACTGTAAAAATACCTCTACTAATTTATTGGACTTCCATCTACATTCTTTTTCTAGGTATGGGAACAAAGTGAAAGTGAAACTGAGAATAACTTAATAGTACTTCATTAGTAACCTTTGTCAGCTCTGAAAAAAAAAATCAAATGCTAATCACGCAGTTCACTCTCCTGGGTTCCCCTGGATTGCTTTTACTAAGTAAATGTCTTGATTGCAATGGAGAGTCTTTAGAGAAAGGAGGTACAAAATATGCAAGAGTAATCCATCACGCAGAACTGGAGGGGGAAAAAAAATATTTGCTGCCTGTGAGAATTTTGCAGAAAACATGTTTTCCTCCCTACAGGTTGGAACACATACAATCCCTATTCTTGAGAAATACCTGAGTGAATTTGAAGGAAAATACCCCAATTTATCCTCACTAGCATATGCTATTTGCCCTTGGTCTATTTTTTAAAAATACTGGTTATGAAACATAGCAAAATAAATTATGCTGAATGTGGCTCTACACATAACCACCCAGGAAGACTTCTGGCTATTGCAAGTTCCACTTTATCCCTTTGTATCCCTTTATCAAGCTCGTACATCAATGTACATAACATCATGTACATAGTTAAGCCATCTGAATCAGGGATGCTAAGTGAGAAGTAGGAAGATTTTCACAATGCACGCTACTGGGCACAGTATATTCATATACTTTTTAAAAACAGAATATTGTGGCACACTTTTCCCAGATATACCTTGAGAAAGGAAAATAATTTTTGATTCAATTAGCTGCAGAAACATCTTGTAACCCCTTTACAACAATTTGTTATGACCTTTCATAAATCAAAACAGTGTTGTTTAGCAGCCAATGAAAACATCTGTACAGAGGACAAAGAAATTAGTCCACACTCACATGCAAAGATGATTAAAATCAAATTCAGACATCAATAATTGATCCCAGGTGTCCCTCTATTCTTTGACCCATAGCTGTCAGTTGTCACTGATGTAGTTAGACAGTTAGAAGGTTGGGATTTTTTCCAATGTGATTTGGAAAATTTCTGAAAGCTTTTATGAGTCAAATCTAGGAATTCATGCAATAAGTGTTGTTATTGTAGAAGCCACAACAATTAGAAATTTTTTTGAAGAATCTTAACTCATCTTAATCTGGAGCATTATAGACCGTGAAAATAATGATGATTTGGGGATAAAAGTTACCGCACTTTTTCTTTGGATACTAGCCATAATAGCAAAGATTTTTGTGACAGTTTTGAAACAGACGTTGGAGGTACATTGTAAAGTCAGCAATATGCTTTGATCATTCACATATTATGCAGATGTGCAAACATAAGACAACAAGCCTTTTCCTTTCCATAAAGCACAGACAGTTTAACTGTTAAAGGATAGTAATGACTGAGTTCATCAGCCGAGAAGCACTATGGGTCCACAACAGACTTTCATAATTCTTAGGCTTGTTCGCTTGTATATTTTTACCATTTCTCCTTATTTAAAAAAAAAAATTAAATAGATCAACCTGTTATACACAGGGGCTATTGGGCTATTAATACCTACAGTTGAAATTTCAAAGGCCAATCCCCAAACAACATTTGAGTCAGCAATGAGTCAAACTGCTCTCAGCTTGATGGCTTGTATTAATGAAGGGTTATAAATCGATCACTAAAACAGCAATAAAAATGTTACTGGACATTAAAGGAAAATGTACAGATTACCAGCCAATTAAAAATTGACAGAATCTTTCTTTTGTTATTCCCACTTCAATGAAGTTTGTTGACATACAGACAGCAATGTTAACTCAGGAGCACACTTATTATCTTACACAAACAGCACCTAATAATGTGAAAAATATACTTCCACTGTATTTGTCAGACAGGAACAAGATGGAGAAATATTGTTTCAAATACTTATTTGCTAAGCTAAAACAAAGATTCCACCAAAACAGAAGGAAATCTGGTTACTGTCAAAGGCCATGTTACATTAAAGATATTCTGCTTAAAAGGAATTTGCTCCTAAAATGTTTAATCTCCATGTGCTGCTACCAAGTTCTAGTTCTGAATTCATGGAGGATGTGTAGCTGTAGACAATAATTTTGAGGTAATGTGTTTAAACACTGCATGCCTGTACACTCTGAGCTGGACATTTTTGTTTGGTTTTGCATTTGATTTGTTTTCTCAAAGACTATGTTCTACTGTTAGCTACACCACCATGAATCCATTCTTGGGAGAAGTTTTTTCAAGACTCCACAGTCGAAGCAAGTGCACCCAAAGCAAGTGTAAGCACTGATGGCCTGTTGTTGTGAAGATCTATAGCCTTGCTGTAATCACAAGCCTGAAATGAATTTACAAATCCAACATATGCAAATGTGTGATTTCTTATTTGCTTCAAACTGGAGTTACACAAGTGAGACATTTCTCATTAGCTGTTTAATAACTGGAAAGTCTTTCTCAGCATGTCTCAACTAAAGAACGAAGAATTAGAACTGAGCACTTCCATTCACCTCTCCTAAATTCTTGGCTCTTCTTTTCTGTCCCAACCCTCACACTAACACACAAAATGTACAAAACTTGAAAACTCAAAAAAATAAAAGAGAACAATTGTGGAGTTCCCTGTGATTGTCAACATCCAATCAATCGGCTTTTGATTTGTATCTCCCATTTAGGCTGTAAAACTCTTCAGAGAATAGAATGAATGTCTTCCTCCTAATTTTATGAAAAGCTTAGCAAAATTCAGAACTCTGGCATGCCATGGGGCAGATCACCACCAGGATGCCACCACACTCATTAAGAATCAATCATGAAGGTTCGTGTTAAAACAGAGAAAAATCTATAGGGGTCAGTACCTTTGCAGCTAACCGAGCAAAGAGACTGGGTCCCCATGGTGATGCAGATCTCAGTTTTGTTTCGCAATGAATCATCTATTCAGGTTCTCAGTCCGTAACTTAAAAATACCGGTTTGTAGAAATGAGCCTTACAAAGCTCATTCACCTTTATGAAGAGGTCTTACAGTCTTTCCTGACACAAGAGAAGCATGCATGTAGAGAAAGACATCCAGTGAGACAAAAATGACTGCCCTCAACACACAGTGGCACTGCAGTAAGACTTAACATCATACTGTGCTTCCTCTTGTTACGTTGCCAGCTGATGCAATTTGTAGCCTTTCCTATTTTTCCTAGAATTCTTTACAGGAAACCTGGAATCCACTATGCCTGGGAACAGCAGGCTGAACCCAGCCAAAATAAAAACCTAATAATGCTCCAAATTAACAGCCAAAGTCAGAAGAACCAGAGCTTCTAAGCAGCAAAAAATAGTGTGTCATATTTGTGTCAAGTGTACTCGAGGTACTTAGCGCAGAGAGGAAAAGGCAAGTTCTGTTGATGGGTGAACATTTTGACATTTCCTTTTGCCCCAAAGGCCACATACCAGAACCTCACACAAGAACTCCAGAAAACAGTAGCGGAAAAGGCTTGCTATAGGGAGCTTTCTGTCACATCAGAGGTTACTGTGTTTTATTTAGAAGAGGGACACGTATGTCTTGATGGAAATAATCAGTTGCTCTTGCAGTAAAGGAAAAAGCACGAGGTCACACGCAAATTTAAACTCACTGCCTCCTAACTTTGCAATCGTGACTGTGCTGGCAGGTTCCAGGCTCTTCTGCTTTTCAATACCCAGCTGGAACACCATACAAAGAGGCAGATTTTCATAAGGTAATTAAAATCTTGCTGAAACAAGATTTTTCACATACTTTGTCAAGCTTAAAAGCAGAGCCATTCAAATGGACTGCGTGTTTTTGACTCTTGGGTAATATACAGTCTTTTCTTTTACCAGTTCTCATCATTATCCATGCAGAAGTCCCCTACAATTATCATTAATTTAATCCACAATCTTTACGCTATGATCAAAGTAGGTGCAGATGTTGACATTGTATGAGGCATGGACTGCAAAAAATGGGATGGAGGCTAGAGGAAAATCACAACAATACTACCAAGTAAAGGGGGTTGTTAGTCACCAAACCTAACACAAAGAGTTTATCTTCTTTCAAGATAGTCTCATTTCTATCTAATTTAATTTACTCTTGATTAATCTTACAAAAGAGAATAACCTAGGTCTCTTAAAAACATTTCTCACGATTTTTTGCCTTTGGAAAAAAAATCACCTAAACAAGTATCTATTTTTTAAACTTATAATCTTTCGACTAGTATCATCTAAACCAGATCATTCCTTAATCTTTACAGCCTTCTATGTTATTACCTAGAAAGCTCTCATCACTCTTTTCAGTAACTGAGGACAGGATTTTTCCAGAAGTACCACTGGAGTTCATGTTAGCCATTTTAAAATCTATTTTTTCAGTTCAGAAGATGCCTGCAATGCAGCATGGAAGTATTTAACATGCACAGAAGAGTTAGGTAAGACTATCTTACTCTTTTTCCCTTCTAGGGCCTAATTGTTTTCAAACTCCTGACAGAGTTAATTAGACAGAAACAAAATTAAGAAAAAAAATTGTACTGGCATTTGGTATTCTGAAGGCCCTGTTCTTAATTTCCTCCATTCTTTCATGTAATAATAGTTTTGGTTAAGCCTCCGGATACGTGGTAAATTGGACTGTTTGAGTCCTTCCTCTTAATAGCTTTTCTTGTAAAAATGTCCAATGTGAATAAATACAATAGGTCCCATTAGTGAATAAGGTATTTGGAGGGGAAAACACGGAGTAGAAATCGATTAAAACTTAGCAAAAGATACATAGCTTTAGAGAAAGGTTCATTTGGTTCCTTGCTCATCTCCCCTGTGATGTACTATAATGACTCAAATCCACCAAGGCGTGCACATGGAGCAAGGCAGTGCTGGTTATCCTTTCTTTTGGCTCATTATATTACTTGAGAGGTAATTAACTCTTGAGCAGCCACAACTAGATAGGTGACTGATGACATTACATGCCTTTTTATAGCAAGGGGTGGCTTTGCAGAACAGGACGAGAATGAGAAAGAGCTTCCTACCACTAGCAAAAGGAGCAGGTAGACTTTAATGTAATTCCTAACCACCATCCAACACTGAGAAGTCGACCTCAAATTTCAGTTTTCAGATGATGACAGGAGCTAAATCTTGTTGCATTTCCAGTCTCTAAGTGTTATCCTAATATAGACAATGTTAACATACCAAGTTAACAAACCAAGTTTTAAAAGGAACATCCTAATTCTCACAGGCTCAGGAGTTGTCCCTACAGAGGACACATCAAAACCCCACGCTGATAGAACACAGGTTATTCTCCCCACTTTTAACTTCCGTTTTCCTCCTCTAAAGACTCTTTTCCTACCACACCTCAAAAGTTTCTTTAACTTTCCTGCCTGTCCTAGTAGCTTCCTTTCTCATCTCCTTTGCTTTGTCTATAAACACCCATGCAGCTGTTGATCCATTTAGTTGCTTGTTTTTTTTTTTTTAGTAGCACTGCACCTGAAGAGGTTACTGTCTCCCACACTACAGCCTGCTGCTGCTAGAAGCTCTGCTCCCACTGATCAGCCCGTAGGAGAGTTCTCCAGCTACTTTCAATCAACATGAGACAGGTTACCAAAGACATACAATTTAAACTAATTAACCTAGCCTAGATCCTTTTTGCTTAACCAGGTGTGGGGTCATCCACATGACCAATTCAGCTGGCAGCTGTGAGAGGATGAGAACCTCTGGGAGGAAGGATGTGATGAGCAGCCGGTAACCATCACACTTCCTCTTCCAGCTGCATCCACAGCTCTCCTCCTTAAAAAACAGTCCTGATCCCATTTGCAGGGGGTCACGCTTTCCTCTGCAGACTAACCCAACATGCAGTCTTTACTAGCCGGCTGAAATCCGAGAAGAGCAACTCCAGTATAGCTCTTCCTTATGCTGTCCCAACTGCTCTTACTAGTCTCTGAGGACCTCCTCTGGCTACAACTTGGCATTTGTAGGCCATCCCTTTTCTCCCCTATTCGTGTACCATCAACACCATTTGGTTGTTCCTCTTCTTAATGCTGTGTCCTCCCCAAGTTTCCATAACTTTGCTCTCATCCTCTTACTCCCTAGGTGCTCTGGTTCTGTTCCAGTTAAACTGCATTGAGTAAATGAGATCATTTTGGTGTCTTCACACTGGTCGCTCCCAGGGACAAACTCCTTCACTTGTTCAGTTAAACTGAGAATAATTTGAAATGGAACTTACATTGAAGGTGCTTGTAAAATACCAGCTGCTCCAAGGTCCATAATTACTAGGCATCCCTGAAGCATTACCTTGCCTTCGTTGGCTGAAATATCCTTTGCAAATAGACTCCCTGAAGTTTTCTTCTGTACCTTTGCAACATCGTATTTTATCCTTAAGTGCCTTAGTACTTAAATATTCAAAAAATAGTCAAGCCAAATTTTTAATTAAAAATCCTTTTTTCCTACTTCCAATTAGACAGGAGCACAAAATTCTCTTTTTCCCCATTTATAGAAACCCCTATTTTTGCCTCTATTTTTGTAAAAAATACAGAAACATCACAAAGTGTGCCCCAGATGTGTCATCATCCTATAAAGTTCCACATGTGCAAAAACCAGCCCTAAAATAGAGATTCTATATTGACAAAATTATAGCCAGCGAGAGGCGAAAAAAGGTAGTTATGTACAACTTCAACTTATGAATACTGTTACTAGCCACTGAAGGAGAGTCCAGGGTATATTTCAGAAGTTAGAGAATGAAACCTCCTGGCCAATATCATAATAGCATTCCCAAACATACTCAAATGAGGTTTTATTTCATCTTGAGGAACCACTGTGACTGTGCCTCTTCAGGTCCCACTACAGGACTTTCAACAACATGATGTCTATGAAAACCTTTTGTTGTGCAAACCTGAGGAGGAAAGACCTGGAGTGCATCTACACAACACGAGGGCTGGGAGGAAACACAGGCAGGGTGAGCTGCGCAGGAAAAGAAAGCAGTCTTTGGTGTGTTTTGAACTAGCACAGGTGTGGTGGCATCAATTCCTAGTAGGATTTCTGCATGTGTAGCTAGGAAGATTGGGGAACCAAATTTAATTTTCAACCAGTGTAAAGGAAGAGCCTGCTCAGCAAAACTCATAATTACATAACCAGATATACTTTACAGACGGTGAAGAAGTGCAGCACCTTGTCACAGACCTTGCTAAGCCAAAGCAAGGGTATCCTTCATAACATGTTTCTCTTGCATCTTTTTTTCTTCTAGGTCCACCACCAGAAGTGAGGACTAAAGCTTCTACAGGAAAATAGCCTTAAGGCTTTAAAACACTGCCATCAGACTCGTACCAGCTAAACCATATGCCCTCTAATTAGCCCTGCTGATAGAAAAATCAGGTCTAGTGTGCTGAACAAATGCACTTCAAAGCCAAACATGACAGTTGCTTTAAAGCTAAATGCTGTTGGCAGCAATATAAATTATTTCAGCTAGATGGGCAAGGGGGGAGTTAAATATTTTTTCCAACAAGTTTTCTTCCATGTTCAAAGCAACACTGAAATGCCTTCATTAGGTGTGAACTAGTAGGAGTAAGAACATAGACTAAGCATCCATTAGCAAGTGGTGCAGCACAGTAGAAACATCCACAGCGTGAAGCAGCTGGTATCCCCTGTGTTGGCATTCAGCGGCTTTTATTTCCAGCTCCCAGCAGCCTGGTCCCATGGGCTGAATGCCCACTACCAGGTTGGAGCATATTTTTTTGATTTAGTTGCAGCTGAAGGAAACCCACTTCACGTGCTGTCAGACTGCTCCACAAAGCGCCCCAATGTGTTTTAAGGGCGGATGAGTGGGTGATGGGTTTTAAAGCTTGCTAACACACCAGTGCAAATATCAAACACAGAGGAACATCAACCTAAGCCTTCTTTAGGGCTTAAAACCTAGAGAAGGGCCACAAGATATGCAGCTTTCTTCTTCACTGGTTACCGACCATCCTGGCAGGTTTATGGACTTCAGTGACAACTTCACTCTGAAAACTAAGCCATTTTTACTGGGTATCTAATTTTAGGACTCTATATCTGATAATTTTTATTTACATGTTTTAAGAAATGGAAAAGTGTAGCTGAGGTGAAGACATGCAGCAAGACTGTTCCAGATGGCCAGAGCTGTAGGGGAAAGAATCGGGATAACACTGGTGTGTTACAGACCCCACTGGGAAGAAATTAAAATGAATAAGTTAATGATAAATTATGAATGAAGTATGTGCCGTGAATATTAACCACACACACTGTGTACTTTGTGAAACTATCTGTCTCCAAAAGAATAGCTTTGTAGCCACAGTTTATTTAGGAGAGATGGGAAAACTGTAGGGAGTAGGGATCCTACAGAGCTAAAGAAACTGTCCGGTGTTGTGAAAAACAGAAAATTATTCCTGACTTATACAGCACACTAAATAACAAAGACATTAAAATTTTATGGCACTCCTAGGGATGGATGGAAGCCCATTTCAATAGCAGATTTAATTCTCCCCAGTTATAAAACATCAAGATTTACACGAACTTGGGGAGGAGGGAAAGCCAGGGAGATACACAAGAAGCACCACATCCCAGTAAAACATTAATTAATAAATAATGGAAGTATCCTGAGACTCAAAAAATGCGGGTAGAAATATTAATGTCAGTAAGAGATATTTTTGGAAAGGATACCTATGTGACTTCAGAATGATGTGTTTTTAAGCTTTGGAATGAAACTTCCACATGTCAACAGTAAAAATGAAAAATAAATTGTCACTTTAAATTTGTCTTCCTAGGCAAGTGCCTTATTTCAGACCCTGTTGAGGGGGCAGAGGGGTGGGAGGGAGAATCCTATTTTTGAACTTTTTGGGGATGCACAATAGTAAGCACAGGCAGTTCTTTAGCCTAAAGAACCCCATCCCTTGATAAAGTTTATACACCAGTATCAGATAGGAACACTATGCTGGCACAGGAGTCTGAAAGCACAATGCTCCTGACAGCCCTTCTGAAGGCTCAAGTGTTTGTGGTCAAACGCTTCCTGACACAAACGTGCAACTTCCCACCGTTCTGGCACATGTACACAGTAAACAAGAGGACACAGCCTTGGAGGTCCCCGCTGGCCAAGGGAGAGCAAAGAAATCACCCAGAAACATCTGCTGGTGCCTGGCTCAGGAACAGGGTTATTAGCTGCTTTTCCTTTGTTTGGTTTTTTGTTGTTGTTGTTGTTTTGGGGTTTTTTGGCTTTTTTACAGCAACAAAGAGTCTGAACCAACAGCAGTAAGAGCACAAGGTGCCCATATAAATGGTTGTGAGCAAGTAATGAGCCAGGGAAGCAAGGACATAACCAACACCACACGCTTTCTATTAGGAGTTGGGCTGAGGTGCTGGTGGTGTGCGTGTGCAAGAGGTGAGAAGCGCCTGAGACACAACACAGGGTGCAAACCTGGCAGTAATGGCAGATGGGTACAGTAGCCAGAGAAATTAACTGCTTGCAACAGCGCTGAGAGCTCACTCGGGCAAGAATAACAATTTTTTTGGTTTTTATTTTTAAAAGACCAACTTGCCTTGCTCTGAATTACATCCTCCTTCAAGACATCCAGAAGATTCTATGGTCCAGCCCTGTGCCTCAAAATGTCGCACACACAACCCCACTACAAACTTTTATTCTGCTCCAAAAGTGCAAGCAATGTCACTTTTAAGGAAGAAATTGAAGCAGAACATATTTCCAAATGCATGGAATGTTATACAAGTTATATCATTGGCATAAAGGGATATAAATATAAAGCATTAATATTTACTTTAAGAATTAAAAGCCTGAAGAAGTCACGGTATGTATAGTTTACAAGGCTGTCAGTCATACAAAAGAAGCCCATATGCTGTAGGAATATATTGGCAATAAAATCACATGCAGTATTAAAGAAGTTACTTCCTCCATATTTTTCCCTAAAATGGAAATTTTATCCAGGTACACAGGAAAAATGGGTTAATTGGACATAAGCTGTGAATTTTGCTCCACTTTGCAAAGACCCAAGGTTTTTTGTTGGGTTCTTTTTTTCCCTTGTAACTTACTTTTGGAAATGGATAGGCTATTGGGGCATCAATTCATTCAAAATGTCTGCTTCAGCATGGGAAGATAATCTTTTTGGCTGCTTTCTGTTATTGTCTATGCTAAAAAACTTTCATAGATATTTTATGGATTCGCTGAGACTACTGCAACTCTTTGAAGAAGGATCTCAAATTTGGATATGAAATTGCACTGGTAGGAAGGAAGTAATGTCATAACCACGGGACAGCATGCTGTGTCTCTCTTGAATGTTATTTTCCACTCCATATACAGACAAACAGAAGGATGATTATAGTATTTGCGGTTGTAATAATTTAACCTAGCTAGCAGCAGCACTGACTACTGGCGGCATGGGCTTCAGTGCAGGGCTCTAATGGGCTGGAAACTAGTGGTGCTGTACACATGCTCGGATGGTCGGCAAGACCTGGACCCTCTGTCACAGCATCCTGAAGCCCCATCACCCTTGTCTTCAGCTTGCTGTAGAGACATAGGAGCCCTGGAAGAGGCCCACTGAAACGTCAGCGTGACATTCTTTCTGAGCATCTGCTGCACTGAGCTATTGTTATACCAGGAAAAAAAAAAATAAATAAAACAAGGCTGAAAGCAAAGAAGGAAAACAGGCTGACAGTGTTTTAAAACCACTCGCTCCCTATCAGCCTGAAGCTGTGAAAGGGAAAGCCAGCACAAATTCAGGCAGCAGAGCCAGGGCGAGCGGCGGGGGAGGCTTGTCTGCCTGGCAGCCTGACCTCGCTGCGCCGTGAGTCTGGCCGGGGAACCCGCATCTGCAGCCTCTGGGGATGCAGGTAGCTCAGAAGGCCACGCACGGCTTTTACTGGATAAAACCTACGGTGAGCTGTGCTGACTACCCTGTTTTCCAGGGACACCAGCACTCACTCACTATTTAACTTTTCACCTGTCCACTTGTCACCTTCCCAAAGCAGTCCTAATGCTATCTAATGCGTATTGGGTAGCAGATACACGGAGTGAGTGTATCCTGGCAAGGATAAGTTAAGTGAGTTGAAACAAATGACGTGTTGCAGTCTACGACACAGGAAAGCAAGTAAATGATTAATAGTCCACTGAAAGATTATCCTCATCTGATATTTCCACACTTGTGAGAAATCCATCCCAGCTGCAATTTAATGTAACTGTTGTCTGTTTGGAGTTCTACCAACTCTGCCTCAAGTACTCTTATAATTGTTTGCATCTATTTTCCAGTCATCTTTAAAAATTAGTACATAAATACCTCAGAAACCTAAAGATTTTAAGCTGAAGTGTTAAAAGTTCCTCGTTTTCTAAGTCTAGATACCCCAGAACGGGATAGCAAAATCCTCTGGTCGGCAAGAGTACAAAGTAACCTGCCAAATGATAGCAAAAAGAAAGGTTGCTGCTTAATTAGTGTGAAGATGTACCAAGGCTAAACCACTTTCTGTAGTTTATGAGAGCTGCCAAGGGCAACAGAGCACGAGCATCAGTCAGACCGGGGAGGGGAGGAAAATGCCTTTCTTATTCTCTGCGCTCTACTTCCTCAAGGGAGGAAAAAACCAAGCAACAGATTCACACCACTACGAAGTTTCCTACACTAGACTGATCCTCCTAACAGGTTTTTAACAGCACAGTCATATTCTACTGGAGACACAGATATACACCATGCAGGAAGCCAGTACATTGCATCCAAGAAATATTTCTTAAAAATATACATACCACGTAGAACAAGTTGCTGCCTATGAAATCACATAGGCAGCTTCCAAAATATTGCCCATTACATCTCATGCTTTCTGAATGAGGCTTTCTTGAATCTTTCTCTGCAAGGGTTTCCCACTAGTATGTTTATGGACAGATTAAGGAAACAGTCAAGATTGCAATTAGCTTGGTACCGAGGACTATATTCATAGGCAGGTTATTCAGGATACAAAGCATAAGAACCCAGGATACTCTCCTTTGAAAACAGAGGTTAACCAATAACATTTTTAAAAGGGGTCTAAATCTTAATAAAACTCAAAGAGAGATTAAACATGCAAGTGGACAATGAAATCATTTATATTCTACTGAGAGATAAAAAAAAAAACAGATCATGAAAGGTATGAAGTCTATTCCTAGAAGGCAGCAGTTAATGGCTAGTTTAAAGAAATTAGGGACAAATTCCCCATGGCAGACTTCCCAGTGATGTAATCTCGTCATCAAACATCAGAACTTTTGTAAAGATGGACAATGTCCAGTGTGAAACTGGTGATTTACTGCATTAATCCTCTTTTTCTCTTCTTAGTCTGCTGTGATCAAAAGTTACAGAAAACCTTCTGTCCTAACCTATCTTTCTGACATTCATTTCTCACACTGCTTAAGGCAAGCCTCTGCAAACAGATCCGGAACTCTTACTGAAACAAGACAAAGGTTTTCTGCAGTTCTGTATCATTATTAAGGGAAAAAACACATGAAGATTCACTGTAAAAATCCTTTCACAAAGGGGGTACTGTTGTGGTCTACAGGAACTAATCAGGGAGAAAAAAATTGTCATTAACAAGTCATCGTAAGAACTCTGGACTCTTGTAAGATGTATTAGTCCTTTCTACAAGTTCTTCCACACCCATCTCCTTTTCTAGAGTAAGATGAGTTCTGGTACTTTCTGGTACTTGGGGGG
>JAOXJK010000032.1:25437501-25451375 GCA_025774025.1 Xenus cinereus
CTTGGGGGGGAGGGGGGGGAAGGGGAAGAAGAAAAAAAAAAAGAAACAAGGAGATCCACAGGAGAGTGCCAAGAACTGGAGAAGTTCGTCTAGTACAGGAAGTTTAGAAGGTCAGAGTTTATAGGGACAAATGGTCCCTCTCCTACAGAAAACCCTGTTTCTAGAGAGGGAAATCAACTGACTGCTCCATCAGTTATCCAGGATGACAGATCAAATCTTCCTTCATTTCCTTCCTCTTTCCATTACACTTTGTGCACCTTCAGATATATTGCTATTCTACGTAATAACAGGTGTCCTACCTTACGGTAAACTTGCTAAGGAAGAGCTCAAGGAAAACATCTGACAAACCTGAAGACATAACATTTTTGGTACCTTTGGGGGGAATCTTAGGGGAAAACACTCAATCTGTGCCTCCCACCTCTCACTTGAGTGGAAAGACTCAAGGAGAAAAGACTTAAAGACAGGCTTCTCTGGGGAGCAGGAATACTGCACCTGCAGTGAGTGCAGAGAGAATGCTTTATGTCAGTGCAGTTATTAAGACCTTTGCAAACATTCTCGTAACCACAGTCCTGGTAGGATTTTCATATTTTTTTTTCCTCTTAGGTTTTTTTCCCTACTTTCTCTTTGCCCTACAGACTGAGTATGCCATGGGTGTAGTAAAATAACTAGCTTGGTATTCACTGGATTTCAAGATAGTCTATTAATAGATAACGGGGAGGAGGCTTGGCCTAAATATCATACAGGAGTTACTGAAGAGGCTTGTGTTGTTACAGACATAAAGAAGAGGAGGCTTCTTTGACAAACATTCCGTACTAATCATTTCTCTTTCAGTTAAGGAAATGGTATGATCCTCCAAGTTAACCTCTGAACCTAACCAGCAATCATTTATTTCTCTAATTTCTTTGTCTGACCTTTCAGAAACCCAACTGTATCATAATGACAGTGATGATGCACACTGTCAGAACTGGGAGCAAGTAATAGTTCCCAGATCACTACTATTCTATTTGCATTCCATTTAGTAAACTGGTCTCTTAGGGAAAAATAAAAAATAAAAAAATGAAAGTCTTACGATTTCACAGCATTTTCTAGAACTTTTCTAACATTTTGCTTTCTGAGGTTTTGCATTAACTATCAACAAAGTCAAATGCAGCAAAGTTAGCAAGTAAACTCATAAATAGCAAATTTGACCATTTTTCCTAGGTTCTGTCTCATGACTGGGTCAGTCTTCAGTTATTACTTTCAGAGTACACTTTTAAAAATTCTTTCTGTTAATGCTTCTGGCAAACACCAAGTTTGCTCTTCAGTGTGGAAAACTAATTTTTCTTAAACAAGTCAATATGATCCTCCATTTTCCTCCAGTCTTTAAAGCTTTCCCTCCTCCAATTCAGATAGAACTACCAGGTCCCCAGATCACATTTCAGCAAATCGTGGGTTGGATATTTTCTGAAAAGGGACTTTAACAGGTTGAACACAGCTGAGAAAAGGAAGTTCTATAGACTAATATTTCAGCTAATGCCTTCTTCATAAGGCATTCAGCCAAAACATTCATCTGCAGAATTTCCTTCCTAGTTATATAGTGAGATTTACCCTTGAGTGTTTGTAGTGATAGATATAGCTTTCAAGAGACCAGCTCTCACTAACGGTCTCAAAGGTAGGCAACAAGAACTACAAACAATATATAACCTGCACCAGGAACAGCTGTACCCAGTGTCTTTGCAAGTTTTCGTCATTTTGTCTGACCGCTCATCTTTCTGAATCATTTTTCAGGAACCAGCCACCTTCTGCTAGAGAATTCCCTCTCTACTGTTCCTTGTGAAGACCTCAGCTACAGATGGCAATGACAATGTTTCAGTTCACCTGGGATTTTGATAGCGAGTGTTTACTGTCTTATCAAGCTTGAGGAAAACTTACTTAAGGCTATATTTCGTCGTGTTTTGATATTTATTTTGGGAATAATGACCCCAAAAAAGTGTGTTTCAGCTCAGCTGACATTTATGACACAGAACAGCTTTCACTTCAAAAAAAGGAAGCACTTGAGCCTTACCTCACCACACGTGACTTAAATAAATGACTTCTAAAAACTATCTTCTGGTTTTGGATAAAACATCTGTATTTTAAGTTAAGATCCAGTTTGAGTCTTGCACCAAGTTCACACTGAAGCAGTCCTACTGATTTTGGTGGAATTATTCCATCTTTCAGTAAATACGAGAACAGTGTCAGAACACAGAGAAAATCCCTTTTCTTCAGGAATATGGACAAATATCTAGATATTTTTTCTTTCGTATAATTAAAGTCCATAATAATAAATGAATTCCTTATTTTACAAGTTACTCCATCTAGATTAGACCACAGATGGTGTCCCTGTCTTAAACAGTGTATGCATTTTGTAAGCAAAACTTCTAATACTGTGGGTAAGGCAGGATTATATTGGAGACACTGTTAATTTACGTGTCGAATGCTTTTAAGAGTTGGAAGTGTTCACTCGTAACTGTTATGAATTCAGCAGATGTTATAAATTATATGCATATAATGTAAATGTAATGTAAAAGACATGAATGCTGTCTAGTGTCTTTTTTCAGATTAATTGGCCAACATGTTAAAAAACAAATCAAGATTGGGATAGGTGAAGCTGATCTCTGGTTAAAAATAAAAAAATATTTAAAGGAATCAACAAAAGAGTTCCCAGGTAAAATCAGTAACTGTATTCAGAAAGGCGGGGGTGTCTGTTGTTTGATGCTTCAAAATAATTTATAAATTACACTTGCACCAATTTTTTAAATTTTTAAATATTTTTTTTTCCCCAAACATAGAACCGTTGCATTCTTGATAGTCTACAGTAGCTGAAAATCTCACGTTCAGATGGAAAGCCACAATATTTCCTTCATGGAAGGGCCAGACAGCAACCACGTATTTTGTCTTAACGCTTTTTACTATCCTGATAAATTTACACTTTTTACCATCCCGATATCTTACTATCCCATGTGGACTGTAAAGCACTCAAAACACATATAAAATGGCAATGAAGTTATAAGGTCTCCATTCTGCACCCATTTCTTACTGAAGACAAAAAAAAAAGCCAACTAGCTAAGAATATAAACTGAATCAATTTTAAATACTTTTAGTTTCCAGGAAAAACAAACAAAACAACAACAACAAAAAAAACTCCACCCAAGATTATACTGGAGAACCCTTCAACTGACCCAGGCAGCTTCTCTGCAGTTACCAGGGTTTGGCAAAGACTGTTCAGCAATGACGTTTTCTGGCAAAAGAAAAACCGGGCAAAAAGAACTGGAGAGCAGTAAGTAGTACTTTATGATTCAGACTCAGATAAATTGAATTACAAGTCTGCAACACCAAATAACAAGAACCTGTAAATAAAGGTCATAAATGTTTCACATCAAGATATACACAAAGGGGTTGTAAAGCACTGCCATGTATGCACTCTATTCAAGCATACATAGAATGAGCACCAAGTCTTGTCACAGCACATTCAAAGGTGTTAAAAATATTAGAAAAATTTAAAAATGATAGACCCTTCAGCCAAAACAAGCAAGTAGGATAAAGATTCTTCATCTAGTGACCAAACAAAATCCCAAATATCTCCCTCTTCATTCCCCAAACCCCACAAACAAAGTAGCCTGTTCATTTTTTTTTGGCTGTTTTCAAGTGTTTGTGGATTTCTGTTTGCGTCCAGAAGCTGAAGTATAAATAAATCACAAAAAAGACTGCCCCCGTGTTATTGTTGACTTTAAGCAAACCAGGAAATGCTGAAATATTCACACTGTGTCTCCGTACCTTAAGATTTGGAACTCCGCAAAGCACCTAAAATAGTTACCACCTTCTGCAGTCTGAATCCCCTCACAAACGCATACTTCAACAACCATTAGCAATGAAACATCCCATGGGAGTTGAGATTAGGCTTTCGAGGATTGCTAAATGCTTTATAAGAGTTTGAACTTGAAAAGATCCAAGTGCCCTTTCCTACTGAGGAGATCACAACAAAAATAAATGATCAGGGAGAAAAGAAATGCCATCAAAACAATGCTTAGTGTAATATAAGGTTAAACTTCACCTTACGATGTTTACAAACTGAAGTTAACTTCTGTATAGGTCTAAAACAAGCAGTAAAACCTAAAACCAAAGCCCTGGTCTTCCAAGTCTCACTCCCCTATCCAAGCCACTAGGTCTCAGTTACCTTAATTAGATGCCATAAAGAAAAGTCGAAGTACAGATTGCTTTTCCATTTAATATACACTAGAAAAGAGCTGAAGCAAACGTCAGTCTTAGCACAAACAGTATGACCAATTGATGAATGAACTGAGGGTTTTGGACCCACGTTTAACTGAACAGACGAAAAATCTCTTTCAATGGGCTTTGAATGAAATCCTTAGGGAGAAATCCTGGTTCTGATGGAGTGAGTAGGAGCTTTGAGTTCCTTAAGCAACGAAGTCAACAGTTAAGCAATGAAGCAAACAGTCCAGAGTTTACCACAGAAAATATTCAGGGCTTCTCACCTCCAAAGTTCAGCTTTCACATTTAAATTCTACTGAGGATAACTACAGTAGTCTGCCAATTTCAATCTGCAAAAAGGCAAGCGGAGCCAGCCAGACTCCTTCTGTGCAATGTACTGGAGACAGCATCGCAAACCTTCTGTGCCTCACTTCGCATCCTCTGAAGTGGCAGACCACCACATCTGACTCACAGGCATAGCACAGGAACCACTCCAGTCACTTTGATGGAGGTGCTTAGACTGCTACAGTAAGGACCACAAAGAAACCTTATAAACAGCAAGGAGACCAAAAACTCAACACTTCACATAAACAGGAGACGCTATCCTGCTCCCAGGGAAGCCAATGATAAAACAGTCACTGACGTCAATGGGAGCACATTCAAGCCTCAATTTAGGTTAAATTTGAGAAGAAGCGTCCAAGCAGTAGTTTTTGTCTTCCCCTTTACTCTCTCTATAAAAGTGAACAACTCCATCCTCACTAAATCATTCTCATGTTTGTCAGCTTCCTGCTTCTCCCTGCGTGGTGGGATCCAAGCAGCGAAGCTGTTTATGGATACACAAAGACTTGTGCATGATTTTAATTTTATTCAACTCTGGAGGAGAGTAAGACTTGCCAGAGGCGGGTTTTGACACTACAGGATTCACTCATTTTCTTCATTCCCCTCATATTTGCAAGAGCAGTGGTAACACATTCAAACTGCAAGTCCCCTATGGATGCGGCAGGAGATATAGTCCATAAATACTCATGAGAGCTCCTACAGGCACTCCTTACAGTTTCTAGAACTCGATTCAAAGACTTTCAAAGACACCAAGGTACCCATAGTTTCAGGGAGAGACCTTGTCAGATCGTCAAACAATATTAAAGGACACAGATACATAATCCCCCATTGATCTCAGAAGTAATTAGGTACCTAATCTACTCGGGTAGAATTAGAGAACTCTGTAAATCCTGCACGTATTTGCATCAATATCTAGTAATTGCACTGAAAATGTGTGTTGAGGATCTTTGCTTCCATTGACTTTTGCTGAAGTGTAGGTGGACTCTTAAAAGTTTGTACTGGTAGTGCCTAATAGCCCAAAAGGGATAATTGGAATGAACTAATGCTACTGCAAGGTTTACTGCAAGCTGACATCAGAGTTAAGCATGAGTGTTCACCTTCAACACTCAATTTAAGTTCAACAGTCACAGCTTCAGAAATTGTTTCCCAAGTGTCTCAGTCCCACGTGCATTCACCTAGAGATTTCCAACCACTCAGCAAGGTTCCACGGAGCATCTTATTTCCTTTGATTTATGAGTCTCTCCAATAGGCAAGAGTTGAGGCAAAGCCTGAACATCTTGGAGAAAGTCAGGAGAACATCATAAATATGCTCGCATTTATTTCAGTATGTGGCATTTGCTGCTTGTTGAGTGGAAGTTCCAGGGACTACAGTAACTGGAAAATGAACAAAGGAAGCATAGAGGGAACAAGGCAACTATGAGCATATTGACCAAATATCCCTTCTTCTTTCCCACACATATGCCCGATTAACAATAATCAAAGGAACAGATAGGTTTTATGCATTAAAGCGAACTGGGTCTCTCTATCCAGTTTCTCTTTGTTGTATGGTCACCTTTCTGCTCAGGGGGACATGACTTTTTCAGAAGTCGCTTATTGACAATTTCAGTATTGTTTGAACTTTATATCGAGATGAAGTTGTCTAAAATATATGACTTCCTGAATAGCTGCACATAGTTCTTTGACAGCATTTTCGCCTCACAGAGATGTTACAGGGGTGAGCTCTTCCCCCACCCCTTCTCAAATATTTCCTTTACTGTGAACTGAACTTCAGAGAAAGATCCAGGAGAGTAGCTATGCGTCAGTCTGGCCCCACGCTGGCTCTCCTCAGGGGTGGGGAGCAGGCACTCCAAAGCTATCCTCCATGGCAAGTGGGGTCTGCACTAATTACTAACAGGCGGACGCTGCAGTCACCAAGCTATGTGGGGATCTGAAGATGATTAAGTCTCCCCGACATCACTCCAAAAGACAGTTACTCACCCTCCTCCAGCTTTCCCCTTCTTTTATAGGTGAAGAAAGGCCACAGCTAACATCACTGCCTCTGCAGTAAAGCCAAAAACTAGAGGAGAAAGTGATGGCTAACCACACGAGCTTCATGGTATAAACTTTGTTCGGGAATATAAAGCATTCCGAAAGTACAATTAACAGCCGCTGCTCCTGAAACTGACAACATCTGATGATTTATCATTTAGTTTGCCACCATTTCAAAGCCTTATCTTCAAGAAAACAGGGCAGATGAGCACATTGTCTGATGCCTCAGTTTAGTACTAAGCTTTGGATGCCTTCAGCTTACTCTCTATTAAAATAAAATGTGCCATATAAAATAACACCAAATTCAGCTTACGCTTTGGGCAAGCTGCCGTGGTTTGCCAAGGTTTCCTGTGCAGACAATACTGCAGAAAGAGAGCAAGCTGGAAGCCTCCAAGCATCGCAGTTTTCTCAGATACATTAGTACGGCTTTGCTCATAGTTCGATGAAACGGACCTGTCCGATACGGGCAGACCATCAGTGAGATTTCTGGAAGAAGACACCTGTTCAGCAGAGAAAGCTAGCAGAAGCTGAGCATGGAGAAGGCTTTGGCACACTGAATAAATTCTGTACATTCACATCAAAGAATATTCACAGGCAACCCAAAGGAAGTCAGCAGAAACTCCAGTAACTTAAAGAGCGGGAGACCACAATATAATCTGTTGGCATTTACGGAAATTGCAAACATAAATCAAATACAGAAAATAGCACTTTAAAAAAGAATTTTATTTATTTATTAATAAACCATACTTCCATAATCTAGACCATATACTGGCACAGGCAGAAACCTATCAATTTTCACCTTCTCATTCAGGACAATTTATGGTGTCAAAGCAAAAGAGTAAAAGAACTTGAAATTAAGCTGTTTAGCAAGTGGAGCATTTTATTTAAAGAAATAAATACCAATAGATAAGTCTTAATAAAAATAGTTAAGCAGAAGGCCATACAGAGAGGTTTGTCAGAGGTCCATAACGTTGTCAGTGAATTGCTGGTTCTTAAACCTTACTGAACATTTTCCAGCAATATACTTAGCATGTGACCTTTCTGTGGCTCCACAGTTTCCCCAACTGTTTTCATAGCTCATAAAACGTTTAGGAAGTGTTTATAAAAACTGCTTGAGGAAACCGTGCCACAAAGAACTTGAGCTTCACGTCTCAGCAGTCCAGCTTTGATTTAGTTCTCTTCGATGGGATTTCATTTTGCAAATGCCCCACTAACATCTGCATGCAGGCCCTCTTGGGATAGCACTGAGACATAGTCCAGTTTTATGTATATTACTTGGCCAAGTTCCTCCAGCATGTGATGGTTGACTTGCCTCTCTCATGAAATCACACATGCGAGCACTCCCCACACATACACTTACTGATGGCCACTTTCAGTGATCTGACTGTGTTGGGAAGAAATATTATGTCATAAACACCATTGCAACATCTGCGACGGATCCTTTTGGAACCCAACGCATGAACCGCCAAACCCAGAGAGCACTCTCGCATCAGAAGTCCATGACTGACGGTGCTTGACCTACTGCCCTGCAAACTCGCCCCGGCTTTTTTATGCATGCTCAAGCAGCCTGTTTGGAAACACACAGCCAGAGAAGTGTCACAGACGAGCTCTCAGTGTATAGCTCTCTGGAGAACGTTTGGAGAGCGCAACAACGAAACATGATCACGCAAGAACAATGAGGTTTAAAACCAACATTTTACTACGCTTAATTAACCAAAACCAACATTCACAGCATTCTGGTGGAACTCTAGTCTTGAGCGACAAACTCATGACTTCCTGGGTCTTGGATATTAATTAGCAACTATCAGTAGCTTCTGAATATGCTCAGGATAAGGAGACTCACTTCCACAGAAAGACCCTCCGTTGATTTCCTATGCTGTAGCTTTCAAGTTAAACATCACCAAAACATTTTACCGAATAAAATAAGAAGTTCAGTCGTAATGTATTCTACTTATAAATTAAAAAGACAATTCTTCTCGTAAATAATAAATGCTTTAGTACACACATTTTAAATATAGCCATCTTTAATCTCTTGTAAGTACAAAGGGAAGACTGCCTTGCAAACTGATGGCCCTGTCCACTTGGCTAAGTCATCATATGCTTCACCAAAACCTTCTTACGAGAGTTAATTAAACAAAAGGCATTTAAAACCTATTCGTGTGCCTACCTCCATGCACCTAAACTAGTCACTAAGACAGCTTGTGAAAAAACACCAATACCATGCAATAAAGTGCCACCAATAGCTATGGCAAATATTTATTTCTATTTTACTGGTAGAGATTCAATATCCTTCTTAACAGAGTAAGAGAAGCACTATTTGTAATAAAAATAAATTACAGCACACACATAAAACTTTTAGCACATACTTTTGACAATAGAACTTTTCCAGTTCAAGGCTGTTTTATGACACTAAAAACAATGTTATTCAATCCCAGGAATCACTTATGTGATTTTTGAGTGTCTAGTCAAGCGTGCACATTCTCACCCCTGTTAATTAATTATCCACTCCTAAGCAGTAAATAAGAAGCAGTCATTACCCTTGAGGAAAAAGCATGACATGCATATCAGGTGTTAGACATAAAAAACAGCTTCAACTGGTTATTTGGTTCCCAGGCTTAGCTCGGGAATACAAATGAAACAAAGTCAGTAGAAAAGAGCTACCCTGTTCCTAGCTCTAGGACCCTTTAGGAGTTGCCAAACAACAGAATGGTGCATCTTTCTTTAGATTTCAAGTTATCATTAAGCTCAAGCCATTTAGGTTTTGACTCTATCTAGACAGCTGCGTGAGGGACAGATGAAAAGCAAGTGCCCCACCTACACAGTCTTGACATCATTTCAGAGTAATGAACAAACTACGCTTGTGACATTGAGAAGAAATTGTAGCATGCCCCTGTGAATCTTTTTTTTAAATTCAGTTCCTCTAATTTTTTCAGCCTGTTATTGGCTACCTTTTATCAACAACGACCTCTCTGTCGTGCACACACACCACACTGCATCACCTGCTTTACTTCATTTTTCTTTCCCACTGAAAAAAAGAAAGCCTGAAATGGTGCTCTCGCTCCCCTTCATCTTAACTGGATGACCCAATCCAAGTATTTCTTATCATCCTGATGGCTAAACAGAGACACAAAAGACGCAAGGCACTGCAGATCTGAGAAATAAGGTCAAAAGAAAGAGGTTTGAATTATGGCAAAGTGTGACTTTTATTACTTACGATGGTTTGTAACTCCTTTCTCTGAGCAATTAGCCACATACTGTGCTACAGGTGGTTACACACTATATATTTGAGTACATCCTACAAATAACTTATTTAATCTCACAGCTACAGCTTTTGTACTTGAAAGAGTGGCCAGCACAGCCTGTAACAGCTGCAACACTCAAATTATAGGTTTTAAAAGTCAGGTTCTGTGTGTGCTTTGCTGCTGATAACGTTAACCATAAAAGCATAACTTAGAAGGCTTATTTTGCAAGCATAGAGGAAAACAAAAAATATCATTCTACAATGACGATAGAAGGCTTCGGAATATTATCAAATCCCTGCTTATGGAAACCATGGAGAGAATATAAGAGCTGACACATTAGTATGTAAAAATCTACCTAACTCATGCTCTCCATTCTTAAAATCCCTACTTTACTGTAACCCAGTTTCAAGAGCCTTATTTCCTAGTGGACAAAAAACAGGCAAGAATCACATCTGCTTTGTTCAATGAGATACACTAGAAAGACCAATATTTTACAATAATTGAAAGCCTTAGACACAATTCTTCTGCAGCAAAAGTCAACTTAGAAACTTTAAAAAAAAACAACCACCAGGCCCCAAAACACTCCCTTCCCGCAGTGTCCCATAACTTTAAACAGGTACAGACAAAATCATTCAGCAGACTCCTGTGTTTACGGTAACAGTACAAAACAGCACAAGCAATGTTTCCCATTAAAAAGGACAGTCTCCTTTGAGGTTGTTACCCAGCCTGCCCAGGATCCATTGCATAGCTGTTTTCTTTGCTACCTTCCTGTTTCCAGAGAACGGTATAGTTGAGATGTGCACATACCCACGCTCTGAAAGTCTGTGCTCGCCACTTGTCTTGAGAATGAATGCATTTTTGCCATTTAAAAGTCACAGAATTAGACTGTAGACGAAAATAATATAATACTAACATTAAAGAGGACATGTATTGAAGTCACACAGCCTAATTCCTCATTTCTTAATTAAGAAAACATCTATTGACATTGCCATTCTCTACATTTTCCTCTGCTTGGCAATCACAGAGGTAGACTGAACATTAGCAATTCTACACCACCATCATATCACTGTTTGTTCATTTTAATAAGGTTATATGTTATTTTATTAAGCTATAATAATATATAGAAATAAATATCACCTTCAAGGACCTTCCATTCAAATGTATACATGCTTGCAGTAGTTTCTCTAGATACTTGAAATTTATCTTTGTGCTTCCTTGAAATACACGTGGCTTCATCAAAATATAAGCCAGCCTAAAACTGATGGAAAGGATAAGACACATGAAGTACGCGATTTAAATTTACTGTGCTCAAGGGCGGTAATTCCCTCTGCTGAGTTAAGCTGCAGTCCTTCAATCATCATTGTCAAGCAGGAATGAAAGAGGCAGTCAGCAAGAAACATTGCTCAGTCTGGAGAGCAATTCACAAGAGGAAATACTCTGAGAAGGCTCTTTGATATAAGACATGTCCTTTATGGTCATAGCGAGATCTTTCTTCATGCTACTCAGAAAGTTCCTCACCACACTAGGACAGATTGCTGATATTTACATATTTTTTTTCATGTACGAGAAAACTCAGGGCTATTTAAGAAATCACAAGCCATTTGCTTTATCACTGTGCAGTTCATGCTGTAGACATGTACTAACACATCTACAAAATTAATTCACTCTCATGCTGTAGTTATACTAATGAGCTGTAGCTGAATAGTTTTCTTTTAGAGGTAAAACAGGTGGAAGAATATTTATTCAAAGCAAATCAAGTATATGGATTATAAGTAAAAGCTTCTAAACGGATCTTTTTCCGGGGGTTAACACAGTATGGTTAAACAAAAATGTGAGACTGAATACTTGGGCAGAACTAAGGCTGTCTAGAGTACTCACTCACCAACCCACTTTTCTGCAGAGCCAGCGGGATGACCATGAACTCCGCTCACAGGAGCACATCCAGTCCTGCAGTCCTTCCACTCCACCCTAGCGGGGGACCTGCATCGCCTCTGAACAACTCCTCCAGAGCACATACCGTTCCTCCACCTAATTGAACTGGCAAGTAGAGCTGTCCAAGTTATTTGCTTGCAATTTACCCGATCTACAAGCCTACAGCAGTTAATTGCAAGAAAGGCGTTTGGTGTCTTAACAAGACCAAAATCAAAACACCTTCCTTCCACCCGAGCTGACAAAAGGACTGATGTCGTCCACTTGAGCAAAGAAATTTTATTTTATTTTTAAACATGCCATTTCTCAGCTACGATGCATTTCTGTCATTAACTTGGGAATAGTCTTACAATTTTCTATCCCATAAAAGTATGACATTCCAACTGATGGAGAACAGGGTTACGTCTTTAACTGGATGGCAGCCCACTACTTAAAAGGCACCTTGCTTGGTTGACGCAGTTATGTTTCTGCCAGCCTTGGAGCACAGACAGCCCAGTCTCATGTGGTTTTACTTGTGCGTTTGTTTCCCCCTTTATTGCAGATTCCACACCTGAATATGTAATCTTCAATGGTGTTTTGCGTGCTTGGCTAGAACTGAAAACTTTTATGCTCCAGCCTTGCATTTCCCAATATATAGATGAATATGAAGGATTTACACACACGGTACTTCTGACCTCCTGCTGCGAGTAGTATTTCAGCAAGACGTCTTTTTTTGGCAGGGAAGGGGGAGAAGGGAAAGAGGGAATTCCCACCTTTTTTGCAATGGGTCTAGGACCTCAATAATTTAAAGTAAGGTGATAAAACATGGGACACTTCTGTCGGTCATTTATCTCAAACTCTTTTTGCTACAGCTTCCACACTATTATTCCACGCCACAACATCTGATCTTTTGATTACACCATTGTATAATCAAAGAAACATAATGAAACCAATTTCAGTATTGTCAGCCCTAATTAATTTATGTATCAGCTATTTCCTTTCTGAGGGACTATAGGCCAAGATAACACTCTACTTACACATATTGGTATCCCTGTCACTCTACGTGGCAACTCTAAAAGCAAAACATCACAGGAATTTATGACTTGACTCTACATTACACAAAGAAAATTTAAGTCACCTTTTATGAGTCCTCTGCCTGTAGAGAAGCAAATGCAGAGCAATACGGGCTTGTCATTGCTGGAGTAAAAGTCATTAACTCAAACCAAAAGCCCTAAAAAAGCTAGGACAAGTCACAAGACCTTTGAGAGAAGCTTCTCCCCAGTACAAAGAAGAGTTTTCCGATAAAATTCTCCTTTGTCCCAAATAACGGAACAGTGCTACACCCACGATGATTTACAGCATGAGCTTCAGTGTGAACATGGACGAGAAGTCCCAGTCCTGCAGTTACTAGTAAGCCTTCAAAAACATGATCCCAGAGAGCAAGCTTGTTCAGGTACAGCCAGAAATTTGAGTGGTACACAACAGCCAACACTTTGAACACCTGATCTCAGCATATTTGTGCATTCCAAACGTAGCAAGTTATTGCTTCCTGGCTGATCGCTAATACAGCTGTATGTTTGCATTATGCCTGGGGGCAGTTATAGGTCTCCAGCAGCATTTTAATAAGATATTTTATACATATTTTCTGAACTCTATTAAGAAATTTACCACACGAGACACTCCCAGGAAATTACAGAGGGGAAAAAAACGACAACACCAAACAAAAAACCCCACAGGTCCAGCCCAGCCTCTTGCTGTCAATATAGCATTAAGGTTACATTAGATTAGATTGCACTCAGAATGGCTGAAACCTGCACCCAGGATAAAGATGCACACTGATGATGATTTGGTCACCTTACAGGGGTTTCTAAAAATCATAGAATCATTCAGGTTGGAAAAGACCCTTGGCATCATCGAGTCCAACCATCTACCCTACTCTACAAAGTTCTTCCCTACACCATATCCCCCAACACTACATCTAAGCGACTCTTAAACTCATCCAAGGATGGTGACTTAACCACCTCCCTGGGCAGCCTATTCCAATGCCTGCCTACTCTTTCTGTAAAGAATTTCTTCCTAATGTCCAGTCTAAACCTACCCTGATGCAGTTTGAGTCCATTCCCTCTT
>JAOXJK010000032.1:25454128-25466213 GCA_025774025.1 Xenus cinereus
GAGGAGTAGTTACTCACAAACGGACAGTAAAGCAATCACTTCTGATTGTCTATACATACCCTTCAACCCTCAGCCAGTTCACGCTATGATGAAATGTTTTTATCCATCAAGATGTGAACAGGTTCATTAAATCACGTTTGTTTTGCTGACTTGACCAAGGCAGGTTATCCATATAAAATAAGACACCAGTAATAAGGCAGGGGAAGGCGATTTAATTCCTCATCTTACACAATAATTAAGAAACAGCCCAGTATTTAACCCATTCTTCATTTGTATTTCATATAGATGCAGCACTGAGATACATTTCCTTTCTTTTCTGTCACTTTAACTCTTACCACCAATCTTAAAAATACAGGAGTCTCAGAGGGTTTTACAGTAACCCTCACCGATCTAGTTAAGGCTGCCACTGAGCAGGACTGGCAACCTGCTCTCTAGCTCTGCTCTGCACGTTCATGTTTCTATCCTATTATTCGGGAGAGAAGTCTTGTTTATTCTTATCCATGATAATTTCCACTGTACCTGCTGAAACTCTTCTACCAGTTAGTCCAACACTCGACTTTAAAGTTTGGAATACGTAAGCACATTTTTTCAGGAGCTGAGTATTAAAGACCTCTAAGTCAACAGGGAAACAAAAATTTGAATGTAGTAAAAGAAACACTTTCCAAGGGAAAGACACATATTTTTAAAAGCTTGCTTCCCTGGACCCTTTACGAAGTGTTCCCGATAGAAGCAGTCAAATGGAATTTGATTTTTCTTCTCCTAAGGAGTGTTGGGGTAAGAAGATGGACATGCTACCCATAACACTGAGCTCAGTTGCATGACAGGCCACAGCAGGTTTGTGATTGTACATGCAAAGAGAGCCTGTCTAACCACATCTGTCTTGCCTTTAGGGTCTTCTACACAGATAAGCTGATGACAGCTCAGACAAATACATGCCATTTCACTATGGACAAATCCCTTCGTGGCACACGCTTCTGCCATTATAAAAATTGCAATAACAATAATGCTCAATCCAACTGGAGCCTTCCTAGGGAAAATGAATAAGTAAACCTGCACTTCCCTCCCCCAACAACCTCAAAACATGTCCAGGCAGTATCTAGATCCTCCACTGCTGCAGCAGTAGGGCTGTTGGTCATCGTGATAGGTGGAGTTTATCCATCTTACCCTGAATTTACACTCTGGCATAGGATTGTTGATCCCGTGAGACTGGCTTTATGTTCAAAGCATTCTCAAAGCTTTGTTTCCTTTGTGGCACATTCTGTATCCATCAACATCAAGCCACAAGCTCCATTTTTTCCTTGTTAATTATGCCTATGCTGCTCTGCTCTGGCTTTGTTCATTGCAGAGCTTTGATAAATGAGCTTTCTGCCCTCATCATTCTGAGGACACAGAGGGAAGTCCCATCCAGATCCAAATGAAATGATGAAAATAAGGAAATGGTTTGGTTTTCATATTAGAAATCGATGATCTGTGCAGGAAAGGGAAGGAAGGGGGGCTGGGGGAAGAGAAAGAAAAAAAAGGAAAAAAAAATTCAGAATTAAGCAGACTGGACCAGCAGCTCTGACTTTCTGAAGTTGATGGGTCAGCCAGTTCTGGATACACAGTAAAGCTCCTCTTATTTAGGTAACTTTTCTTGTGAGTGCATCATGTTTCCTCTGTTTAGTAACTGTATAAGCGCCTCATTAGACCACTAGGACCACTAAGAGATGTCCTGGCTTTGTGACCAAGTGACCTGTCAATAATTAACTTTCTGCTTAGTACCGTACTTCAAATAATACAGCTAGTCTGTATCAGCTCACTTCTGCCTCTATGGAGCATAACAGAAAGAAAAGCAGCCTATAGTTTAGTTTTGCATGATCAGTACAGTACAGAAGCGGGTCTGTGTAAGGGTGCCAGCACCTGCTTCTCATGGGAGAAGGAAACTGTGTGCTGTACTGGTACTAACTAGTAAAATTATTGTGGCCTCCACAGATTGATTAGAGGTCTGGAAAGTAAGAATACCATAAAGAAAAGTGATTTCAACTTGCTTTACATAATCAGCTAAGATTTTTGGCTTAAGCAGGTATAACATAATGACAAAACGTGCTTGAACAGCAGTAGTCACCTGGCCACTCTACGTACCCTGTCCCCTGTCAGGGATGCAGCAGTTGCCACCAAAACTCCAGGCTCAAAGCTCAGTTGTAGGACAGCTCACTTCAAGAGAGTACAAAATAGCCTATTCCAGCTCTCTGCTCACCAGAATCAGCGTTCGTGAAGCAGTGGCTTTCTGTGCTCTTTGCCCAGGGCGTGCTCAGAACAGGGAACATCACGCGCTGCAACTGTCACATCCAGAGTGCAGTGGCTAAGAGGGAGCACGTTTCTTTCACTTATGATGTTAATTCCCTCTTTTTGTCTGTTTTCTATCAAACAAAACATCCTTCACTTTTTAGTAATAAATTACACTGAAACGGATCCAATGGTACCTAGAGGGATAACCAGCTGTATTTAAGTTCACTTAATTTCTTTGTTCTCATGAAAACTTGTGAGTTTCAGGCATGGTATGAAGAAGGAAACAAAAGAGACTTTTTATTCAGAACCAGAATATCTCAGTGTTCCCATGACCTGGCTCCTTTGTCTCTGGTTGTATCTGATTTTTCTGAAGCTCCCAGCAGCAGGATGGCACAGCTTTTTTTTTTCTTTGCTAACTGCAAGTCATCATTACACTGCACAAAACGAATGCAGTTTTCCTCTGTACTCTAAGCTGCCAAGCACTTTTACCTGCTGGCTTCCGATTTGGATATCCATTGCAAACAAGCCAATGATATCTTAAAAGTTAAGTCTGAAATAGATATTTTAGAAATAAACTTCATTGAACAAATTCTGCCCATAAGTAAATACTGTGCAATGTCCCAAGACTAAATGGGCTCACCTGTAAATGCCCAGAGCTTGAAATACGATGCAATTTGTTTTGAAATAACTAAGAGGAAGATGCAGAGTTCTGGGGTGACCAAACTACACGTGTCCCTCCTGCTGACCAGGTCACACAGCCCCTTCCGTGAACGCACGCTTTGGGAAGTGGGGCCACAAACAGCCCTTGTCTCTCTCCTGCCATTCCTCCAACACGGTCACCAGTGGAGCAATTCAGATGGCAGGGGCTACAGCCATTCTCTGCCCCTTCGGCACTTGCATCAGTATCCTCTACATATGTGGACTTCTTCTCTGACCTTATGCTTCACACGCCTCACGTATTTCGCCTGTTCTCATTAAAAGCCCCTCTCGCTCTACGTTTTACTTATTTGAACTAGCTACTGTTTTGGGATACTCTTGTTTCACATTCACTAGTCAGTGTTACTAACCCAATGCTTATTTTCATGTCAGTGGCACTTGGCTCTTCTCAGAACTTCTCTTCAGTGACTATGAATGGGATACCTGCATGTCTAAATGTATGGAGAATTTGCTAAGTTGGTTAAATGTGCACTTAAAAAAACCAGCAACAAAACAGGCAGTAACAGACCAAGCTGATAAACATGACATAAGCTCAGCAATTACCCAGTTCCATAGCATATCACAGTCCATCTTGTCCTGTCAGTTTTCTTCATTAGCTTATTAGATGTGCCTACTAGATGCCCATACCAGTTATTTACGTATTTGCACACACACTGAAAGGATCTTCTTTTCTCGGTGCTAAGTTCTCTTGGTGATAGGGGGAAGCAGAGAAGCAAAGCTGGATAGCCCTACCAAGTCATTACCTGTGCTAATGTGAAAGTCTTCAAATTCTCTATTCTTAGAGACATCCGATAACTTTGATTAAGTCTTATACTTATTTTTAAAGGCAAATAAATATGTTGTTTTTTCAAATACTTATTTGGAGCTATGGCATTCCACTTGAGTTTTGACTTTGCCATACTGGAGAGAACAGTTGAACAGTCCCTTACAGAAATCACGTTCATATATCTCCAGAGTATAAAATCAGCTAACCAGTCAGTACACCTAATCCCAGAAACATGGGAAGCACCATGAAAACTCGGGGTATTCAGGTGTCTTTCCTCGTACCTGTGTCATCTTTTCATACAGTCACCTCAGGAAAAGTTCTAGAATCTCCCTATGCCTAAGAAAAGAGAGCGGAAAGAGTTGAAGGGAAGGTTGTTCCAAAATAAAAATAGAGTTTGCAAAGTGTGGTGACTTGTGTAACATGCCTTCTGTTTCACTGACATGCAAGCCAGGCACATCTGATATTCAGCTGTTATTTTTTCACACAAGATAGTGGGATTATATCAAACACTGTGTGGCTCGCCACAGCAGAAAGGGAGGTGTGCCATGTGACTTTCATTTGACCAACATGAATAAACATTTCACTGAAAGCTTTCTTAGGAAACATAGTCTTCTTGAAATAAAAAACATATTTTGAAAGAGAGCCCACAACAGAAGTCCTGGAATCTTTGGCTTTTGCGTAACATGGAACATTTTCTGGGATAACCATTGTGGTACAAGGGTTCTCAGGACTGCCTGGTTTATGGCCTTCAAGTTACAACATACATGGGTTTCAGATACTCCTCGTTTGGCAGCTGGAGTAAGGTACCTTGAAACATCAAGGCAACTGAACTCCAGATAGAGTGACTAGCTATTAGGTTTTGTGCTGGCGGTGGGCCAAATTGTGTTCATTTTACTCGCAGGAGCCATCCAGCTGAGGTCAGTGTGATGATTCACATGAGCAGAGTGCACAGGACTTGGCATAACGTGCTGCAGAAGTGCAGATGTGGAAACTACTCTACGGCCAGAGACAAACGACGAGATTCGCAAGGCAACAAAGGATTTGAACTTTTTTCTGCTGACCTGTTCATGCACTGAGACCCAACCAGACAATCACAACTCCCTAACGGTAGAGTTTATTGCTAGTATGTTATTTATGGTTTCAATAACCTATGTCTCAAGAACTCACTAGTTCAACAGGACCCACGGACATTTTTCTGAGCACCTACTGCAAGCTAGATCCAACTATTAGGACTTCAATACAGAAAATAATTAAAGATTCATCGTTCCAACAAAACCACCTTGAGATATTAGCATTTCCTTACATCCAGAATACAGGAAAATAATTTTCCCAAGACATAATGTGGAATCTCAGACAGGTTATTCAAGACTAACCTTCCAATGCTATTGCTGGTATTTTTTCTCCACGCTATTAATTAGATCTTAAAATAAATAAATAAAACATAAAAAAAAATTCTAAGAAGCCAAACTATGGAAAAATTGAGCAGCTGTATTAGTTTCCAGTACATTTTTTTTTTTCAAATTCATGAATCCGTTCAGTTTGAGTAGATACTCTCAAATGGCTCAGCTTCATCTGTAGCATGAAGGACCTGGAATGACTGTGTGCGAAAAAATCCGAACAACTGCAATCTTATATGAATTTGCATTCCATTTGGAATAACTCACAGACAGCAGGTTGGAAACTCCACCAGTTTTGACTTGTGGAGTGTTCCTGTGATTTTTCTCTCTCTGAGGGCATATTTGACTCTCCCCAAAGAGACCAGGAGTTCCATCCTACAACTTCAGATGGATCACTAGATAGAAAGGTCACCCGCACTACAGCTTGCTACATCTGCTACCTCCATAAGCATACACTCTGCTTAAGTACTCTTTCCAGGTTCTTCCTTGACTGTGGTTTGCCCAGAATATCCCATCATGGGGAACTTCCAAACCACAGAAAGGGAAAACATTACAAGCAACTACTGACTGTGGATTGCCCTATCAGTCTGTGAGGGAACACAAAAGAGAAACAGAGCGCAGAGAAAGAGAGGAAGAGGATTAGGCAGAGGTCCCTTCCCGATTTCTACACCATCCAAACTCCGGATATAAAATACAGAAAAAGAATATGGGAGTAGATGTGGGGAAACTGAACAGGGCATTTTTGGTATGAAGGGAAAGCCTGTTAACAAAATGAGAAGACTCGGTTCTAAATTAGATCAACCATATCTCATAGATGTATTCTGACTTACCACAGAAGTAATATTTTACTCCATTTGGGGTTGCTGTTAAATTTCATCCGTAATATTCTCCTTGCTTTAGCAGGAGACAGGTGTTCATTAAGCACAGCTAGAAGCATTTCTAATTCACCATTTTAAATGTGGATGGCAGGTTTCCCACCTTATCTCAGCTTAACCATAATTTCGGGTATATAAAATTGGAGGGGGAAAATAGCTACAGAGTATTCCTGAAAAAGAGGTCAGTGAATAAAATACTTGCTGTCCAAAAAAATATCTATGCATGTACACACTTTTATTTTAAACAGATATTAATCTAAATTAATTTTAAATAACTACTTCAAATAGCAGAATACAGACTCCAGCCTGCCCACACACGGAGAAATGCAGCAGAGAAACAGCTGGTAGAAATTGCTTGAATTTGGCCACATTACCGAGAAACACATTTTGTCTATGCAGGATTATCAAGATGGAACTATTGTCGTTCTCCATTAATTTACATGACTTGGTATGGAAGTTAACCAAATTTGCAAAGTGCCTTTGCATTATGTTGGCAGCTCTGGGCAAACCTAATAAGCCCACTTGCTCTTGAATGCAAGGGGACTTCTCAGATGTATGCTGAATGAGTTCTGCACATGCCAAGTTATGCAGAGCTTTGTATCAGTGGGTGTAGTCTGATTACAGGGTCACAGCGTATAACACTACCATCAGATGTCTTGCTTGTATGACGGTTCAGCCCTTTTTTTTTTTGTTTGTTTCAGCTGTAAAATAACTAAAGCACATCGTACTAGATCTGTTACAGGCCTCCCACTTGCCATGTGAAGTCTGAGGAAGAGCCTTGAGCTACTCCCAAAGAGCACTCTCATAACCTAGCCCTAAGCAAAACTTACACTGATTCTTCACACTGCAATCAATCCTTGTTTAGTTTTGTAGTCTAAGTACAACAGCGTCTGTCTTCTGTCAGCTACAGAAAGCCATATGTGACATTGGGCACTGGAAGGCAGGCAAGTTTTGTGTTTTCATAAGAAGTTACCCCAAGAACTTCAGGACATCACAACTAAAGAGACAGGTTTGCTTAATGTTAATCAGGGGCAGGGTTGCGTTCAGTTGCACCAGAAGTTTAAAGAGGTGATTTAAGCCAGTCACTGCAACACTGTCTCTTAACAATTGACTTAACTCCTGCAGTAACGGCACCTCTATGCTTTCTTGTCATTAGCACTTGAATATTTTTAATGTACACAAGACTCTACCAAGAGTGACTTACGCTTTTACTATTCTGTTTTAGACCTCTCTGTGAACTCTGGCTTTCCTAAATCCTTCCCTTTGTGCATCTATGAAAGGAGGAGCCAGCAAACACTTCTGTTCCAACAGCAACGTTATTATCCATTCCATCACATCTGCAGAGGTGGCAAAGAATTCATAAAGAAATAAAGCTTTTTGAAGGTCTGCAGGACCAGAGTCCTGCCAGTGACCATGCTAATATTTAACAGGGTGAGTCCTCTTGTGTCAGCACTCGGGTGACCTTGCTTAGCATTGATGTTACCTCCACTTCTCCAGGAAAGTGCAGTTTGGTAGGACACCTCCTTAGCTTTTGCAAGCTCGTTCAAAAGTAGTTTAGGGAGAGCCTTTCAGCCAAATTCAGCGGGATCAGACCAACCCTGCCTCTTGACAAAATTAGCTCACAGGGACAACCCTCCCACCCTTCAGGCAGCTTTAGCTGCATTGTTGCCAATACCTGCGCAACAATATATGGGCACAATACCTTATGTGATGCTGCCCTTTGTAATGCAGCCGTGCTTCTAACACATTTCTTCTGATCCAAAATGTGACTACTCGCTGTCTTTTACCTGCATGCGAAAAGGCATCATTGTTTTTCCCATTAACTGTTCTAGCAGCTTGGAAAGTTTTTTTTTTCAGGCATCTCCATCCTCTAAGACAATTTACAAGAACAAACCCCTGCAAATATTGCCTTTTGTATTTATTGAGCTGTTCTAATTATCACAAACATTCTTCCTAGTATTTCAGACACTCTGTATACCTTGCCTAACAGCTACATTCTGTTGCTGACATCAGCATAAATTAAGTCTTTCTTGGTGGTAAATGGTGCTATTTAGAAATAGAAGGCAACAATAATAAATTCAAGGAAAAAAATGCAAAAATTCTCCATGACCTTCCTGACAACTGCTGTAATGGTCTGAAAACTGCAGATGTTTTTCCACTAAGTTTTTACAATGTTTATTTTGAAATGATTTTTTTTTTTTTTAAATCATGTTGTTTTCCTGTTGTAATTTCTGTAAAGCAGATGTGACATCTTGGGCTTAAGGGCTTTAAGCTGATTTTGATGGCTCAGTCTCGATGCTATTCATGCAGCACAGAAAGGCCTCTTGCAGTGGAAAAGGATACGCTGTGTAAAGAACAAAGAATCACCTGGGAGGAAAGGGGTTGTCCTCACTGTGTCAGTGAAGGGACTTGGCCCTTGGATTTAGGAAAGGGCCTATTCATCCATTGCCTAGTCCCATGTGGCTAATTCTCAGCAATTGGAAGAACACAATGGGCCATATCAACTGGCCTCACACATCTCTATTTCAAGCAGCCTAAGGCCACTTTTACACACACGAGTTACAGCAAAATTGGGTCCGAGAACAGCAGGAATGTGGATTCCATCCTTAAAAGCATTTAAGAACTAATTCCTTCTCCTAAAATTAAAAAATCTGCAGAAGAGTTATGAACTGGACGAGAAAGATTAACCTTTATATAGCCAAATTACAGTCAATACAGAACTAAAGCTTTTCCTTATCATATGTTCTCAGAACAACAGTACCAGAAAAGCAATTGTCTGAATTACCAGCTGGTGAGAGTGATCGATGATCTTAAATGCCTTGTCTGCCTGAATGTTAAGCTGCAAATGGTTTCACTGTGATGCTGAACATACTCTTGTACTTTTTTCCAGCCTGCATTCCCAGGTTTCACCAATGTCTACAAAACAAACATGCTCAGGTGCTGGGAAATTCCTCATTTACCTGCAATCAAGTCAAGAAACCTCTCTGCTTTCTCAGGAACCTGGATCTCCGGACAAATGATGATCAAATATTTTTCCACTGATTCTCAATAATGTCAGAACTTTTTGGAAAGTGACCTTCCATACTAAATGATTCCCTGCAAGCCTACACATCCACAGAAAGTTTGCTTTCAGAAGTCGCAAAGGGAAAACAATGCTGTATGCCACGTGTTTACGTATTCAAATTACTATGCTGCTAGAAGACAGACAGAAAAAAACTGTCTGGCAAATACTTCAGAGCTTGGGAGTAAATGCTGTGAGATATTTTAAGTGAAAGGCGATGGCCATTTAGTGCCAGTCAGATACTCATAAAGTGAATACACTTAAGAACATTCATTAATCATTCCCAGCATGCTGAAAATCTTGAGACAGATGTTCATTGCAGGACAGATCATGTGGTTTAGATGTCCCTCGAAGAGTCATCTGCCTTGGCCTCTCAAAGGACAATGCGTTGGTTTATAGCATGACCTCAGAGAACTTGGGAAGGTGGAGTGAACATTGCCACTTATTTAACACAGTTCCAGAAACAAAGCAACATATCTTAGGTAGGCAAAATGAAAGACAAATACTGATGGATATCTGTCTTAGGTACTCATCACTACAGCATCTTATCACAACTAATATAATGAAGAGTGCAGAAACACTAAGAATGGGGATTTCAGAGTTGCCTGGATGATTTAGATATCCATTAATTTTCAAATATGTTTGACAAGTCAAATTCTGCCCATAAATTCCTAGTGAGGGATCAAGGGCCACGGAGCTAGGACTCACAGCAAACTACTATCATAAGTCGACAGTCGGAACTGAAACGGTAAGCTAACCTAGGTTGGCAGGCAATATGCCCAGAATGAACACTTATTTGACTTTTCAGTACAAAAATGCATACAGCCTTTCACTCCTCTTTTTACACATGGTCATAAGAAAGCTGTACAACGTGCAACAATGAGACCACGCCTTCTGCTGTGGACATGGGTAGGCACTACCCATCAAATCCATTGTTCAACAAAATACTCTCATTGGTGTTTGGCTACTCTAACTCAAATCTTTATGTCAGTATTTTATTTCTTTTGCACCTTGAATCAAACAGAGAAGCCAGCAAACAATGTAGTCCCATAAGGCATAAATAAGGCAGCTCTATAATCAAACTGAGCCCTCCACCTCCCTGAAGATTGCTCTTTCCAAGCTGTTCAAATATTGAATAACTGCAGAATATAATTACCCCTTGGATTCGATCATGTGCCAAAGTTAAACTAACCAAGCATTGTAATATAATATAGTTCCTTGAACCAGCTAAACTTTCACATTGTTTATCTCTCTGCCATACGTAAAAGGACCACCCAAACAGAATATCAGGTAAAGGTTAATGTCCCTGCTCAGTGAAAAGGAAGGTGCTAGAGAAGATGCTATAGATGACACAGTAGTAACGCGGTCTAATGAGACACAAAAGAGTCATATTTGTGCTTTATTCCTGATTTTAGCCTCTGACAGCTGTAAGAAAAGCAGTCACATAACTTGTTTGGCTATGACTCAGTACTTTCTTTGTAAACTGGAGGCAACCCATTGAAATGTATCTGTTGCCTATTGATTTTCTGAGCCAGAAAAGAAATACAACCCTTTATTAAAATAAAACTAGATTTTACTTTCAGAAACTGTCATGTTAAACATGTCAAAAGGAGAACACGCTACTTCCAAATAACCACAGAAACTTCATTTGTTCAAAATGTAACATTATGGTTTATGTTTAAAGTTTAGTGAATGGAATGTTTTCCACTTCAAATCTGACACTAGTAAATATCCTTCTATTTTACAATCACTGAATAAAGTTTTACATCAAGAGACGTTATTAGAACCTGGGAATACCACCTGCTATTAAAGATTTTTTTCCTTTCCAGATAAACATCCAACTCTGAAAAATGTAAAATAAGTAAGCACTAAATAATCTGTTCAAACAAAAAAAATGTTACATTTATAGATACCTTTTTGGAAAGTGTTTTAAGACCATGTGGGGAACAGCTGATGAATTTAACAGGATATTTTTTTAATATGGGTCATATTAAGGACTAAGGATCTCTTAAAAAAAAATACTGTATGCACCCACTAAGCTTAGAATATGGTATTTCCTGACTGTTTCGGTTCAGATCAGTATCAGAGTCCAATTTTCCTGCATTTTCCACTCTGAAGTCTTTCCCCAGCCATTGTCTGGAATCAAGGTAAGACAAAGCATGAAATGGGTTTTCCATATGGAGTGAAAAAGACACCAAACCCATTCAGTTTAAGTGAGGGGAAAGATGTTATCATTTACTGTCAACAGATAAGGCTCAACCAGAATCTCCCAACTTCTGATGCTGGTGCTATAGCAACATCATCTTCAGACAGGTCACTCACATCATGATCCTCAAACCGTGGCTACGTACCCAACTTTCAGTGGAGTTAAGGTTCATGTCTTAATCCAGAGAAGCACCTCATAGTATTATGTGGTTTGCTGGACCAGGATTCTAACTCACCTGCTTTACTTTCAATCTGTGAAACTTGGACAAAAACATGTAACGAGGGCAAAAGAAAACCCTACAAGATTCGGAATAGGATTTCCCCAAATCTTTTTAAAGTGAGGTTTCTAAATACCTTCTGCACAAATACAGCATTAGTTTCTTCTTAAGATGATGGAGACGGAGCTTCAAGTGTGGCTCTACCCTACCATTAGCTTCTTTTCTGGTCTTTCACACTATAGCAGCACTAAAAAATACAATTATGAGACTTTCTAGAGATACTTGAACTATTAACAGTAGGACAGAGAACCAAATTGTAAACCAAAATGACATTTGAACCAGCAGCAAAAATCACCTGTGGATGACAGGGGTGATAGAATCTCTGCTCTTGGCTCAAAGAAGCACAGTACACTTGGTACTTCTGTGCTGTACCTGGAATCATAGAATGGTTTGGGTTGGAAGGGACCTTAAAGATCATCAAGTTCCAACCCCCCCACCACGGGCAGGGACACCTCCCACCAGACCAGGTTGCTCAAAGCCCCATCCAACCTGGTCTTGAACACTTCCAGGGATGGGGC
>JAOXJK010000032.1:25466313-25544915 GCA_025774025.1 Xenus cinereus
GACGAGCGGCCCCCGCCGCCCCGCACCTGCCCGGCGCCGGCGGAGGAGTCCCGACGCCGAGCAGGCAAGATCCTCCATAACCGGGCTGGCTGGCTGGCTAGTTGGCGGTGCTGCCCTCCGCTCCGGGCGTTGCACGGCGGGACGGCCCGCAGCGGGGACCGCGCTGCCCGAGTACGCCGCTTGCTGCGGAGCCGGTACCGTGGCGCTGTGTGCGGGGAGCGGTAGGGCGCACGGTGGCCCAGCAGGACCAGGGCTCCGCCGCGCCCCCGGGCTTGGCGAACCCCCAGGCCTGCGGGCGCTTTGCTGGGGTCGTAGGAATCTCCGTGGCTGGGTGCTAGTCGGGCTCCGGTGGAACGGGGGGCCGAAGGCAAAGCACGTGCCCCAGGGCGGGCGAGGCGGTGGCAGGGCTGCGGGGGCTGCGGGCCAGGCCGGGGAACGCACGCTGGGCCGCGGCGGGCCAAGTGGTGGCCATGGGCCGGGCTGGCCGCCTGCAGCCTCGCCACACGCCCCCTGAGGAGCCCAGGCCTGCGGGGAAGGGGTCGTCCCTGTGCACGGACACCTCTGTGCCAACGCCATGGGTGTTCGTTAATCGCTTATCAAGCGTACAGGGCTGCACACCACCGCTCCGGCACCGCTTGCTGCATTTTGCGCTGCTTTCTTGTTAACCCTGATCTCTTTGTTATAGCTTACAAAATACAGGGAGTATATGCCATAAGAAAACCATTTATTTCTCATTCCTCTCATGTCCCATCTCCTGGGTCTGGCGACGCAGGGACGGCCTCGCGGAGCGGCTGCCATGCAGCGTAAGCGATATACGGAATTACACATCTATGGAATGGATGTGTTGACCTCGGCGTGTGCCTCTAGCGCGGTGGAGACCAGCCGTGGTCTGCTGCGCGGTGTCCCCTGGAGGGGATGGCCCTGGCCCCGCTGCCTCCCTCCCTTGGCAGATTTGTCCGTTTACAGGCTGGCGGCTGATGGTGGCAGGTTCTGCGCTCGCCAGCGTCCTCGTCTTTCACGTCATCTCGTGCCCTTTGCATGCTGGCTTTGTGACTTTTTTTTTTTTTTTTTTCTTTGCCATCAAGAATTTATGAATCAAAAGATGGGGGAGTGGAGCCGTGTGGAGGCTGAGTCAGATTGTGAAAAAGGAAAGCCAAGCGAGAGTGTGCAATTGCATATCACATTTACAAACACGCTTTCATTCATCTCCATATGTTTCTCCTGTTACTACTAATAAAGCTCTGGTTTCTCAGACTGATGGTAGCCTGGGAACACTGTTGGATCTTCCTGGGGTTTTTACTCTATGGCCTCCATAGTGTTTGTGGGGTAGTGTATTATTTTCCCAGTTATGTTTTTATTACATTGAATACATGTTAATAACAGAAAGAATCTGATAATATGAATGTACTTCCCACACCTTCCTCCTTTGTTCCTGTTATTCGATGTGCAAAGAAGTGACAGGTTATTTACCAGCACCAATTTTTTCTCTATATACTGGTAAGATTTCCTCATTATAAAAACAAAAAAAAGCTGAGCATACATCCCTTTCTTTCCTCATCCTGCTAATGATGCCCAACTCCATCACGTTAATTTTGGAGCTGAAGGAAATCTAGCTTTGTCTACTGAAATATTTCTACAGAAGCCTCTATAGGCAAAGGGAGCCAGAGAGCAAGGTCTGCTTTAGGCATAATGGTATTTGGGGGTTTCTTCCCTGGTAGGGAGGTATATCTGTGGAGTGTAAAGTAATTAATTTCATCCAGCATTGGGAGAGAAGAAGGAAAAAGAAGGATTGTATTGTTTCAAATGTAAGGTCTAAGTGGCAATTTCAGTGACCTTCATGATTTCTATTTTAGACAAAAGACCGTAACCTAGTACAAGGGTATGGTTTGTCATCTGGCCTCATCCTTTGTTCTCCTTGGGTTTAGCCTGTCACTTCCCAGGGCTTGACTGTCCCTTGTTGGGGCAGCAGCAGCACCTCTCACCCGTGACTCTCAGAAGTGCTCTTCTGGCAGGTGATTTTTGTCTCCAACTGCTTATTTTACATCTTCTTTTCTGTGCAAAGTCTTCCCTTCTTACAACCCTTTGTGTCTCTCTCCTCTGTGTCTTATTTATGCTTCAGTGTTTCTGTCTTGCCAGATGCTGTACTTGGAACTTTCCCTTCCCCCTTCTCTCCCCTTTTTGTCTACTCATGCTTTTCCTCTCATTTTTGTCCCATCTCATATATCTTTTCCTTCTCCCATCTTCCTCCCCCCCCCTTTCTGTCCTGGTTTTTATACCCTGTCTTGCTCTCTCCTTTCTGACATCTCACTTCAGTCCACTACCTTGCTGTATCTTCCTCTTGAGATTTTTTTTCCCCATGCTTTTCCTTTGCTCATTACCCTCCCCCATCCTTTCTCCTGACTTCCATTTACATACATATATATGTATACGTATGTCTCTGCTCCACTCCAGATCTTGCATTCTCCAGCTGAAACAAAGAAATGACTCTCATGCTGATAGCCTGATCCTATTGCATCTCTTTCTCAGCACCTGAATTACGCTGCTCCTGCCCATCTTCAAACATACATATCGGGTAGACTGAAGAATTAATTATGTGGGGAATGTTCCTAAATTCGGAAGTGAGAAAGCAGCTCACTAAGCTGCACTGTGAACAGAGCCGTTATTGTGCTCCCACTGACAGTACCAGAGGAGCATTGTAAGCCCCCTGAGCCCAGGGAACTGATGGCATTTTCTTCACGTTTCTAAATTTCTGATTTTTGGTAATGAAAAGTCTGTAATTTCAGATAAGGCACATCACCATCTGTTTGAATTATCCCTTGAATCCTGAACTGATCCAAAATAAGACCCCACAAAATGCTTTTCTTTTTTCCCCAATTGTTTTGTTTCATACATTTGTTAAGCAATTGTGCAGCTATTGGGAGAGAAATGCTTTTCTCCTTGACAGAGCTAAGCTCTGCCTCTGAAAAGGGCTCTGTGTGGGGCGAAACTGGGATCAGCTTCCCTTTTTTCTGAAGCCAGAGGGAGAGGAGAGGGCTGTGACTGCAAGATCATATGCATTGGGTGGGAGATGGAAGAATAGATGCCTAAGTTAAAAATGCTACATTAACCTCAGGGGGTGGGGAGTTGTTTAATAATATTTCCCCTTGACTATTACTGACTACAAACAGCATCACTGGGGATCAAGGGCAAATGTTAGATTTTGCTATTTAAATAAGACTCTTAGTTTAAAAAAAAAAAACTGATTTAATAATTAAACTTTTTTTTTTTGTCTTTCAAAAAGCGTACTAATAACTGGCTGGAATGAAAACAGCTCCATCCCACAGATTGCACCTCCGCTTTCTGGCAGCTTACCTGACTCATAAAGAGACTGGGGGATTTTATATGCCACCTACATCAACTCAACATTTTCCTTTGTGGTGAGAGTTAATCACCACCCTTGTCATATTATTTCACTGACCCTTTTGAAGATATGGTCTGTCAGGAGGGTTTGTGTATCTTTCAAACCCTCCTTGAAACTTCTTGTAAAATAGGGGTGGGTTTTTTTCTGAATTTGATGAAAATACACAGGCGGTCCATTTCAATGAAGTTTTCTGTGTTGTTTGTTAAAAACTCAGGATCAGGAAGAGAGAGTTTCCCTTTGCAGAGGACTCACCTCTGACATGAGATGTGCCACCCAGGGAGTTGAGGTGCATCAGCTGAAGGTAGAGGACCATCCCCGAGGTAATCACTGCAGGAAGTGTGCGCTCAGAAGAAACTGTGAGCTTGTAGCCACGATGATCAAGGATTTAAGAGGGCAAAGTTTTCTCAGCAGAGGCCACGTTTATATTAGACCAACAGACAAAGTCAGGAAAAATGGACGTGCTTTTGGGCACATAAAATCTCTCTTTATAAACAGTTTGGATAATCTATGTGACCGTGTTTCTTGTGAAGAGAGAGATTGTATGTAGTAGACATATTTGTCAAGTAGAGAAATGCTACACGAAAGAAGACAGCAAGATAGGAATGAGAACAAAAGACAAAGGTGTCAATACAGTAAACACAGCGTGAACAGGAGGCGATGGAAGAAAGGGTAGGAGGAACTGAAAGTCCACCTGCAGGAAGGTTATTAGGAGTTACAAAGAGGACGTGGGTTACCCTGGAAAGTGAGAGGAACCTTGAGCAGAAAAAGGTGTGACGTTTTTGCAGAAGAAATTATTGAAATGAGGTACAGGGAGGGCAGGGAGGAAGGAACAGCTGAGATCGCTCTGGAGCTCGCTGTTTAAAGAGAAATCTTCATGTGAAGGAGGGCCAGGGAAAGCATTTGATAAGAGTCTCCTCATTTCTGTGTCGCAAGTTCAGGCAGAATCAAAGAAGAGGAAGGAAAGGGGGAAAAAAAGAACTGAAATGAGCCGTTGACGAATGTGGATGAAGGAAGGGTAGGGGAGCTGCTGCCATGTCGACAGAAAGGGAGAAGTCCTCTTTGGGTCCTCTGTGGGACCTGGAAAATGACTGAGTAACAAGGGGGGGTGCCACAAGGCAGGAGGCAGGGAACATCCCGTCGGGAGCGAGCTGCCTGACCGTACCCAACATAAAGAGGGCTTATATCCATTCTTGGTGTGTGTAAGCCTTAAAATGGGGCATGCAGCAGCTCTGCCCTGAAGATCTGGATTCTGCAGCTGTCTCCCCCTTTCCTGTCACGCCTCCCTTTTTCTCCCACACCAGAATTAATCCCCTTATTCTCTCCTCTCCTGCGCTGTGGGTCGTCCGCCCAGCTCCGGTCGTCCTTGTTATCGCATTGCGCCTGGCCGATCGCTGGGGCACAGCTCAAGGAGCGGGAAGTCGCTCCCGAAGATGCAGAGGCTCTAATGAGCTCTGCGGAGGGCGAGCGCCGCGAGAGGCACCAGCGGGGAGTGAGCACGTCATCTGAGGAAGGAACAGGTTGGGAGACCGGAGCAGTGGGGAAGCTAAAGGTGTGGAAGCCCTCAGGAGGAAAGTTGAGCGTAGGAGGATGTAGCCACGGATGGTTAAAAATAACAGTATGGTACAGATAACGTGGCACTCCGCTGACATTTTAAACCTGCTGCCTTTGCAAAACCTGTGTTTTGAAAAGCGAGCCCTACATTTAATTGTTCTGGTTTCTACTGACCAGCCGGGACCACTGGCGTTTTGGGGCTGTCACTTTGTCCCGCAACGCCCATTTTCTTCACTGCTGGTCAAGTGATTGCAACCGAGTCTTCAGCAGAGAGCTCTTTGCACCCCTGCCTGACCTAAATACCCATATATCCCTGATTATGCTTTGATTTCTCTGGAAGGGAGATGGGCTTTTTTAGCTTCTATCAGTCTAGTGACTAGCACACTTAGACCACATGATAATGATGCTGTCACAAGTCAGAGCTAAATTAAAACGCTGTTCACAGGCAGTTTGTGTGGTGTGGAGTTTGGGCATGGGTTAACCTGGCCTGAAGTTTTGGGGTTTTTTCCCAATGTTTCTGGAGAACTGCAAGCTTTTCGATCCCATGGCTGGTCATTCAAAGTAACGTGTCAGTCTTTGTACAAATATCACGTGTTGGACAGGACCAAATGGCAGCAGACCTCCTGGGGTTTTGAACCTGCTGGCACTTGTGAAGGATGTGAAAGAAAGAAGGAACAAAAAAGAGTAAAGGAAAGAGACATGCAAAGGGAAGGACCTACGTGTTTTGATAACAATTCTTCAGTAACACAGCAACATAGAAGAGAAGGGCATCGTCTGGTTAATGTAGAGCAGTTACTTGCTATTGCCAGACCCGCATGCTAGAAATCTTAAAAAAAAAAAGATTTTTCAGGTTTGTCTTTGAACTATGGAAGATACGGGTTTCTTCGTCTTTCTCCCCTCCTCTGTTGCCCTCATCCTCCCACCTCCAAGTAAGAATGTGAGGTTCCTTCTTCTTGTCTCCAGTTTAAATTTGTCCATGAACGTTTTTAAACAGTTTATTGTCAGTTCCTGTGCCAGAGTTTACTTTTGCCTTCAGTAACTCTTGTGTCCTTAGTGCTCACCCCTCATCTATTTCTGGAGTGTAGCCAGCCCCCCTGTTCGGTGGAGCTTTGCCGTGCTGTCCCAGCCGTGCTTTTCTCCTCTCCTTCCATGGAACTGGCTCTCCGTTTTCCTGCTTGGTACAGAAGATGACCTCTAACACTCAGAGGACTCTCCGCCTGTGGTAATGTGATCCAGTGGCTGCAGCAGAGAAAGGTGTCAGCACTCTTGGATTGTATTCACCATCCAGTTATTGGATGATGTGAGATCCGGAGAAGGACATTTATCTTTGTCTCCCCGCAGGCTCCAATAATAGTCATGCATCTCCATTTTACAGTAAAATTGCTATTACCATGCACGCACATTAATTATTAATATACACATTACAATATTTTCAGTATCCTGTAGCAATGAAACGTGACTCTGTGCCACTCGCTGCCCTTTAGCTTGTGGCATGGCACGCGTTCCTTTTTGGATGTATCTGTGTGGTACCCACAGCTCCTCCATTTACACTCTGCATTCCTGGGCATTCGTACTTTACAGCCAGGATGAAGCAGCTTTCACGTATTACTGACTTTTTCATTAGTTGCATGCTTTCCACTAATTTTTTTTTAATCGTTTTCTGGACTTGCTGAAATGCGGGTAACGTAACCTGGGAAACGATGATTGAACTTAGAGACTCTCATTTAGAAGGAATGTCAGTCCTGATTGATTACAGCTGCACGCATCGTGCCCTCACTGGGCTCCTTCTCCCCACGTAAGGGGAGAGTTGGTGGTGGTCGCTGCCCAGGTCTGTTGAGCGTACGTGCATTAGACCCATATACATGGCATGAAGGTTGGTAAAAAGTTTTGCTGGGCTTGTTTCACCCCTGTTATTGAGGACATGGTAATACATTGTGATGCGCCCATCACATCACTCTTAAAGGCCTTAAATGACCTTGGTGTGATCTTCAGTCTAGTTTGGGAATCTAGCTTTCCCCTTCGTCATGGTTTTCTATCCAGACGTATCACTCCTGTCAATACGGTACGGACAGAGTAAACATTTTGGGGTACAATCCCTGCTTTTGTTTCTTTCTGCTACACAAATTATCTGTAGCATTGGAAAAGGTCACAGAGACCTACTGAAACCTGGGAATGGAGCATGTGGGAGGAGGAGATGCCACATACGTCTGCGTTGGTTCCCACATAACTCCTGCCTGAACTCAAGCAGCTCTCATCACCTGGTGTTTCTTCTTCTCCTTCTCCCACCCGCTTTCCCCTCATGGCCTGCAGGTGTTGAGCTGTAGCTTTTCATATTTTGGGCATATTTATGGATGAATTAGCACATTTTTAATGGATGCCTTTTTCAGCACCAATGAAAACAGTCTAGAATTTTGATAATTCTCCATTGCTCCATAAAATCCATAATAATAGTTCACTTAAATGCCACAGCAGTTCTTTGGGTGTATTATCATTACTAGTTTAGAGACCATAGGATTTATTTAGATACAGTAGGCCAAGTAAGTATATGGTCTTCTGCTTTTCCAGATAAACTGACATGATGAGGTCAAAGATCAAGCGATTTTCATGGTTTTTTAGGCACAGAGCAATTTATTTTGAATCCATGCTTTTTCTTTTCAGTAGCATAGGATGTCCTGGAATAAGTAGGGCACCCTTCTGATGTGTAACGGGTCGTTAGTATTACAGACCCCAGTCATCTATGAATTTTTTTCTCACACCCATCTTCAGTTGCTTGTACTTTGCAAAATCCCCCAGAAGACTTGTAGAGCTTGTGATGGTGCCAAATAGCTGAGCTGCTGGGACGCCTTGCCTGCTTCTCCGGCCCAGCAGGATTGCTCCAGGTCAGTTGGAGATCTCTACCTGTAAGTCATAGCAGGCTCTCGTCTCTCCCTGCCTTCACAGCAACTTTGCTGAATTAGTCTAAGGACAGGAGTTAACCCTGCACTGGTTGCTGCTGAGGGTTGACCCCCAGTGGGTCCAGTTGAGTTGAAATGGGATATGAAGGGAACAGAGGCCTGTAGCTTGAGGAAGGAATTCGTGGCAGAAGCAGCAAATCCAAAAAGCTTGTGCTGAAGTTTACGTTGTGCTAAAGTTTTGACCTTTTGATAAAACCCCAGGAAGGGAGCAAGCCTGGTTGTGTTCCTTGTTGGACTGTGTTAGTACTGAGAGCTTTCCAAAGATGGCTGGGATAATTCCAGTTTCTCTTAAATGCTGGAACTCTTTGTGGGAGAGCTGACTGGAGGGTAATTGCAGCAGATGCTAGTATTGGGTGTACTCTCTTAAACTTTTAACGAGTACTGATCTATAGAAAGCATAATTTCTCCTTTTTTGCATTTATTAGGTCCTGTGGGTCGTGTGTAGATCAGAGAGATTCCAAAGCAGGTAGCTAATGAGTGCTGTTATAAAGAGCTGATAAAAGTCATGCAAAAGCTTCTCCAAGTACTCAGTTATTTATTCACAGTAACAAAACCCTGATAAAACGCGGAGTCTGATTTTTATAAAGTGCTGAGCCTCCTGGATTCCAGTGGAAATCAATGTCGGCTGTTGGTGCTAAGCATCTCTAAACATCGTACTTGTGGTTTCAGAGCCAGGTTAACCCCCCATTGACTTCAGGCTCTCCTTTAATCAGAGTAACGACAGCAGTATTTAGCCTCCTGACAGTCATTCCTCTTGCAATACTGGGTCCCTCTATTGCTCTGCTTGGCTTATGAATAAGATTTTATTTTCTTTAAAAAATAGGTGTATATTCTCTGCAGAGAGCTCTGATTCAGGATGCTGCTCCTTACTTTATACGTAAGCATCTCTGATTGATGCTGACCCTGAGAAGTACTCGCAGCTTGAGCAGAACTTGCACAAGCTGCACAGTTGTCAGTGGTCAAAAATGTGTTTTCTAAGATCATAAATGGAAATGCTTGAAAAGAGAAAAGAAAATATTACTGTAAAGAGTATCCTCTATGGACCTCCCGGGCAAAGTGTTAACACAAGCAATGATGAACATGGGTCAAAGAGTTAGCAAGCCAGTGTATCTCAGTGCTCCTTTCTGCTTGTAATTCATCTAAAGCTACACTTTGAATATTGTGTACCTGTATCAGGGACTGAGTTTGTTATACACTAATGAGGAGGGGGCATCTTCAATTTTAAAATATTTTCATGGTCCAATATGCAAGCATAAATCTCTTCACTAGACAAATTGCATCTGTGCATCCAAGGTTAAAAGCTAGACATTTAAACGGTAACTTTACAGGAGCAATCATATAAAATGCTGCAGAGCATGTGGGATTGGGGATGGGGCCTTATTATTGATACTGGATTACCTGGGAGGAGACCTAGCATCCCTAAACTGATCTTTGTGCCCCTCCACCATGGGAAGAAATCAGGCATTTCAGACTAGTTTACCTTATTCTAGGAGATTCTCCTCGTTACTTCAGAAGAAAGCGAATATTACCTCAGCATCACATGCCAGACAACATACCAAGAGAAAAATTCTTTCCAGTCCAAAGTATGACTATTCGGTTTTGCACATGAGGCAGCATCACTGATGTCTCACAGTGACTCATCACGCTTCTGGTCTGCTTTGCTACCTAGGCAGAGATTGCTACCAAATAACCATAAATATCTGCTTATCTTCTCAGTTATTACTATTTAATGGCACCTGTTGGATGAAGGAGTTCTTGTTTAACAACTTCCAGGTATGGAACAACTGGTGTGCATGTTATAAAAGGGAGGGGATTTGCAGTTTGCAGAAACGCACTATTCCAACAACAGTCATTTGCTGGCATCTGGTAATTTGTAAACTGTATTTGCCAGATCTGCTGTCTGTGCTATTACAAGCATTTTGGAGCAGATGAATCCAGCAGAAAGCCTTTTCCTTTTGGTGGAAACATTCCCTAATTTGTTGCCCTTCTTTGTGTTCCAGAGAGAGTAAAACAAAAAGCAGCAGCTAATTTAACTTTATGTTTCTTGATGTGTAGGATTAAAACCAAGTTTTCTTTATTTTATACAGCAAGAGAAGCTAAGGAAAAGGACAATAATTGGACAGAACTAACAGGACATTCCTATTTAAAGGGCAGCAAGATCGCGTTGTCTCTCATTTACTCTAGCAAGGATTAGAATAGATGATCAGAAGGTTAGCAAATATCAGAAAATGAGATGTCTGCAAGATGGGAGCTTGAATTTTACCTACAAACATTTAATTTTTCACCAAAACATCCTAAGAACAAAGTGCCACTTGTAGAAATGTAACTTTTATGGTTGATTAGGAGATTACAGCAAGGGAGCAGCCCGCTGAGCATGGGGATTTACAGTGGATGCCACAGAGCTCATCATGGCAAGGACAGCTTTTAATAGGTAAAAGAAGGAAAAAATCCAAGTGCTGTTTTCACCCCTGCATGAGGACAGGTCCAAAAGGCCAGTAATAATCCCCCCCGTGGCCACCCATGCACACTGCTGGCACCAACTTGGCACTGGTCCTACAGACTCTGCAGCAGGGCCAAAAATGAACATAACTGCTGCAGGAGCTTCCCTGCCTGTCTCTCTCTCCATCAATACATCAGGCCTGGGGAAAACTGAGACAGCATTGGGCTTCACACGGGATTTCTCAGCAGGGCTCCTCTCCCATCTCAGATCTGAGGGGCTGTGGTGATTTGTATCTTTGAATATGTTTTCAGTTCATTTTCCTTTTAATGATGCTGAAGAAAGGGGTGTCAACACAAAGGAAGATGTATCTGTCACTCCTCACCACTCTGGTTTCTAGCAGCAGGCAGGCTGCTGCTTGGAGATGGCGAGAAAAAATACTGTGGTTGGTTTTGCTGTTGGTTTTCTGAGGAAGAAAAAAGATGTCAGCACTAATAACTCATTGACTTGGAGCATACAAAGCTGTAAACAAAAAAATGTTCCCAAAGATCTTCCTCAGAAACCTGAAACCTTCCAAACGTCACCGTGATGCTTCAGAGCGCCTCCTTTTGCATGGCCATAGCCTGTGTCCCAGGGTGGCTTGGACCTGGAGATGAGCACCATTTCCCCTTCTTAGGGAGCCTTGTGGGAGTCTCTGGCTGCAGTATCCCATAGGAAGCATCCGTTGAGGGAATATAGCTGATAAAGCATGTTGTAGGCGAGCAGTACCCAGCTTCCGTCTCCAAGAGTCACAGAATGGCTGAGGCTGGAAGTTCCTCTGGAGACCATCTAGTCCAGCCCATGCTCAGAGCAGGGTTGACTGCTGTGGGTTGCTCAAAGCCACATCTGTTTGGGTTTTGAGTATCTCCAAAGACGGAGACCTTACAACTTCTCTTAGCAACCTGTGCCAGTGCTTGCTCATCCTCACAGTAGAAAAGTCAGTCGTGAAGGCAACACTTCCAAACACAAAACCCAATAATTATTAACTTCAAAAGTCTTCAGGTTTTCTCTCTCTTTTTTTTTTTTGTTTTTTAAATGCAACTGTTTTCATTTAAAAAAAAAAACAAACATTTTTTGAAACAGTGTTTCCCCTCAACAAGCTATCCTCATGGACCCTTTGAGAATAATCCCACTACTTCTATCTTCATACCAGAGCAGCACCTGCCTGTGGATTGCGTTGCACTGTTGACAGAAGGGTGGGTGATACTGGCGACCATTATTAACATTATTTATTTAGCACCTGGCAAACGTAATTGGGCCCTTTGTGCTAGGCACTGCCCAAACAAACTGGGAGGAAGACAAGCTGTTCCTAAAGAAGGTGTTATTTACCTGTTAAACAGTAGGTTGCAAAGAAGTGGGTGGAGGGAAGCAAGGACACCAAAGCTTTTGTGCTGATTCTGAACTTTAGCAGCGTTATTTCCCTCATGGTGGAGTCTCCGTCTCTGGAGACATTCAAAAACCGCCTGGACACATTCCTGTGCAACCTGCTCTAGGTGGACCTGCTTTGGGAGGGGGTTGGACTAGATGATCTCCAGGGGTCCCTTCCGACCCCATGGGATTCCGTGATTCTGTACATGGGAGAAGAGCGAGATCCTGGCCGTGCTACCCGAGAGCATTAGGCGGGCAAATGGACAGAGATGTCCTGTAGGTGTGGCCTTTTCCTGGAGACATATGAAATCCCTCTGGTGCCTTTTGGATCCTCTATTCATTTTTTAAAAGCTGCAGTATGAGTGCACTTAACAATTAATACATATTTTAGAAGGACACACTTTTTAAAAAGCCTAAGAAATAGTCATTTACATTTTTCAGTTGCAGTGTTTTTCAGTCAGGAAATTAGCTCAAGAGAAAAAGAAGCAAGTGCATAATTATTTCTTCTTTGGAAAAATGCCTTTCCACTGAAAAGACATATTTTTGAGTCTGCAAACAATAGCAGTAGGGGATTTCTCTTACCAATGTTGCTTCCCAAGTAGAGGAAGAAAAATCTTGGTTTCACCAGGGGAAGAAAACACAGTGTTTAAGGGGGCAGGTGTCAGAGTTTTGAAGGACTTTTGGGGCAGTCCAGCAGTTGCCCCTCCAAATGCCTCCACTGGGAACAATGCTGGAAAATCTAAGGAAAGGGATGAAGTGGCAGTCAAGCAGATAGTCCGGTGAGAATCATGTCTTTGAAGATTTTAAAGAAAAGGTAGGAAAGTGATGTAGAAGGGCATGCCTGGATACTGTCAAAGCAAAGCATTTCTGTCCCTGGTTTTCCACCTAGCTCAGCTCACTTGGCCTTGAAGGTTTGCCAGTTCACCTGAAGGAGAACTACTCTCACAACGTGCACATCTTCCTCTTTCCATGAAACTGGTTTTCCTTTAACTTCAAAGACTCGGCAAAATATGTCAGTTTCTGATTGCCAGGTGGTATAATCACATACCTTACAATTACAGGTTTGCTGAAACTAGGGAAAGATACTAATGCTCATAAATCAAAGCCAACTAGAAGAAACAATCAGCTTTCAATACATTTGTTTGGTTTATTCTTTTCTTTTTCTCCCTATACTCCATACCTTATTGTTTGGTTGTGAGATATTCCAGGGATTTGAGAGGGTTTTGTATCTATTTACCCAGTTTTGGTAGGTTTTTTTAAAAATATTTGTATGCCTTAGTCATAAACAGTTTGAGGTTCCGGTGCAGCAAGGGGTCGGTGTGCTTGCAGCCAGTTACTCTGGCCTTTTCCACCCAGTTAGACAATATCCCATTTTGGAATGACAAAATACTTCTTTTTGCAAGATGAAGCAAAAGAAACTTGAACAGGTCTCTCAGGCCTCACGAAGGCAAAGCTCCCATTAATGGCAAGGAAGAAGCTGCTTTGCTTGAGCAAAAACTCAGTGCTAAGGACACTGGTGCCAACTTTTGCTTCTGGCCAGGCAGGTGTTTTGGAGGGCTGTGGTAGAGACATTGTCTCCTTGCTCCCGAGCATCCTGTGCAGTGCCAGCCAACCCTAGGTGTACCCTGACTCAAAATGCTCAGTGTTGCCCTTTGCCCATCCCCTGCCAGACCTTGCGGCTGCCAGAGCCCAACATTGGTGCCTTGTAGGGCAAAGCATCTCATGGTCTAAGGATTTAGAGCCACGGAGGTTTTTCACGTAGTTTGGAAGCAGGAGCTGGTGTCCACCAAGATATGGGCATGTAAATCCAGTCTCAGCATCAAAGAGGTTGGCTCCCACAGCTGCTCTGTCTGCATGTGATTGCAGGTGTGGGCAAGAGTGGAGAAATGAGGCCAGGAGGGAGGGTGGCATCTCCTTCCTTCCCAAGGAGGAGAGGCAGGGCTGAGCGTGCAGTCATTGCTTTGGCACAGGAACCATTTAGGTCTCTCTCTGATGCTCTGTGTGTGCAGACCATATGTTACATCCCAGCTTTCTCTCTCCTGTTTACTTCTACCCGTTTTCCCATGTGCCAGCAGCCCTGGGGCTCTTTTTTCCCGTCTAGTCTCTCTTGGCCAGCAGACTGTAATTCCGAGGTCATCTTCAAAGGAGGCACAGAGCAGTAAAAGCCCAAGCCCTGGGGTGATGCTGGAAGCTGATCCTCCAGCAAAGTCTGGAGAAGCCTTGCCTTTCAAGGGACTGCTCAAAATACTCTCTGAAACACAACGTTTACCAGGTTACAAAAGAGTTATTCCGTTGACCCACGCAGTAAAACACTTGTAAATTTGTAGTATAGAGGAGGCAACCAGTATGGTGACCATCTTTCTGTTACCGCATTTTTGGATGACAGCAGTCAGCTGTCTATTGGAGCAAATAGTCAGAGTCTATTGGAGATTGTAATAACCATACAAAGTAATTTTTACCAGTCTCATATGTGCAGTGATAGCTTGCAACACTCTCCAGCCCATTCCGGCAAGATTTAGTTTAATCCATGCTGCAGTTAGTGGCTTTTTTTGGAACAGCAATGTTCTTCTCAGAAATGTGTTCTCCCCCAGCCCATATTTACTAGGTGGATGCCAACTAGGCCTGGGTTCAGCAACGTTTATAAGGCCAGTGTTACAAGGATTTAAACAGAAAACAACACAAAAGCATACACAAACCAGAGCAGTTCTCTCTGGCAGTTCAAAAATGCTTGGCTGGGGTCATGGGGTGTTTGCCTCAGATTCAGAGATGTCACTTGTCTCCGACTCAGTCTTTCATCTTTGAGTTAAACTATACTGTAGAAAAACAAAACAGAATTTGATTTTTTTGTTTTCTTTCCAAGCAGCTCCAGGACCCAGAGAAAGAGCTTTCAGGATGCCGGAGCCAGCAAAGTCCACCTCTGCCCCCAAAAAGGGCTCCAAGAAAGCTGTGACCAAGACCCAGAAGAAGGGTGACAAGAAGCGACACAAGAGCAGGAAAGAGAGCTATTCCATCTACGTCTACAAGGTGCTGAAGCAGGTCCACCCCGACACCGGCATCTCCTCCAAGGCCATGGGCATCATGAACTCCTTCGTCAACGACATCTTTGAGCGCATCGCTGGAGAAGCCTCCCGCCTGGCCCATTACAACAAGCGCTCCACCATCACCTCCCGGGAGATTCAGACAGCCGTGCGCCTGCTGCTCCCAGGAGAGCTGGCCAAGCACGCCGTCTCGGAGGGCACCAAGGCCGTCACCAAGTACACGAGCTCCAAGTAGCCGGGCATCACCTCTCCAATGGGACCTTCGAGCACCGGTCCCTCTGTGCAAGCACAGGTAGGCGGCCGCCGTGCGGATGAACGTCACAGCTATTATCCACAGCAAATTCACAGCCTTGGGATGGGCATGAGAAGCTGTCTAGTGGAAGAGGAGACAGTGATCTGGGTGTCGGCTGGTTTTTGTAGTCCGTTTGGGAGGTGTGACGGGTTCTGCGGGACTGGTGGAGGAGGCCTCTGCTTTCACATCTCATCCGAAGGACTGACCGGCTGCGGCGTATCCAAACTCTCCTCTGTGCTTGGCAAACGTGCATGTTTGGTGCTGGTGGGGGAGACTGGCATCGGCAACACGGAGAGCCCGCCTCTGAAGTCTTCCTATTTGGCTGCTTTCTCACAGTCACTTGAGACAGGCACCGAGGGGTCAGCGCTGGTGTCCTCTCCCTCGTAGCCCAGATCCATCCCGGCGCACAGCAGCACAGCCCGCCCCGTGCTGGCAGGAGTGGCATCGACAGCTACCGGGCACAGGCTGTAGAATAAAATCCATACTGATTCAACAGCTATCTGTGCTTGACAGCCTGTTTCAGAGAGCAAGCCTGGCAGGCCGGCAGACGCCCGGGCTGATACCAAGCGCTGTTCCTCCTTGTCACTCCTGATGGATGAGCCGTCGAGCAGGCTGAGGGTGCCGGCGCTGGAGCTGCCTGCTGCCTCCCACCTTGCGCCAAGGCAGACGGACGGACAAGGAGGGGTGTTGGGACCGGGTCGCTTCCTTCCCCGGCTGCTGCTTTGCCTGCTGTAGGACTTGCTTTGACGTGCAAGACGTTGCAGATTCTGCTGCTTTTCAGAGACTTTTCCTGCCTCGATGCTGCCCCGGGGGGCTCCCTTCCACCATAAGCGTGGGCGAGACGGGGTGGTGCCCAAGGGGGTCCCTTCTCCTGCGAGCTCAGGACAAACAGCACAGACGTGTCAGGACTAAGGGTTTGGGAAGGCATCTGGAGCGGGAGCAGGGGTGGTTAATGGAGTTTGGGGAGAGGGAGGCTCCCGGCAGAGATCCCTGCAGGCAGCTCGCCTGGCCCTGCCTCCCTGCTTTATTCACCCATTAGAAAGCAAAAACCAGGGCTGGGTGGATATATAGGGGCACTTGCCTGCATCCAGTGGTATTTTAAAGATTAAATAATTTCAAACTCCTTCAGATACTCCCCACGTCATCTCAAAGTCCACAGTAAGGTGAGCAATAATAAATTCCTGATAAAAGCCATAGAGATTAGTGGAGGGACGTCTCGGTTGCAGGTTTATCTTGCCCAAACTGCAAGTGTAGAACTGGTGTGAAGTTGCAGCTTCCTACTCAAAACACAAAATTAGCCAACATTTAAAAAAAAATATCAAAATCTCTGGTAGGCAGTAGCACTCAGATAAAAAATATTCACGTCTAAAATAACAACTGCTTTCTGCAGCTTATTCTGTAAATAAAAAGGGCAGCAAAGACACAGGATCCAGAACTAAGTGCGGGTTCTCCCCAAACGCCAAGACCTTGCTTTTGATTGAAAGGTAGATTCATACCCCAAAGTAGCAACCTGGCAGTACATCTCTCACTTTCCCCTACATTTATCTCTACCCTGTTTCTTTACGCTTTGAGAGTGATGGGGACCCTTACCAAATCTATGTTGCTTTTTGGAGCTGAAGGACTCTGCAACTCCAGAAGGTTCAGTTATTTCTAGTTTCTATAGCAGTGCTGCAGTCCTTTTCCAGTTGGTCGGAGGAAAGGACCGCATAGAGCTGCTCAACCAAGAGCACCTCAGAAACCTGAGAGCGGCGTGGGGTCTCCTGTGGTCTCTGTGCAAGAGCGAAGGGCAAGTCGCTTATGGGCTGCTCCCATCCCCCTGCTTTGTGTTTGAACACCCCACACCCGAAAACGAGCTTTCCTCCCGTGCTTTGCTCGGTGCTAGCACACAGCCGTGTTCCATACCCTCATGCCAGCAGAAATCCCCAGCGATAGCTTTCAGGAAGAGCCAAAGCTGTCTCCCCAGGTGTCAGTGCCCACAACGAGCAGCTCTGGGCAGCAATACCTGTACTCAGAAGCGTTGGTAACATGGACCACTTAGCCAAGACACTTGGGAGGTGACAGCTTAACACTTCCTTTTGTTTTCTTAATCAAATAGTCAAAAGCAGATACCAAAGATGAAAATGTACCCGCAATGGGCCTAGAGCCACCATCCTCGGCCCCTCTCCCACCGAAATCAGACAACAGATGATGCAGAAGGGGAATATAGGAGTGAAGGGCTGGCTGGCAGTGCTGGAGCTTTCTCCTCCAGTCCCTGTGAGCTGCAGGTCAGAATTCATCCCCTTGCGGAGTCCTCCTGAAAGCAGGAATTCAGAGTGGAATAAATTCGCTTCAGTCCAAGCGGTATGTACGAGCCAGGACACACATCTCCCAGGATTACCCAGCACAGCCTCTAAATCCTCGCTCTTTTGAGCAGAGCAGAGTGCTGCTCTGGTTTCAGCAGGCTGCAAGAAGTCAGGAAAATAAAATGAGACGTTGTCCCTCCAGGGTCTGCTGGGCAGCTCGGGGAGCCAGTGACAAGGCTGGGTGCTCAGACACGAGCCGCTGGCCCCACACGCAAACTCACAGAAATGGTCTCATTTTCTTCTGCCACTGTTGCCACTCTCCATTTTTGGAGATTGTGTCAGAGAGAGGAGAAATGGCAATTTAAGGCTCTAAAAATACTTGAAGCTTAAAGAGGATTTTTATATTGTCTAAAGCTGAGTGACTGAGACTGTCATGTCCACCCATTTATAGTTTAGGCTGTCGTTTCACACATCATTTGCTCTTCGCTCTCCCTTTGCATCATTTCTTTACTTGCCCCTGACAATGTAGAGCACAGGATTAGGAACTGATCCAGGTTAAAATGAACCTTTTTTTTTTTTCCTTTCTTGCAAGTTTTGTTTTAACCTAGTTCTGGTGGCTGCTCTGATCTGTCACTGTCATACAGACACTGTGCCAGCCAAAAGAAGGGCTGATCCAGGAAAAGCAAGGCTGGCATAAGCTAGGACTGCCGCAGAAAGCAGTTGGGAAATTAATGGCCTTAGTGTCAAAGAAAAATGAAGAAAGGAAATCTGTGTCTCCTGCAGTGGTCCCGTTAGCAGCAAAGATGTGGCTTTTAAATACACCGCTATGGGTGTCACCCCTGCAGTGTCCCACGAGCGGTTCCTCTGACACTGGAAATCAGACACATCCCATTTCTGCAGATCTCAGGTGTTACGCAAAGGAGAGGGAGCAGGTTGGGAAGGGCACTCTGTTCCCAGGCAGCCGCCCAGCTGGAGTGGTTGGAGGCTCCTCGTTCAGCAGGCAAATGGGAGGTGAGGCAGCCTGCCCTTCCCTTCCCACGGCTGCCTGCTGCTGTGCAGGAGCACAATCACAGCACCTCAGCGGGAGTTATTTTGACCGCGGTGGGCTTGGGCTGAGCCTTAATAGTAGAGGCAATAGTAAATGCTCTGAAAGTTCAAGCATCGATTGTCCACTCAGTAACCTGAGGTGTGACATATTCCACGGTTCCCCGCGAAGGGAATTCGCTGCAGAAGAGGAGTTCTGCACTTCAGGATCTGTGCTTTTAAAAAAATACATAATTCCAGCTCTGGAATTGATAAAACATTTTAAAAGTGAAGATAATATACTGAGCCTCACTGTCCCTACCTGATTCCTATTGCAATCCCAGAGGCATCTGAGGGCCATTCCTGTGTTTTGCCAATTTAAAAAAACACAAACAACCAAACAAAACCGAACTGCAGACTGAAAGTTGGAAAAGGAAGCTGAAAAAGAATAATACAGCCTTGAGACTAGCCTCATATTAACCCCATGGACATAACTGCACTGTCTTACTTGTAATGCACAATTTAAGAGAGAAAATAAGCTGCTATAGATCTACTCCTGATATTCCATCCTGCTTCCCTAGGGTTTAAAGTCCATCTGCCCTTCACAGCAGAGCCCAGCCTGCAGAAGAACCAAGGTCCACACACATGGAGGTTTGTTCCTGCTCAGGACAGACAGGTCTTTAGTCAAGCACTGGGGAAAACAAGAGTAAAAACAAGTGTAGAGGATGAGTGCCTGCTGCGTGTCCTGGGAAGGGACGCCTGAGCTGAGACCGGTGAAGAGCCCTGCCCAGAGGAGCTGCGTGGCTGCGTGCCCAGGAGACAGGCAGCCATGTGGAGGTATCCCCAGTCCTGGCCACCCCTGGGGTCAAGCTTGCCATGGCCTCTGCACCGACCTGAGCAGTTGTCCCATTGTAGCATTTCCTGACAGTTTACATCCAGACCAAATTGTTTACAGGGAAATGGAAGAATGTGAACTAAATCATAAAAATCACTTGCTGCCAGAATTTCGAGAGTTCCCTGGGACCAGCACCCGGGAGCAATCTCTCGTGCTTACTCTCCATGCATGGTATCTTGTGGGCTTACGTACACAGAGTTCTTCTGACAGTAAGTGTTACATCAAGTATGGTCTATGTTACATTACTGCTGCTGTTCTATGACCTATCTTGCTGCTAGTTACCTGATTTCTGTTAAAGGTATAAATAAAATGAAAATGCCAACCTGTCGAAAGTCAGGTGAGACCCAGCTGTCAGGATGTCTTTGTGTCTGCCTTACCACCAGGCCCCCCCCAAGCCCTACATTTCTCTTTCTCCATCATATTTCCTCCAGACCTGGGGTGAGAGCAGTCACCCTTCCAGCAGAGATGGAGCCTGGCTGGTCCTGGCAGAGGGTCAGTCAAAAACCAGAGCCACCCCTCACTGAGGGGATGTCACGAACTGCCACCGTGAGTCCTCACAGGATGTCACTTAGCCCACACATGGGAGCAACGTGAGCATCTGTGAGTTTTCAAGCCATTCCAGTGAGCTTGTCCCCAGCAGAGCCGAGCCTGCAACCTGTCCTTGCCACACTCCTGCTTGGGGTGCTCTGTGCTTGGCACCTGTCCTTTAACCCCCAAGGGGCAACAATTTTGACCTGCACAGACTGAGCACTCTGAGATTCTGTGCTTGGAAAAGTGTTTTTTACGCATCCAGGACTACCATTTATCTGAATTAACAATTGCTGCCACTAGAAACGTCTTTCCTTGGACTATGAAAAGTTATAGGCAACAAACATGGAATTAGATGCAGCGTCTGAAAACCCAAGGAAGAAAATTATCTTCCTTTTAAAGAATGATTGGTAAATACACTCAAGAAAAACGCTTACCTGCTGGACATCAGCATCATAATGCACTCACTGGAGCAGGAGATGCCTGTGCCATGATAGACGCCATGTGCTGGAGAAACAAGCTAAGACTTCAGATACGGGATAGAACAGAAACCAGAGCTAAAAATTAAAGACAGACTCATAAGCTTAACATAAGTAGGGGAATGCAGTATTTGGAAGGAAAAAACCCCAACATTATAAGTAACTGATCTGAAGTATTTCTTTCTTACGTTACTTCTAATGCTGATTTCCATTTTGATACCCCTTTGCGGAGCTGCCCCCACAGCGTGCTTCCGTAACAGAGCTGACACCTGGCCCTCGGGAAGACCCAAACCAGGTTACAAAAGGTAGAGCTTAACATATGGTCATGCTCCTTCAAGATGTTGGGAGGCAACTACTTTTTTTTTAGTTATTCAGTTATTCTTTAGTTATTATTGACTGGTTATTCAAAGATTGTTAGCTGGACTCAGATGCCACATGGCTAAGGCTGTTGGAACTGGATACAAGAACTCAGGGGCATCAAAAGAAACCACGAGAGAACAAGGATTACAAGTAAGTAAAAAGGAGCATGCAACAAGCAGAGCACTTATTGAGCCCTTTGCCAACAGATGTTGTGTTACAGTTTGGTTCAAGAACAAATTAGTGAAAGGGAAATCCATTTAGAGTTGCTAAACACATTTACACTGTGTTGGAAATGATTAGAAGCTGGGAGAATAGGAGGGCATTACTATATGTGTCTGCCCTGTTCCTACAGCTTTCCTCGCCTGCTCTCTCATGGCCACCGCTGGAAAAATGGGGTTGGATGCACCAAAGGGCTGACCCAGGTTGTCTGCATAACTTCTCCCTTGACACTACATGTCTACCCATGAACTGTGGAGGGTTTCAGGCAGTTTTCTTGGGCCTCTGATGCTTAGAAGAAAGCATAAGAGTAAGCTTTTTATCTTCCTTTCCTACATGGCTCCTCCACTTGCCTTCATGTTTATGTGGATTGTGTTAGCCTGGCTTACATGAAAGATGTGAGAGATGGTTTGTTTCTAAAATAGTTAGAGTTAATAAACACAGATGGTGTGAGAAAGAGGGAGGAATGGAGCTTCTGGTTTCTCATATAAAGGGAAGCTGTTCTCAAAAATATTTCTCATTTTCTTCCTTGAAGCAGTTGATTTTAAAAAAAAAATTATACGCAATTTCCTGCCTTTTAGTGTCCATAATGCTAATTCCTCCCAAAAACAATTTCTTACAGAATTCATTCAGAAAAAATTTCTTACAGATTTAACTGTAAGAAAATTGTATTAGTAATAGAAAAGGGGAGACTGGTAAGAATGGGGAAGGACTGGCAATGGCTGGGTGTGAGGCACCAGAAGGGACCAAAGGCAGGAGACTACAAGTGAATGCTGTAGGAGTGGCAGGCGCTGATGGGACCTCGATGAGGAGCCCACCAAGATGCCAGCACACACTGCAAGCAGCTGCTTGGGACACAGTCAGGAAGTAAAGGGCTTGGAGTGAATCCTGGCAACTCCCAGGGGTGGATCAGGGTGGACAGTGTGGTTGCTGCTGGCAGCTAAAGGGTAAAAAAAGGCATGTCCAGAGCCAGCACATGGTCACCAATCTAAGAGGAACCCAGGAAATTTGATGAGGACAGTCAAAGTCATTGCGAAGATGGACACAGGCATCCTGGTGTCTGCATGTGGTCAGACGGCTCGGGTACACCCGTCTTGTGAGTACGTGGGCAGTAGAATAGGAGCGTGACTGACTCAAATCAGCGCTGCTTTAAAATAAATTCACATGCCTATAAGGTGATAAAGTCACCCTCCTATAGGGACTGGCACTGAGTTTGCTATGCTGTAGTACCTCATCAATTATTCACTTACATCCAGCTTCTGTGCACCTCCCCAGTCTGCTGCCCATTGAACCTCCTCCCATGCAGGTGGGGGGGAGCATTCTTTCTACGAAGTACATCCAAATTTGCCAACACTGGAGCAAGTGTCCAGCACAACTTTTTAAATAAACCAGGAGGTGCTTCTGACCTAACCTGCCCCATGGGCTTGGACATGTCCTGGTGAGTACCAGGCTGCCTCTGAAAAACGTAGCTACAGACAGAAGAGCCATGAGTGCTGCTGATAGAAGCACTCAGTCTCCTCCCTTCACCTGAATCTGGGAAGACCAACAAAAGGAGGGAACATAAGTGCACCACGTCCAATTTCACTAAAGTGAAGGAAATGTGAGTGTCCTACAGCCATTTATGATCTTCTTTGTGTAGGCTTTCTGTTTCTTTGGAGTGCTGCAGTACCCAAGGACTCCCAGGAAGCCTGGTCTTGCAGGCACTGTTGGAAACAGGCTATTCAACTCCTCCATCTCAATAAAACCTGCCCTTGTGGGAAGCTTTCTGAGACATGGCTCAGTTCTAGCAAAGTGGGAAGCCTGCGACGGCAGGGGCTGCTGGTAGATGGTTGCTTTCATCGAGAGGTTACTTTGTTGGGATGAGCCTTTATCCCACAGCCAGTTCCTCCTGTCGTCAAGGTAATAAAAAGTCACATCCAAGTGCTGACTTTGGAGATGCAGCATCCTCCCGTCTCTTCTCACAAGCTCCCTGCAATGCCACATCTGTACGGCCACATCCGCACCAACTCATGTTAAGCCCGTAGCGCTCCCATGCTGACTTGCACTCTGGCCCAAACTGCAGCTTTGAGTGGGAAACTCGGTGGGAGAGCAATATAAGAAAACGCAAATTTATCCCCCCACCCCTTTTGCAGCTGGTGTTGTAGCGAGAGGACCCAGACACCTCTCCCCGCAGCTGATCCCGGCTAACAAAAGCTGCCTCGGTGGGGTCCACCAGCAGCCCCTGGCCACTTGGCAGGAGAGAGCCACAGCTCTTTTTTAGCCAGGATGATTCAACACAAAGAAGCCTTTATAGCTCAGCAGCAGGCATCTCGCGCCTCTTCTCATCACGCCTCTTCTCAGGTTTTAAATACAAGGGGACAAAAGTTCTTACAAACCCCTGATTCTGTCAATTCCCTCAACATATGCCTGTAATGCCATTTCTGGCATTTAAGTGTCTTTAAATGGAAAAGACAGAGCTCTTGGGAATCACGGGACACCGCATGCACTGTCTCTCTTTCAGAGCCAGCATCTTCCCTGGCATAAGCTAATCACCAATATTCTGTAATAGTCTGTATTTGTAGGGCAGGATCCTGAACAGCACTGAAGAGCAGCAGAAGAAAGCTCGATTCAAGCAGCCGCACGCCGTGAAGGATGAGGAGAAGGTCCTCCACCCCAAAGGGTATCACAGCAACTGGGAGCTCAGCCATATCTTAAAGGGATTAGAAGACCGTAGACGGCAAGAAGAATTTTAATAACAAAAGACTAAATAGATGCAAGCTTGCAAGCAATGGTAGCTCTCTGCTTTATAGGAAAGTTACACTAGATACAAAGGAACAGCAGGAAGAAGTCTTACACCAGCCTGCCAGCTGCTGTGGGGCTTCCAGCATCCCCAGAAACAGCCCATACCTGTCAGCCCTGGTCAGGAGTCTCCACTAGGTAGAGGCAGAACAGACATTCATGCCCTAAGTGCCCTATTCACATGAATAAATAGTCAGTTCAGAAAGGAATAGTCAATTTTTGGAAGTTTTCTGTCTCTTTTGTTTGTGATTTACAATTTGGATCGCATTTTTCATGGTTTCTTCAGGGGTTAGCCTGGCTGTGGATAACTTTGATGCCCGGGTACACACCTGCCAAGATCTGAGCAGGCAACAGCTCTGGAAGTGACCTGGAAAAGTGTGAAGTCAACCTAAATACCTTCAGTTTTGCTTCTGGGCAAAAAGATGCCAAAGCATCTGTGACTGTACAAGGCTGAACAACTTTGTACTGATACTTAACCCTGATGTTCTTCCAGTTTCTCCCTAGCAAGCTGCCTTAGGAAAAGCAAGAGCGCAGAGCTGCTGCTTGTTCACTTAATGCTATAGCTCAGGAAAAAAAACCCACCTACCTTGATTCCTTTCCTCCGTTTGGATGAGTGGGAATGGGGGCTTGGCATAAGACCCCTAACTGTTCGGAGAAGCGCAGGAATTGCTGGCTGTAGCCACCTGCTTCCCAGCTCACAACCCCCAGCCCTGCAACTGCTCCTATTGCTAACCCGGGACATGCCTTCCTGCTCCTCCTGCCGAGGCTGGGCCACTCTTTGGAGAAAAGAAATCAGGGAAAATACCTGAAGGAAGAAGCGAGTGTTTCTGAAGTAAAGGATAACAGATCAGTACCCTAGAGACTGTTTGTTTTTATCCCTTAAATTATTAATGAGAAAAGTGCACGTGACTTGGAGCAGGAGTCCATTCTTCAGCAAGCGCCATATCCTCCAGGCCCAGCATCAGGTGCACTTTCACTTTCTATTATTTTTGGACAAGGGGTCAATTTAGGAGGTGGCCAAGGGTAAGGACTACTTGGATATTAGGCACAACAGAATTATTACTTAAATCTCCCACACATCTCTTTAACACAGCGAAGTGCCTGCACACGGGTGGAAAACCAACCTCCGCTTCTCATTCCAGCTTCAAAACAGAAGTCTTCTTCTTAGCTGGGTCTGAAGGTCTGAGCACAAGTAGGACTATAATCTGTTGTTGTTACCAACCTTCATAAAAGGTGTTTTGCCTGTCCCTGGATGCAGTTTAACAGCAAAACCCTTGGTATTATTTCAGCACTGAAAATAGTGTCCTCTCCATATCTTGGTTATGCCACGTTCTTGCACTTGTCAAATGAAGACCCAGAAGAAGTAGAAGCCACATCAGACAGTCTTCTCAGTCCCCTAGAGTCGGCCAGGTATAAGGCTTGACTGGGTATTATAAAAGATTTATTGGACGACATGTGGTTGAGCTGACATCTCTGATCACTTGTGGGATTTCATGGCACAACACACGTCAGGTTGTGTTTCGCTGTGCAGGGCTGCTGTTCCCCTGTGCTGGCATCTCCCTGGCTCCATCACTGAGCAGTAACAACCGAGATTTAAGATGTAGATGTCTATTGTCTAAACCATACCAAGTATTATATCCCATGTGTCTTCCTAGAGGCCCAGCTGCTGTGCTCAGTAAGCTCCAGTATGACTTCCTATGTAGTTTCTCAGGTTATAATTAAGTGAGATTTTACTAAGAATTGAACTTATTTTTAGCAAGGTAGAAAAAGTCCTTTTTCATCTTCTGATACTCACTTCTCTCCTGCGAGTCAGCCACTTCCACCGGGGTGCTGAGTCACACAACCTAAGATGGTAGCACCTTGTCCTTGCAGGAATGGGTGTGATATCATCTGGGTTTTGAAGCCCGAGCTGAAACAGTGCCCGTGCCGTACTGAAGAGCTGAGTCACGGAGACAGGCGCAGGGAGAGAGGCTCTGGGCACAGCAAACGCTCACCTGCAGCCCAGCCCAAAGCCCTGACCCTGGAGGACAACACACACACACAGAGCTCCTTCCAGCAGCTCCCGTGTGAGCTGGCTTAAACCTGCTGCTGACAGTTGTTTTCATTCTTAAAGATAGAGATAAGCTGTGGGTATGGCAGAGCACTATTTGCTATAAATCAGCTCACTGAAACTCAGCCAACTTGTGTCAGGGCTGAAATAAAACTGAAAAGAATAAGTCATCCATCCCAATTGTTTTATTCTTATTTCAGCCGTGCTATAATAATTCAAATGAGAGTGGGTCTCGACAGCAAAGAAAACAGCTTCTGTGCCAGAGGGCCTGCTGATGGGCGCAGGGACAGGCTGGCGGGACAGCAAGGGCACGGCGAGGTGGGGCGGCCAGAGGACCCTGCCGGGCTCCCAGGGAGCAGAGGGCAAGTGCTGGTCCCTGGCTCCTGGCCCTCCCTGCCTCTTGCTGACACTTTGCGGTTGCAGTCTTCGGCAGGTCCCTGTGGCGCCCCATGGATGAGGTCCACCTCATCTGTGCACCATGTGATACCACCATGCGCAGCCCTTTGTGGGTGACTTTGGAGAGTGGAGATTTATGCTTGATGCTTTGATCTGCTCGGCATAGAAAACGGCTCTTTTCTAGGCAAAACTAACCCAATAGGGTGTCATCCATGACCTCTGCTCCCATACTTCATGGTCTGCAAGAGCAGCAGGCTGTAGGCAGGACCCAGCAGGCGGGGGGCTGTGGCTGTTTCACCTCACCACTAAAGCCAGAGGGACTGTGGGGCGAAACGTGGCCACCTCTAGATTAGACTTCACAGATGCTCCTCTCTGATTTAGCACTGGCAATCCCAGCACAATGAGGAAGTTTTCAGAGAAGATCCTGGTGACTGCCACCATTTCATTTTCTGCAGGTCTCTAATTGTTTCCAGACACGTACATGGCCCCACTTGTTGCAGTCTGTTTCGTCAACATAAATCACAGTCCCAATATCTGCTTATATTCTACCTTGCCCCCCCCAGCTTTCCAGCTTTTCCAGCCAAGTGCTGGGCTTGTAGGGTCTCTGTCAGGCTCAAAATCCTTTCTGCAAAGTTTCCTCAAGCCTCCCCCTCTTTCTTCTGCTCCTCACCACGGGTGGTTTTAGCCAAATCTTCCCTAACAGGCAAGGAGGTACCATTTTCCTTCCCGAGCCTTTGTCTCTAGAAGTAGATTAAACTTGAAGAAATGAGATTTTTATCTGTCTCAAAGCCTCTCACCACAATGCAGAGGTGAAAACGCCTCAAAGGAACACTGCGATGGAGGAGGCTGAGCGCTTTCGGTGCAGTTGAAAGGGGAGTTGCAGTCCCCACATGCACTGGCAGCTGCAAATGAAGCACTGATGAAGTCACTTTGCTTTGCTTTACTCCCTTCTGCCTGGATGACTAGTGCAGGAGCTGGTGTCTCTCATCACTGGAGAGAAGAGCAGTTTCCATGCTGTAGGCCAGCCGACCTGTGCTAGGATGTAGTGATCTAAACTCCAGGTATGCACATTGCTGTCACTTTACAATGGAGGGAGTCTGATAACCTTCCTCGAAGGCCAATATCCGAAATCAGGGAAGTTTGTAGTAGATAGGATGTGGCAGAGGGAGTACACAGACCCACAAAGGGCCCATCCAGCCCTTTGCACCCCCCAGGATGTCACATCCCTGACCCTCCCACCAGCACTTGTAGATAGGCTATTAGCTGTTTGCCATAACAGCTTGCTGTGCTGAGAGATGCTGAACCATATCTGGTCCACCTCAGCATGCTAAAGGCTGGCATAGACATGTCCTCTCCACAGACCTGATGCTCACCAGAGCTGGGGATGTACCCCTGCCAAAAACCTGTCCAGAGCCACAGTCCTCCTGGTCTTCCCTTTAGCGTTTTTGCATATTTTAAGGCAGAAACTCTGCCTGAGGCACCTCTCAGCGGGGTTTATCCAGAAGCAGCATGCCCAGGACTTGGCCTGTGCCCTCTTGGGCAGTGGAAAGCCCCTTCTGAAGATTATGCCTGTGGCTCTGCTCTTCGTTGGCCACTCAGCCAGCAGGGCTGCCTTGCCTTCCCGCAGGAAACCTTTTTGCCGAAGGGAAAAACTCAGCACTTGTGTCTGACCCCCAGAGAGATCAAGACAAATCCGCCTGTGGGAAAAGAAAAAGAAATTGAGTGTGCAATTTTTGCAGGTGGCTTTCGCAGATGCCTGACATCAGTCGCGCATCCCTGTCCTACCTGCAGCCGCTGCCAAAACTCTGCCCTTTCCAAATCTGTCCTGGAAGAGGTCGTCTCTGCTGCTGCGAGATGGCGAGCACAGACAGGAGCCTGTAAATATTCTTGGACTTCAGGAGCTTCAGCTTTACCTGCCTATGGCATAGGGATGACACCAAAAGGAAATCCCTAAGCCACCCAGCTGTGCTTCTCTTGCACTGAGCCACGGCAGGAGCAGCATGAAGCTGGGCAAATTCAGCCGACGGCTTCTCAGGGACTTGGTTCATGCCAAGTGGTGGCCAGTGGTCATGGAGTGGCCCGCACACGCCATTTTGTCTTCTGGTTAGAAATAAAACAGGAGAATCATCCTTCCTCTCACCCTGCCTCCTGTAAGAAAAGGGATAAGGAAAGCAAAGATCCCTGAAGTTTATGGAGGGCAGTTAAACATTGCTGCAGACCGATCGAACGCTATGTTCAGCCATCCAGTGTTGCTTCTGTCTCACAGCACTGGTCAAAACCATGGTGCTAATGTGGGCGTACTCCCATGGGCATACTTTGCAGCAGAATTTATATCCCATTGCACAGTGGGTGTTAGCTCCACCCAGCACCATGATTTTGAAGGCAGGAGCACAGGTTCCCTCCTCTACTGATGTCTTGGTGTTGCCCTGAGGCAGACAAATCTGTGCACTTGCACAGAGGCGACAGGAGGATTAGGGACAGTTATTTGATGCCCGTGTTGCTGCTGGTGAAGGGCTTATTGCCATTGCACCAGTGTGGCAGGGGCAGAAGATGGCTCTACTTGAGTTTGGCTCCCCTGGGCTAGCAGAGCACCGTGCTTTCCTCAGGCAGAGGAGGCGGTGTTCTGTCTTCTGTGTTTAGACCTCAGAGACTTGGGTTCCTTTGATTCTTCTGGGAAGTCATATCCCCTGCTTTGCAAATTATTTCATAAGGTACATGTGGGAACAGTCTGACATGCTGCATCTCTCCCTAAAACTAATATCATCCTACCACAGTGGGAGTTTGGGGGATTAGTAGCACTTAATTACACAGTTCTTTGAATAGCACGAATCTTTCTCGTACGCAGGTTGGAAGAGTCACAAACTAATGACAAATATTTGTTCTCTTTAATTATGTGCAGCAAGGGAGGACAGCCCGGCTCCTTTCAGCTTTCCTCCTCCATCACCCTGACAGCTTCAACACCACCTGCTCATGGAGCAAAGCAGATGCAGAAATATCCACACTGATTTTTGGACCAGGCATCACAGGCTTGTAATGTGAGAGCATGCGCTTTATTTATAAGTACCAGTAAGAAACTTGGGCACACCTAAAACAACGGTGACCTTCCTGATCATAGAATCATTTTGATTGGAAAAGACCTTTAAAATCATTGAGTCCAACCATCTACCTAACACTGCCGAGTCCACCGCTAGGCCATGTCCCTAAGAGCCATACCTATACATCTTTTAAATATCTCCAGGGATGGTGACAACCACTTCCCTGGGCAGCCTGTTCCAATGCTTGATAACCCTTTCAGTGAAGAAATTTTTCCTGATATCCAATCTAAACCTCTCCTGGGGCAACTTGAGGCCATTTCCTCTCTTACTTGGGAGAAGGGACTGACCCCCATCTCACTACAACCTCCTTTCAGGTAATTGCAGAGAGACATAAGGTCTCCCCTCAATCTCCTTTTTACCAGACTAAACAACCCCAGCTCCCTCAGCCACTCCTTATAAGACTTGTCCTCTAGACCCCTTATCAGCTTTGTTGCCCTTCTCTGGACCCGCTCCAGCAGCACAATGTCTTTCTTGTAGTGAGGGGCCCAAAACTGGACACAGCACTCGAGGTGAGGCCTCACCAGTGCCGAGTACAGGGGGACGATCACCTCTCGGGTCCTACTCACCACGCTGTTCCTGATACAGGCCAGGATGCTGTTGGCCTTCTTGGCCACCTGGGCACACTGCTGGCTCATGTTCAGCCGACAGTCGACCAACACCCCCAGGTCCTTTTCTGCCAGGCAGCTCCAGCCACTCTGCCCCAAGCCTGTAGCGCTGCAGGGGGCTGGTGTGACCCAAGTGCAGGATCCAGCACTTGGCCTTGTTGAACCTCATCCTGTTGGCCTCAACCCCTTGATCCGGCCTGTCCAGATCCCTCTGCAAAGCCTTTCTACCCTCCAGCAGGTCGACTCTGCCACCCAACTTGATGTCATCTGCAAATTTACTGAGGGTGCACTCAATCCCCTCGTCCAGATCATTTATAAAGATGTTTAAGAGAACCGGCCCCAGTACCGAGCCCTGTGGAACACCACTTGTGACCGGCCACCAACTGGATTTAACTCCTTTCACCACCGCTCTCTGGGCCCGGCCTCCAGACAGTTTTTAACCCAGTGGAGAGTATTCCCATCTAAGCCATGTGCAGCCAGTTTCTCCAGGAGAATACTGTGGGACACTGTATCGAAGGCCTTGCTAAAGTCCAGGTAAACAACACCCACAGCCCTTCCTTCATCCACCAAGTGGGTCACTTTGTCATAAAAGGAAATCAGGTTTGTCAAGTAGGACCTGTCCCTCATGAACCCATGTTGGCTGGGCCTGATCACCTGAGCGTCCTTCATGCGCTGCATAATGGCACTCAGGATGATCTGTTCCATGACATTCCCAGGCACTGAGGTCAGACTGACAGGCCTGTAGTCCCCAGAAACTACTTTAACTGTCCTAAAAATTTATAAGTATGCATAAAATGGCTAAGATTACTTAAATCAGAGAGAAAAGCTCTTTGCTCATCATTGCTTCTCTCAGTATCTCCCTCACCATCAGTATGAATACATCATAATGAATTAGAGAGTACCTTGAAATAAAGGGACTGGAGGCTACATTCAAGATGTTATATATACTTGTCTCAAATGTTCATACACACAATGAATATAGTGTGTGACCAGCTAATTAAAAAAGCTGTATTCTAAATGCAAATACACTTTAAATAAAAATAAAATACCAAAGCTAAGTTTAACCATGCTACCTAAACATGTATCTAATATAATCTTCATCTGGAACTACAATGAACATGGATAGTCTTTCATTTTCTACTATTTGTTTGGCAAATTCCTTCATTCTTTTACCTTTGTCATGAATGCTTTTGACAACAGATACTTGGCTGAGAAGCTGGAAATCAAACTGTAAGTACTGCTGTAAGAGGTAACAGACAGCATTCTAATCCTTCAACAAAACAGGATTCCCGCTTTACAGTGCAATAGCCTCTGAGATCTCATCCTTTATGCTCGTCACTGCATTGTACTGTTTCAGGACTGCGCATTCCTTCCTGAAGCCAAATTGTCTACAGATGAAACAAAACCGTAGTCTTTAAAGTAAAACCAGCAGAGATCTTGGTCCTTTGTCTTTCAGTATAATAGAAGCACCTACTTAAGTCATCATGACAGACCTTACTTTTCCTTTACTGCTAAAAGGTTGCACTCTACTTGGTGGTTAGGTTGCAAACACCCATCTGAGCACACACAAACACACACGTTTGAAAGTAAAAAAGCAGCTAGACAAATCCCAGATGAGTTTTCTATTGTTGCCAAATAAGGTTTTATTTTCTATCGCACAACTTGATGTGAAAGTAGAAAGAACAAACCAGTCGTCCACCTTATATGCCAAATAAGAATTCTGCAAGTCCAATTGCTGCCTTCCTTCTAATTCCACTTCCAAAGTTATTCCTAAAATTTCTCCTGTTTCACAAATGTGAGAGAGCAGATTTTGTAACAATTGCCACTGACAGACAGTCAAGAAGCTGCTTCTTGCTGCCATTTTAGGAATGTCAGCCCTCTAATGTTTGCCAGCATTTTTTAAAAAGTGGTTAACACACCAACATTTTGGTCACTGAAGCAATCAGATCTAAGTACAGAGGAAAAGCAAAATCTCCATGATGTGCCAGGATTGCTATTAGAACAGCTGAATCTTAGAAGCCCCAAACACTCAAAAATCTGCTAAACTTGGGGGTAGAAACAGTGAAGCATTTGTCTGTGCTTCCCCCTTCAGGCAAGTTGCAAAGAAATCTTTCTAAGCACCCTTCCTCACTATCCCAGGTTTACCAGTGCCAGCAAATGGTCTCTGATGCTCAAGCGTCCGCAGTCATCCCAAGATTAGGTGGCTAGGTAATAAATTCAGAGTTCATGACTACTGCCCACCGATGTTTAACTTTGTGGCACAACACTGGTTAGGCACCCATCACAGCAACACAGGCCTGAAAAAAGCTCTTGAAGTATTAGTAAGCATTTGTTTAATGTTTGCTTCATAACAATTTCACTTTTTTGTGCACCAAGATATATTACAGCTGGCTACTCGTTTCCCATTAATATTTAGGGTGTCTAAAAATCTCTGTTTGTAGCATGTTTGTCTCATGAGGCCTCCAGTTTGTCTTAGATCTAATTACAAGTTGCATATAGAGGTTCATACATGAAAGTAATAAAACTCCCAAGTCTAACAATGAATATAACATTATTTCAGAAGGCGCAGGAACACCCAGGCAGGTATGCACACTATACATAAAAGCAACATAACCTTTATTAAATCTTTGCTATAATCTGAGAGTGAAAGTGCCCTAATTATTTCTAGATATCACAGGGACTTAATACCTTCCTCAGAAATAAAAAAAACAAAACCCAAGTCAATTCATAACTATGGAGCCACAACCAGCACTTTCATAACAGCTTTGTTTGAACTTTGCAGTTACTCCTGACATCTTTAGTTCACTTTTCTCTTGATATATAATACATACTTCTGTTTTAGGCTGTCATGCTGTGTTGGCTCTCCGAGTCTTGTATATATTGTATACTGCCAGCTATGAAGTCATGCTAAGATTGTGAAATACATCAAAGCGAGGACATTCAAAGTTTCTTCAGGCATTCTCATCTCATTTCCTCCTCCTCTGCCTTAGCTGCAGTTTATGTTGCACTAAATTCAGGCATGAGCCTGAGATTCTGGTAATCCATCAAACGAATAAGATGCAGACTTTAAAGACATTTTTCAGAAGTACTGTTAGTGGGCGAACCTCAAAGGCATTGCTGAAAACACCCAGTATATTCACTAAACCTCAAGTCTTTGTGACAGTCTTTTTGGAATCAGCTGGCATCTTGCTTTTTCTTCTCCAAAGTAATATGAAATATTTCATGCTTTTGGAAATTAAAACGCAGTTTTTGTGGTGGTTTTGGTTGGTTTTTTTTTTTAAAGCTCGGATGAAACTCCAAGTGGCTACATCTGCCTTGATTAACATTACTTGTGAGATACGTTACTTGTGAAACTTGGATATAAGTAGATAGAGTTAAGACTAATTTTCAGAATTGGTAATACCTCAACATTTAGATTACTACTTCAAATTTTGTCACTTACAGTTCATAAGCTGCTAAAGCAGACCTTAGTTCATATCACTGAACAGCCCAAGAAAGAGCTTTGGTTAAAGCTGTTCACCCACCACTGTTAAATTCTATGTTAATTTTTAAGCCTGTCTTGCTACCAGCATAAAGGAAAAAATATTATTCCCAATGAGAATGTTAATTTTTTTTTATAGTTAACATTTAAGCTGACATCAAGTTGCTTTCAATTGCACTGTAAATTACATTCATTTTCCTAATTATTCAGCTTGTCTTAGCATCAGAGGAAGATGAGAGGCCCCAGAGACCTCTTATTTTCAGTAGAGTTCATCTATGTTCTCCTACTTGATCAGTTTGCTGAAATAGCATTGTTCATTGTCTCTATTTCTACAGTAACTCCAAACATCTCCCCCTCACAGGCGGCTGTCCTTTTCCTCTCAAAGCTACTTAATAACAGCTTAGATACTTCAAAGACTCTTGTGTTTCCTTTCTTTCTAATGGATCAGATCTATTCCATGAACACACTTATCCACCAAGAAAACACACCTGTGGCTAGGAAGCAGTCTATGCAAATTAACAGGGTTTATCAGCACTGAAGCTTTGAAAATTCTGATCTCACTATTGTCACAAGCAAGGTTTTGTCCAGCTCACATGCAATGACATGAAGAGTTTACTATTAGCAATGACCCAGAATTTGGTGGAAGCTCAGAAATTATTGCTGTGATATAGCAACACAACTCTCCTCTGGCTTTTAGATAGACTGAGCAGTAACTCACTCTTCCACTGCAGCTCATAATGCAATCATACAAGGTAATGATACTGGGAGATCTCATCCATTTGTTCTTTTGATGTTTTCAGATGAAAGAGACATTAAAAATACTAAGCCGTGTCTGTACTTATGCTATGGGCTGGCAAACCGATTCCTGCGTCAACCTAGCTGCAAAAAATACACTCTAAATAACCACTAGCTATATGGGATGCTGCTTTCTACCACCTGCAACTCCCCTGATCAACACTAGATGTTGGGTTATCAGATGATACTGCTTTCACTCATTTCTAAGCCAACAAACACCAAGTTAAAGCCATTTCATTTACTTAATAGAACAATTAAAATTAAACTGGAGAGCATTTTTGATTCTGATAAGAATTCAATTAACTGTGTTCATTATGAACTTGTTCATCATTGTACATTGGAGTTACCAGAAAAAGTTTACAGACAAGTTTCCCCCAGAAGGGAAGATTCACAACACTCTTCCATTGCTTTAAAAATACACGTGCAGTTACTTAAGATATTTCAGGTTAGCAGCCATACTGGTAAGACAGTTTTATACTGGTAAGACAGTTTTATACTGCATCTAGCATACTTTAAAGGCTCATTTTATATTTAAAATTCAGTGACTTAAAGAGTGCAACAGTGGCCAGACTTTCATTGACCTAATTGCTCATCAAATTTAAGAATTACAAGCTTCTTTTCCTTGCAATTATAATAATTTTTTCAGGAATTCAGCTTTCAGGAACTAGATGTGTGTAAATTACTGGCAGTGGTATTTGGCTGGTTTAATGATTCCACAAATAAAATACAAAAGGAAGAACCCCAAATGGGTTTGGGGATCATTTTTTTTCCCTCTGAATTTTTATTAAACAAATATAATTTGTGTTCTTTATAAAATAATGAAGTTGATGGAACCACTCCCCACACTCCCACTCTGACCAGCTAACACCTCTGCTGATGCATTTTTCCCTCTGATGTGACTTTCCAAGAAATCAAGGCAAAAATGCAAGTACAGTTAATATTTCATTTTTCTCAATATGGTCTTGTCTTTCGTTCTCCAAGGAACTAGACACTCAGAAGTGTTTCTGGGACACGGCTCCAAGATGCCCTCACGTATTACGACCAACACCAAGCTCTCTGCAAGGTTCACTGTCGGTCTCTACAACCCACTTAATTGGACGATTCTTATCACTGTCCTTCTGGGTGGTCAAAATGACCGGATAATATTATCTTCATAAATATTACTCTACCATATATTAAAAAACAAAGTGATTTGGAGCCAGTCTAACCAGCAGCAAATCACAGTCCCCCTCCTATGTCTCTTGTTAACGGCAGCATCAGCTCTACAACAGTTTCACATTGCACTGGGGAGGCTATCACAGTCCTACTCCACTTCCCAGCTATACGAACCCCTGCTCTCTGGTGAAAGCAGAATTCACAACAATCCCAGCTCTCCCTTCTTCAGCAGCTGACTGCATTGGTTCTCTGTAGCAAGACAGGACAGATCTTTTGTTTGCTTTCCAAAAGTAACATTGTACCTCGCCCATTCTTAGGGCATTTCTCAACATGTCCTAAAGCAATTTATCACATTATGCATTGATTGCTTTCCTAGTTTTCTATAAAGAGCCAACATACTGTTTTAATAATGCAATACAAACAAAGGCATGGGCATTTCAGAAGGGCAAGAGCATGGGGGGGTGTTTGGGTTTTTTAGTTTCTTGTTCTTCCCTCCTACCAACTCTTTAATAAGATAGCACTTCAGATTTCCTATGATTTCTCCTGCATATGGTTAGAAATTATAAAAAATCTAATAGAATTTGATATTCTAAAAGACAGACGAGCATAAGGAAAAGGCTTTTGTACAGTCCACTGGAATGCAGAAGAGTTTTTGCTGAGTTGGGACAAATGTTTAAACTCCAGCTTTTCTGAATACTAAAACCATGTTAACTTTTCCAATTACTTTTTCCCTCTGTAAACACCAACCCATCTATTTGGATATAGCGTACAACAACTCCAAACCAACGTAAAACAAAGTCAAAGAGAGAACAAAGTCAATCCAGTTTACATCAGATTTTGACACTTCTTTCCAGCATTCTTTAGGCCAATTTAGAGAGCCACTGAAGTTCTTTGAACTATTCATGGAGCAGGGAATTGCATGAAGCAAGCAAGTATGAATAAGTACTTGCATGAACCAAGCATTAGCAGATAGCTCACAGACAGCTATCCTTGAATTGATCTACTCTAAGCTAGCAACAGCAGCAACAATTTCCAACTGCCCTGCTCATACAAAGCATTAGAATCAAAAAGGTGCAAGAAGAAAGGCATCCTCTGCCGTTTAAAAAGGCTGTATGTCACCCCAAATCCCGATTTATAAATAATGTCAATAAACAGTAACTGCCACAATTCGGTGTGTCCTAACATGCAAATATTTACTTTGTAAGGGACAAAGGCAGCCAAAGCTATAATCTAGCAGCACATACTTTGTGGAGCTACAGGAGAAATATATACTCTACCTATAAAGGTATCCTTCAAGTTGTATCCTAACAATTAAGTATCTGTCTTGTTCATAAAGAATCAGAATACATTTCTGGTTTTACTAAGAAGCAGCCTCCAATACAAGCAAAATCACCTTCTATTGATATATGTTTAAGCACTATGCTAAACCGTCCCTTCTTCCACAAGTGCCAGCAGTAGGATTGTTTGATGTGTCTCACCAAGTCAAAAGCATCTAGAGCAAAACTTGGGGTTGGAAGAGAAAAGAGCAAGAGCAGTTTTTGGAAGTTAGTACTAGATCCATATGTAGAGAAGACCAGCAGGAAGATAAACACACCTTAATAAATACTTGAGAACCAGGAAATTACAGGGCCTATGATTTTATCATACTTGTGCCTTGTCTGAAGCCTTGAAAGGAGACATTTTTGTGATGCTTTTTACTTTTCAATTGAAAAAGTCCTTGAGGGTGTTGGTTCAGTGGCTGGAATTGCCCTGAATCCAGTAAAAAAACTGAAGGAGACGGTGCATCAGTGACATAAACTGAGGACTAAAGCTCATAAGCTGTCCTCAATACTACAAAAAAAAGAAAGCGCCTACAGGAGAATGCATTTTTGCAACTTCCATTCTTCTTTCAAAGAAATTAAATTCGATCAAGCACCAACTCACAGGCAGAAGGTTCCTGTAAACAATTATGAGCCCCTACGACCTCAGTTGTAAGACTACTCACTTGCAATCACAGTCTAAAATCAAAATGAAGAATGCAGAATATACAGAAGAAAAAAAACAACCACGCAACAAAGCAAGCCTGCAGACAACATTTAAAGTTTGAGATCTCATAGAAATTCCTACATACAAAACCAAATGGTATCATAGTCTACTTGAAATTGAGAAATACTTCTACAAACTAAAATCCCAAAAGTATGCCAAAATATAAATATTTTAATGACATTTGAGAGGCAAGAAGAATGCACAGATCACTCACTGGTACAAGTTTTAAAAATGGTTTCACTGCTTTTAGGTTGACAACCTAAAACTCGTACCAAGAGTAAGGCCAGTCCCAGGCACACACAAATAGTGAATTCACTTCCAAAAACAGAGTGAAAAAGTAGAGTTTGTTAAAAAAGAAAAACAAACAAGTGACAAAACCCAAACAAGCAGGGATTCTTACTTGTCTTAAAGTTTGAGTTCAGGTTCCTATTTTCAAAAGACTTTTTCTTCCACTTGTTCTTTATTCCTTGCAGAATGACAAGCGACCTGTCATAATCGGGCCCTATTGATCCATGGTAATTGTGAACTCAGTCACACTAAGGAAGAAAGAGTTGCTTAAATGTAGGCTTAAACTTGAATCTTGACAGCAGGACAAAAGGCAACACAGTCAGAATAGTGCAAACCAAGAACAAATACGCTTTCAAAAAGCAGCTGTTTTTCTAACAAGGCAAGCAGCTTGTCCTTGTCTGCTCTACTGACCCCATAGACATGGCCCATGAACAGGCTCTGGCTGGAGGCTACTAGCAGTTGCGCAAGGTACCAGAGCTCCCAACACAAGAAGATGGCTGTGCTACCAGCAAAGTGGAGTGAGGAGGAGGAAGAAAACAGGACTATATGTATCTCAGGCACACGTGGGATCCAGCAAACTTTTAAGGACTGCATTTACAGTAAGCAAGAGGAATACAGGGCACAGATCCAACAATCATGTTGATATCACCCTAACAGGTAGATGAAAACTGAAAAAAAAATAATGTTACCACTGAAAGTAGCACTGGAGGCACCAGCAAACTGGATCTTGTACCTCTGCATTGTACTTCTCTAGTGTCCTTCATTTAGAGAACTTCAGCGCATTCCCCATGATTAACTGGATTTTTTTCATGTTTTCTTGGGTCTAGACTACACAGCCACTGCTTCTGACCTAAAAAGCACCACCTCTTGGTGGTGGAACATTGCAACTTTTTAAACAGTATGTAGCAGCAACCCTGTACAGCCAATTATAACAGGAAAAAGACAGTAGACTATTAACACCAATCACAGTTCAGCTAGGGGAATAAGAGCAAGATTTTTGTTTCTCAAGCGACCTAGTTCTCCTGTTACAAGGAAAGAGCTGTACAGGGCCTGGAGTGGAGTTTGACTGAGTGGCCCAGCAGCTCCACTGCAAGGACTGGTGGACAAGAAGTTAAACATTAGTGACCCATGCAACCTGGCAACAGCTAAAGCTAACAGCATACACAGCTGTACCAACCAGAGCATCACCAGTTCTCTAGGGAAATTCTTATGGTTCCTTAATTAAGAAACTGTAGTCTGTCCCTGAATTCAGTGTTTGGCAACCTTCTACGGTCCCTTCTAACCTGACTGATTTTTATTAGTGTCACCAGATTGCCAGGGTCACGATGGTTATTACAGAGACCACTTCTATCAGTGCAGCATCTCCCAAAATAAAAAGCATCTGCTTCTGCAAACCATTGTGTCCCAGGAGATTTCATGTCCAAGACCAAGCCTCACTTGGCCCTACCTTGCTTTGAAATCAGACAAAGCCTCTGTATTATCATCAGGTATTTTTCTAGAGAATAGCAGCTATCACACTAGCCAAGTCAGTCGATCTTAACAAAATCCATGCCAGCATATTTGAAAGATTACATGTATTCACTCATTTAATGCAATTACTATGATGTTTTTATTGGAAAACTCTTGCATTCCTCAGATTCTCAGTGCTATTCCTTGCAAAGAGACCTACAAGCACGGAACATTGTTTCTTTTTCTTTTCACATCACCAAAATGAGTACAATCAACCCCATGAGATTTCAAGAGTCAAGGCAAAGCTATAGAAGTTGTCTGGTAAAAAGCAATGGTCGCTATGTTTATCATACATTTGATGGAAGGAAAGAAAAAAAAAGAAAAAAGAAAATAAAGAAGTTGCCCTCCTGTAGTAATGCTTTCCTTAAAAAAATATCAGATTACCAGATGAACTGAGGAGAAAGTTACTCACTATATCAGACCACTGATTTATATTGTCCAATCATACACATTCAGCTAAAACATTCTATTCAACCACCATTCACCACCAACTCAGTTATACGCGATACAGCTGTATCTACGCCAGGGTTGCTGAAGAAACAGTAATATCTCCATCCCTGGCGGGGCAGAAGGAGCAGAATGAGGAAGGAAACTGACACTCGGATATTTATTAGCACTTCAAAAATTTGTTGAGTGTGATTAGTACATTCCAGGTAACAGATTAAAATGACTTCATACTTCAGGCATCTCAGAATGTTTAAAGGATTACAATAGGTAAGCATTACTTTAAGGAAGCTCCACATGGGATCACTTATTATGAAGTCAGACCTCAAATTAAACACATGGAAAAGAGAAATGCTTTGGTAATTTACTCTACGCCTACCTCTAAAACTCCCTGTTTCATCTTCCGCGCTGCCTGCTCGGTTCTGTGTCAAATTGTCTCCTAAAGTACTCGTAAGTCCTGCCTGTCTCTTGTTACTGCACAGGCGTGTGCCAGGCAGCAAGCCAGCTGGAGGCATACATCTCGATGGCTAACCAATACCAGCTGATTCTCTGCCTCCTATAGTTAGTGTGATACACCGAGGCAGCAGATCCACACTTTACCTCCATACTCTAATCACAAGCACACCTGCCTTACACCAGCGTCAGGCACTCGTCTTCAAGCCGGTGCAATTTCATCTGGAATAAAGACCGTTTCAATAGCTGGATTTACTCACTCCAACCAAGAGTTTTCCACACAAACTTCCCTTTTTTGTTTAAATTTGCTGAAATTCTTTCTTTGTCATGAGAATGAGCAAAAAATAAAACTACTTATTGGGCTGACCTATTCACATAAATTCAAAATGAACTGAAGTAAAAAAATAGGGAACTTTAACCGTTTCCCACACATACATGCCATTTTAAGATTGGCTTGAACAGACAATGCTGAACTCTTTAAAAAGCACTAACATCCACACACACCCGTACAAGTTTCTTTTTGGTTTTGAGCTCTGTCACCTCCATCTCCTCAGATGCCCATGAGGGACTGAGGCCAATAAGGAATACAGTGGAAGACATTAACTGCTTTCCTATAAACAACTCAGCCACAGCATCACCAGCTTCCTCTTCCCTACACATCAGCAGATACAAATCACACCACAGAGCTGCATATACTTGTGACCACAAAGACTCTTCACTCAGTACCTCCAGCACCAACATCTCTGGGTGACTAAGGCTCAAGGTGAGGCATTTAACTCATTGGGAAGGTTACCTGACAGTCCACCATACCAATACACGCGTATAACTAAAGCCACAGCGCACACAACTCACCTCAGAGAACTGTAGAGCTTGAGGAATAAATCACTAGTCTTCATGCAAACCTAAACCTCTCTTTGTCAGGTCAAAAATCCCACACAGAGCAGACACCTCCACTCGCCCACACACATCGTCAAATACGGGAGCAAAGCCTTCCCGTGGCATGCCAGCAGCTCACAGGTGCACCTCCTGTTCAGATTGCCATCACCTGTGTAGCACAGGTGGTAGGAATAAAAGCCTAAATCACCACTCAGCCACATTTTTGCTGGTTCAGAAGGGTAACAGCATCGTATCAACAATGCTTTACAGCTGTAATAAATGCCTCTGTGCAGGTCTCAAAACAAACTATGTATTTTCTTTCTACTGTTTTATTTGCAAGAGTATTAACAAAACCATTTATTTAAAAGTGAAGACAGAGGAGCTTTCCTCCCAGAGCTCTAAAACTCTCCAACCTTTCCTTGAATCATCTGGGTGCATGATCTAAGAAAAAAAATGCAAGAAGGTTACAGTTTTCCTTGTGGGAATCAGATTTCCCTTCTCTGTCAAATCTTCTTCTCTATTGTCTCTCTGCTGCTTGGTCTTAGGGATTAGTCCAAGAGAGCAAAGATAATTAGTTGCCTTCTTCCTGCACTCTAATTCCTATCCAATTTGCTCAGTCTGAGCCACCTTCCTTTTACTTTTCCATGCTTTCTGATGTTGAAAACTATGGTAAAGTAAGAATTTGACATTTCCTTAAAGTGCATGTTTTGTGGGCATTGATGCTTCTAACAACAGGGTGAAGATACCACATTAGCTAGAATACTCATTGCTGCTCTGCGGTGAGTGTGAAAACACTGCCAAAGCAGCAGCACTAGAGAAGGGGGTGAGCACCATGGAGCAGCATGAGCCCATTTCTCTGCAGTTCTTGTCATATTAGAGAGGCTGGGCACTTCTCCTTGCTTACGTGTACACAAGTGTGTAAACTGTGTTAAGCTTGATGGCTTTTTCGCTGGAAGTTGTCTCCTGGAGTGTCTGAGAAAGGGTATCTTTAAGATGATTGGGAACAGTCAGTGGTTTACAGCTCCAAAAGCAATGAATACAGTCTATCAGGAGGCAGCAGAGATATTTCCATTGGCAATCAGGAATGCCATTAATAACATTTCGAAAAGTACGAGTAGAATCCCTCATTACTTCAGTAATCCTGGAAGGAGGAGAAGCCAAGAAACTTCTATGTTTAAAATTTCAGTTACATAATTTCCTTCATGTTTCACAAGAGACAATTCTGCTTGCCTTTTTCCATGTAGTATGAGAGCCAAAGTTCTCCCATGCATGTCATTCCAAGTTTGTTCTCTATTTTATACCTTCACTAGTATATAACCTTTGTGGTTATATGTGGTTGTACACTACGGTCCATTGCACTGAACTACGTATTCTCACATTTAAGACTAACATATGAAAAAAAAGGTCATGGATTGGTTTTAAAATAAATTGTAGAGTGAGCTGTGGATACAGACATGCAATATGCAGTTTGAATAGCAGGCACCCTATGCTCCGTTAGCAAAATTTATCTTCAGTAGCAGTTCTGCTCCTTCAAGCAAAAAGCCCGAGTTTCTGAAGTTACCTCTTAGCATTTACTTCTCTCTTCTTACTATCCATATGCTTATCTCATTAATAGGTATGTTATAGGGCTGTACATGCATTCTGCTGTTTCTACTTCTATTTTTAAAAAGTAAGTTTTTGATATGTGATATAGCAGAAAACATGGTGGAAAATACCTGTGGTTAGGCTGAAAAACAGTGGTGTCTGGACAGGCTTCATTTTTATGCAGAGCACCACAGAAAGACACTCAGGAAAGTGCCTCAGGAACTGAAGCTTCTCAAGGTCCCGCTTCTCCAAAGACTGAGCTCCTCTTGTAGCGTTATTTCTTATATAAAAGGAACAGGTGTATATCTGAAATACAGCCACCTACAGAGGGAACAAGGGCAGCAGCTAGAATACAGCCGTTCCTAAAATGAAAAAATTGTTGAAAGAAACCCTTCTGTGTTAGCGGTTTGTCCATGTTAAAAGTTCAGCAAAGTAGTAGATTTCATGCAGATGTCTTTCAATTGTACTTGCTAAGTTGTTATATAGACCTCCACTAGCCTTCACAACTATTCTGTCCTTCAACTTCTTTGATATTGACTCACACCTTTCTGCCTTACCTCATTTTTTCTACTGTTTTCTACTATCACTGTGTCCTGCTCAACCAATGCCTAATTTGCCAACAGAGCTCAGGGTCTGTTTGTTTCTCCTGCATATCCTTTTGTTCCACACGCCAAAGATCCCTATAAACTATATAAGCGCCTTTTAACAAGTAACCTGTTGCTCACCATTTCATGGTTTGAAATTCTGAAAATTCACCTTTTATGTCAGCAGAACTGAAATGTGACCGATGACTGTTGTCATGCCTGTACCACTTCTTTTCCAAACTTGCCTTACTCATGAGGAATTCTTTTATTCTGGGGGCGGAAACAGGAACTTGGTCAATTAAAAGGAACTTCTCTACCATCAAAATGAATGCGAGTCTTCTACCATCACCAATATAAGTATTCACATTCTTTTAAAAACTGCTGCTTCATAATGAAGTATGACGATCCCATTAGTGGCTTCCAGTTGTCCCTGAATTATGGTTCAACCTAATGTATTTACTTGACTTTTTTTTTTTTAAGAAAAAAAAAAGGACACTGCACTAGAACAGGATGTCCTACAAGAACTGGCAGTGAAACCTGCGATCATTAAAAATCCAGTACTACATCTTGCAACATTTTTAATGAATCAGTGGATAAATATTTGGCCTGCACATGATTTCTGCAAGTTTGAATTGACTTTTCTCACCCTATTTTCTTGTCCCTTGATGCTTTGATCTTGTGTGAAAGGAAGAATGGACCATAAAAACACTTAGACAGATATTCTGGCTTCACAGAACATGTTTTTTCCATTTTGACAGTTTTTAATAAGGTTTCTGATTTCTTGAAGAACTGTAAAAAGAGAAACTGTGATTTCCCAAAAAAAGAAAAGAAAAAAGAAGAAACAAAAGAAGGATATCCAAAAGAGTTATAAAAGAGATTTGAGGATATTCCAGTTAAAGTTCACCCAAACAAGTATCTCAAGATGTATGTTATGAAATGGATGCAGGGTCTATAAAGAATAGCTATATTTGTACACTGAAAATGAAGGCTTTTTATACTGTCATAAAATTACACTCAGTTAAAAAGACCTACAATGAATGCAGAGAGATTTGCTGAGAGTGGGAAAATATGAAATACATTAAACAGATATCAAACAAGACAAACCCAGAGATTAATTTTGAAGTTAGAAAAACTGAAAGACAGTTGAACTGGGAGGGAAAACACTGTGCTGATTAGAAATTGTGCAACTGTTCATTTAGTTTTCTCCTAATACCATTTTTATTATTTTTTTCTCTGTATAGTGCCAAAATTGTCACTAGATTTTATTGCTGACTAAGCTATCAAAGATGACATAGCCATATCAAAACTAAATTATCCATTGTGCACTAGGAAGAAAACAACCAAGATGAGAAAAATAAACATCCGTGATACATAAGAGAAATTTATATATAGTTAAAAAAACCCCAAACAAAACAACACACAAAGCCCCAAAAAACCAAAACCCAAACAGATTTCCCTACAGATATTCCAAATTTTCTGATTGCCAAGGTAATAGCTTTGATGAGGACCAGCAAGGCAGTAAAGAAAATGTAGTTTAAGGTTTCTTCAGTTATTTCTTTTCTTACTGAGATACATTAAAAGGCACATTTCCAAACCAATATCTTATAAACTGCTCACGCATTTCTACACTTCGCCATGATGTAATTTGATAGAGCCAAATGATCATTATAGTCTCAGAAAAAGTTTGTACCCAACACTTCCATGCAGTTTTAGTTTTCAGTTTCACAGTTTACCTTTGTCAAGAAGTTTTTAGTTTCTTGATGAAATAGTTTGGCCTCCAAGTTATGTCTGAGGGTCCCGCTTTTAATACATGCCTTTGCAAAAGAATCTTTAGAGAGAAGAATCAGGCATGCACTGTGACCTGTGATTTTTTAAAAAGCAGCAACTTTTCTCCTGATACCTACACATAACTAAAACATTGTGCATCTTAAGAGCTGTATTGATACCATCCCAAAATGAAAACCATCAGGATAACTGTTCATATCTAGCAACTGCTGATCCCCTGTCCTGGCAGGTAAGAATCCATGGATTTCATAGCTGGAACTGTCTGTCAAGCAACCCAGCAAAGCCAGTGCCTTTCCCCATTGCGTTATCCAACATGAAACTTCTGTGATGTGAACCATTTCCTTTGGGTCTTAAGGTGTAACATCTTAAGTTGTTCCAACAAAGACCAAATGATAATTTTTAGCAAGGAGTAACTCAACCTCATAACTTGCATTAGTCTTAATGAGATACAAGGTAGGGATTGGAGGTATCAGTAGAAGACAGAAGCAATTTAAATTTCCAGTGAGAGAAACACCAGTATTCATCAACGCACAGAAGTCTCGTGACATGAACAGCAATGCTTGATTTTGTTTACTGTTGACCACAACTCTCAGGTAAATAAAGTAGGAACATGGAAGAATTCCTTTACTTGGGACCACCAACCAATATTAAATCCCTGACTGGGAGTGATGGAACGAAAACTTAATGAGAAAGAGGAAAAATGTTCTTTCATTGCCTTGAAAAAGCTGTGAAATTTATCTATGTTGTCTGCTATTCTCAGTTACAGAATACCAGCACTGCTCGTTCTTTTGTAGACAGAATATATGACCTAAGAGAAATGAGTACTGAGGGGGGAGGCACTCAAATATAGCGTCTTTTTATCAGTGACAAAACACTTGTCTCCCCTTTCTTGAGAAGTTTAGAAAAGTGCTGCTTTTTATCCTTTCAATAAATATTTTTCTCTCTCTCAATTCAGACTATTAAAAATAATAAGAGGAATATAATACAACTTTAAATGAGAGTTTATATATCACATGCTTTATGACAGCTGCTTTTATTTCACTTTAGATTAACAAAGCCTTTATGTTGAGACTTTGGAGCTGACCTTACAAAGCAGCAATGCCATTAGCCCTGAAGCACATGTTTCCCATTTAGTGTTTCTGAGGTAACGTTCTTTGTGAAAGTGAGAGAATTGAGAACGCAAACTTGCAGGAAAAATAAAAGTCTGAGTGTCCTCCTTTTGAACAGAATTGAAGTCAGTTTGGACACTTGAAAATATGAAGTGAGAAGCCGTGGCCTTACAAAGAGTTTCTCAATATGATCCCAAGAGTTACAATGCTCAGCTTTCCTTTAGTATGCCATAGCTCATTGTCATTTCCTCTCAAGAGGCTGAACATATTTTGCCATCTCAATTTGAAGTGAAAGGTCTCGCTTACATCAATGTTATTTCAGTTTTAACCAGCATTACTCAAATGATTTATAAGCAAACCCAACCAAAAGAGCACTGTTGTAGTTATAGCGAATGAACCCAACGGAGTTATTCTTGGGTACTGCAGAAAGGAATTTGATCTGCGTGTTTGCAAGAGTCATGAGTTACTGTTATGCATGGAAATCGAACTAATCTCGATGATGCTTTACCATTGCCATATTCTAGTGGCCCAATGCAAGAACAATGCGCTTGCTTTTTTCTCAATAAACTCAACAGTGCCTACACACAAGTCTTCCATCCTTTTTTTGTAGTAACTCCATGCATTAAAGCCTGGTCAGTATTCTTCAGCTACTGTCACAGTCACTATTTTATGCTTGAAACTCTTTCTACACTCTTTTCAGTGCGTGAATCTGAAAAGCTGCAGGCTAGAGAGTCTACAAGGTTCAAGATGAACTCAAAAGAGACTGACAAATGCAGGAAAGAGCTGGACAGTGGCACAGTTTGAGAGCCAGTGGATGCTCTTTATATTTGGGACATTGCCAAAGAAAAGAAAACCTGAATGCACAGGGAAAAAGACAAAGACTGTATGATTCGGAGGAGAAGCTGACAAATTCAGTGCTAAAATTCCCGTCTACGCCCGTGGAAGTTGGATCAAAGTTCCTGTAAACATATGGCCTTGCACTCAAAGCAAGACTCCCTTCTGAAACATGCTTCTGCAAAACCTTCCAACAGTAGCGATGCAGGATTTGCTGGAGCTGCAGCCAGGTTCCAAAGCCCAGAGACCACCCCTGCACCGTTATCTGGGACCAGACTAGAATGGAGAGATGGAACTTTTTTTTTTTTCCCTTCTTCTTTTCCTTAAGAAGGAGACAAAATGCTTGTTTGCTACATCCACATTTAAGCACTTAAATTCATAAGTCTAATTCAGAACTGCAACATTTGTCCCTTCCTACTGACTCAAATGAGAATTCTTGGATGTTGAGCACTTCTGAAAATTGGAGACATTATTTAAGGAGCAAGACAATGAAAGAGCAGCCTACTCGGAGCATCTCTCTGTGACAGTCTTGCCATAAGCCTGAGGAGTTCCAGCTGCTTTTTGCCCCAACACCGATGTTAATTTTCACAGAGACCCACCAGCAGCTGCACGATACCTTCCCCTAATCTTGCAGATAGTCTGAATTTACATTCCTAATATCAGATACAAATAGGCACACAGGTCTTCTAAGGCTTCAAAAAAAATAAAACCAAAAAATCACCCATAACCAAACCAAAACAAAAAACCCCTGTGGTCATTTTAACTTACATTAAGCAAAGGTGTATAATCTTACTATTTGTTTCACCAAGTCTGTTTCTTCACACTTAAATATTATTTAGACTCAGGTTAGACTCCTCCAATCAACAAACCAACCAGCAAAGAGACCAGAGCCCCTCTCCTGCGACACCCAGCCTAACCACATCTTTCAGTTCACAGCTTTCACCCTACTTTGTGGTGTCTTTTCCTCACTAGTCCAACACTTTGCAGGGCCCACAGAGAAGGACAGACACGCAGCAGTCCCTCATATCAAAGGAGGACACGTGTCTCCACTCTTCCCTCTCCAATTTGGGCAGGGGTCCCGCTGCTTCCCCTGCCCTCCTCCCCCCACCTTTTTTGGGGGGTGTGTGTGGTTTGTTTTGGTTTATACTGTGTGAACCCAGTACTGGGGAAGAAGGAATAACAAAAGCATGCTCATTTGACATTTTTGCCAACAGATAGCTGGTGTTCCTTGGCAAAATTCCATATAAGAAATTACCCTCTGCCTGTACAATCCCTCAGTTCCCTCTGAGATATTTAACTACTTACTCAAAACTGTTGTTTGCTGTGTTTCACTGTAGACATAGCTGCAGTTAAGCAACTCCAGTGTCTAAATTTGTGTTTCAGTAAGGTTAGGCACATTCAGATCCAAGAAATCTGAAAGACGAAACACCATAAATAAATCATTCATGTGCAAGGGCAGACTTAAGTACCCAATATGTTTTATTCAAATTACAGTCTGAATTACCACATCATACTTGGACTAAGGTCCAGAAAGGCTATTTTTACCACATTACAGTCCAAATCACAATTTTTCTACCAACTTTTTGTCCATGATTAAATACAAACTGTGGGCAAATACCCTCTTCCCTTTCTCTTACCTCACTTCGCTTTCTTTAATAGCTTGTTTTGTTATTATATGGCATAAAACAGGCCAATATTTAGATATCAATTCAGTTTTCTGTGCCTGAATTGGTCATTTGACTTCATCCTCTTTGATGTCTAGAAAACAATCTTTCCTCTACTGTTTGTATTCAAAGGCAAAAAAAATAATCTGTGATTCTTTTGGTGTGCTATGAATAAGCATGGACATGTTGGGACAGGAAATGCATACATACCGCTACAATTAAAAAAGACTAATTTGTTAGCAATTCCGTAATATTCCCCAAATGCAGAAATTCTAAACAGTGTGAAGTCATCTGCATAACTCCTCTTCTCTTTTCAGTTGCCAGGGTCCACAAGCAGAGTCTTCCATAACAGTGATTATCATGGGGAGTGAGACAGCACGCCAAATTTTGTGGACTAACATTGAACAACGCAGCACTAGTCAGTACGATACGGTGCGTATTTCACACAACCACTGTATCTCCCATCTACTAAAGCCGACTCTTTTTTTGTAAAATCCTTCCATATTATGATTTCTCATACTTTCTCAGCATGCTCTGGTAGATGTCAGCCTTTTCTGACACATCCATTTGCAAAGCCTGTCAGCTCCACATGCCGCCCGTGGAACTCTGGTGCTAGTGGTAGGTTAAGAACTGCAGCTTTAAGAAGCTACTACTTAGCATTTTTGAGAAAGTGTCTATTTTATTTATTCCTACAGTGAAGTTACGTGTTTGAAGGATAGAGAAAATACAGCAAAACCACTGCGCTTAGAGCTCTTACAGAGCGACTGAAGTCTTTATCCTGCGCCTCCAGTGAACTCTCTCAAATGTTACCAGAAGACAATCTATTTTATATCCAAACAGCTTTAGATGGTACCAAAGATGTAACAAACCGCTATGCACAGACTTCTACTTAAAAGGAAGATTTCTCCTCTACCATCTGTTTAAGTCTGTCTCTCTGTAGTAGCCTATTTAACATACATTCCTCAGGGCTTCACCATGGCCCTTCAGAGCCCCCTCAGGTAGCACCAAACCCAACTAACTGTTGAATTTTGTCACTAGTTTGTCTTTTCTAAGAAAACTGATAATTTAGCCACTGAATCCTGATTACATACATGATAAGAGAGGATAGATTTATCCTTTTGCTAGAATGAGGATTCTCAAAAACAGTTTAAATTCCCAAACTTGCCAGAAAATAACACCAAAAGATGATGACGGGAAGGAGTTTAAGACGCAGCTCTCTGACAGATGTTACAAACAGCACATCTTCAGCACAAATGCAGCAAATTTATATATAATCATCCAGTTATTCAAATCTAAAGCAGGAAAAACAAAAACATGTTTTCTCTTTACACCAAGATTATAAATTAAGACATGAAAATTGGGTCTTGTGAGGTTACAGAAATGCTGACAGCTGAAAGTTTTTGTTCCCACATTTAGTTTCCATCTTTTTTTTTTTTTTTAAACAAATCTGTTCTCTCATTTGAGACAAATATAATTTCTAAAGAAAGAGGTGTGGTTGTAGACCAAAAAAAAGTACTCCTGTTTGCTCTTCACGGCCCTTCACTGATTGCAAAATCTCAGCTGATGATAATAGGCTAGCGCTGTTTGACCTATAGGGAAGCTAATGTAAAAACATAAGATCACTATGGAAGTTTATTTTTTCCAATTCATCCATTCCAATTCCTAAACATCACTTGAAGCACTGAATTAATCCTGCTGGTTGACTTAACCGGGAAACAGAAAACTTTGTTAACTTACTGAGAGTCACCATTTGGTCTCTGCTCTACGGCTGTCCCCTGTACACCTCTGTTCTGAGAGAAGGCCTATTGAGCATCGCACGACAATAATTTATAGCTGGATTTCCACCAGCAGTGTTCCATTTGCATTGCGCTACAGATGGAATATTCTCATCTCTCCCACAGAAGTTGTTCGCAGCATGAGACCACGTTTTAAACTCCTCTCATGGTTTAGTGCACTGTACTGTAAAATACATCAGGGACTTAACTATTTGGGTAAAAACCATAGTTGACTACACGAATAAGACACAATACTTTAACTTACTTGATCAAAGTCCATGAACTTGATAGTGGGTTAGTGAGGCCACATAATCATCAGCCTTCCCTTCTGACCCCAGTTACCCCTCTCCATTTCTTCTGGTTCCTATTTGTTTCTTCGTGTATCCTTAATACCCTTAAAATTTCCAGCCTTTACGTTTTCGTGACCTACCCAGGTAAGGTGTGCCACCAGAAGGAACTGGGTTCACACCTCCTGTGCGCTGTGTGAAGTGCTAGACCTGGGGCTGTTTATATCTGAAGACGTTCAGCAGAAGACTTGTGCTGTGTGCAGCTGATGAAGTTTGCCAAGCAGGGACATAACAACCATGGAGGAACCCAGGAAAAAATTCCAACCAACCTGTGAGTTCTCAGCCCTCTGCTTTATCTGAAGGCCAAGAGTGACTTCCACTGCTCCTAGTTATGTCTGTGCTCACTGGGACTAGGCTTCAGGTCTGCAGTGTTTGGACAGACTTTTATTTCTCTTGTCTATACCTACAAAACACTAATTTCAGGAGAGCAAGCAGTGATGCAGCTCTATATTTCGCATCAATAACAGGCAGATTTCCAGACACTGACTAAGGTAACAGCCCTGAAAGATCCTAGACGTATTCCACAATTTATAGAGGTACTGCATTCCTGAACACAGCACAGTACAGAAGCTACAACACACACAGCATTGAAAAGAAGCAGCATTATGATTTCTTAAATCCTTTCCACTCTGGAAGGCAGGCGGAGATTTTTGCCCCTTTTGTCCCCTCATGAAGAAAGGATACAGATTTAAAAAGCTCCAACTTCACAGTATTTTGTGACAGTTAATATTGGAAAGTTAAAGCATTGGGGTTAATTACCAAGTCTGGGGCCCATAGTCCCAAACCACACACCAGCTTTGTAACCGTGTATTTTACACCCTTTCCTTATACATACTAGCCAGAATTTTAATAAACCATCTACAGCAATTCCACTTTCCTAAATAATTGCGTTGCCAAAGCAAGCCACACTGACTTGTAAGACATTTTTTACAGCATAATTTTTACATTACATGTTTGATGGCTTGACATCATTAAATATATTGAAAGAAGTCCTCAGGTTTGCAGTGTTTTAAAACATAAAAAGCATCTGTTCAGGTTTGATGTCCACTAGCTATCATGATTATCAAAACCAAGGAAGTGTAGTATTTCTAATTAGCATTCCTCTTTCTTAAATATTTTTAAGAAATGCTCTTTGCAACTGAGCATATTGCCTTTAAAGTGTAGCTATATGAAAAGAAGACAGGAAAGATTCCTAACTAGAATTAAACATTAGAAATATCAAATTGTTAGTTATTGGGTATTTTTAGAGACGTCCACAAGATGTGTTTAATCTACAGAAATACAAACACCCTGCAAAACCTGGAAAATAAGAAAATGAAAGAACTGAGTACTAAATCTGTCCTGAATACACATGGATATCCATGTTATTGATTAGAAAGGTGTCATTTTTCACATCCTTGAATTGAAACTATATACACTCTGTATTCCCGAGATTCTGTGAACTATATCCTAAGGATTAGAGTGCATAAGAGTAGCAGTGTGACCGGTCCAACCCTGTGTATCAGTACCAGTGCAACTTCTCTGGTTATTAGTATTACAATGGTTCTAACCCCTGCTGGCATCATGGGAACATTTTTAGAAAGTATGTCTTAAGTCATTTGGATCCCTATGGAGCATTTATGATAAAAATACTTTTTTTTTTTTTCTTTAATGCAATCAAAGCTGTTATTGCCCTACAGAAAACTGTTGCCTTCAGCTAAATCAATCCCACTACACATCTTCAAATGAGGTGAATACTCCCCATACTATTTAGATGAGGAAACTGAGAAATTGTGCAGCTTCTCAGAATAAGGGAATGAGTATTACAGAAATAGCAGCCAGGTCTGGGTTTCCTGAGCTTCCAGATATGTTCTCCGTTCACAGGACTTTTGCTCCAGGGGCAAAATGTTTTTATGTACGTGGATGAATTTTGAGTCTAATCACAAGAAGGTGAATGAGTATGGTACCCTGACTCATGTTGTTACAACTGAATACGTACGGGGCCAGCCACAGGGTTCATCCAGCTAACTATGTGTAAGGGAAAAAGGATTCTTCCTTAAGTCTGTATTTTCATACTTTCTGATTATTTTTTTCTTTCCCAAATATATACCTTTGAAGTCAACAGACTATGATTTTGGGGTTTTGTTGTTGGGGTTTTTTGCATTTATTTTTTTAAAACTATTGCTTATATATGTATACTCTAACTTGCAATATCACCTTTATTTCTTTGGATATTCTGCATATTTCACATTAACAGACACAAACATGTCAGCCTTGTGGCTAAGTTTTATGACCAAACCTGCTCACTAGTGACTTATATCCAACATTTATGCTAGAGAAAACATATCCTGGCAACATGGATGAAAACAAGACACTCTAAATATCTCCAAGCAATCTGCTCAAGAGACAGTATAGCACAATATCATATATTAAAATTATTCCTTGCGTATTAAAAAAAAATAATGATATGCAGCCATGGGGAAAATCCTCAGTTAAAGTAGAGAACGTGGGGGTTAGAACAAGAATTAAGAAACTGGCAGCCTGTGACAGCAAGTGTGAAATGCTTGATTTTACAATGCATCCCCCAGCATTTTGAAAAGCCATGTCAGACCAAACCATACGATCAGGAAACAAGAAGACCTGGTGCTCCTGTGTTACAGTGGTCTGTTCTCCTGCCAAGTGAAGAGACACAACACTTCCACAGCAGCGACTTACCAGATCAGCATGTCAAAGATACTGGTTTCTAATCTGAAGTTGTCTATTACTTGCAGAGGACAAAGGAAAAGGATACCTTGTGGATCTTGGTGATTCAGTGGGAGAACTGAGAGAAAAATAAAACTCTGGCTGATGTTCTCATTGTGCTGATAGTTCTGCTCAATCTCCTTTTAAACACAAGGCAGGTCCTTGATCTGCCTTTCTCCCAGCGGTATTTGCCCCGAACCCATAATCTGCTGCAAGAAGTCCAATGGGAACCTGGGGAGCTGGTTCCACAATTGTACAAACAGACATTGTGAGAAAGCTGGTGCAAATGCCGCGTTATTCTGCAGCTATACCCCACCTCCTTTCCCCTTAGCAACGCAAATGTAGTAGCATATAACCTACACAGCCACCTATACTGCAAAGAGAAACATAATTGCCGATAATTGCTTACTTCTGTTCAAAAATACTAAGGATACTAAGGATTGGACTAAGCAAAGGAAAAAAAACCAATCTGTTTTGCGGAAACATTAGCACGTTTTATGTGTGTGTTCCTTTAGGATCAGCACAGAATTTTTTGTGATGAATGCAGTCTAAGAGGAGCAGAGCATCACTAGATCTCTCCTATCCCTCTCAGCTGTGACGTGCCTGGTCTTTCTTAGAAATTACACATCTAACAGAACTCAAGCCACACTGGCAACATGGACTGCATACCTTCCTGGATTTCTCATGTTGTTTGGGAAGGCTAAGAGCCTGCCTCCATGTGTGGCAATCCATAAAATGGCCTCACTGGGTTTTCTCTAAGTAAGAGAAATTCATCAAAGCACATCTTAAATTACTTATTATGGCATCATCTTGGGCTAAAATGAGAGTCCACACGAGGAAAGAAGCTGTAAGGGATGGGAAGGCATGGGAACTGAAAGATGACACATGGTAAGAGATGCCATGTGTCTAAAGAGAAACTGCTATTTCAGTTTACAAGATCTAGCCTGCTTGATATACCCTAACAAGTATAATGGCAAACTTGTTTAGGGTATGTAAAGAACAACTGAGTGATCACAGGAACTACAATGGAACAGCAGCTGACACAGTAATGTGACTAAGAGGCACTGCAACTCCAGTTAACCCTTTAGATAGGTACAAATCCAACGGTTACTTGCAAATGATTTTAGCCTTGGTTTTTCAAAGACAACTGAAGCAGCTGATACCCAAATGCCGCTTATTTTCAACTAGATCAGGGGCCTTATTTCCCTAGTTTCTTGACAATTACTAGACTCGCTTGGTATTTCTATGGGAGCAGTATAAGGCTTCCTTTATCAGTTACAGGAACCTGCCTGCCTGCCTGCCAACCTGTAATAGGTTCAGTTTCAGTTTTTAATTTGCCATTTCAAAAATAAAGTTATATAAAAACAAAGAAAACAACAACAAAATATAGTTCACCCATTGGCAGTGAGCAGCGCTAAAAAGCATCCAAGGCAGTTTTGTTGTACTCTGTACTTGTTCTTTGCAAATTTGTACTCTGACAATAGATTTTAAGATGCCACATCCAAAGCCCCATAGTAATTGTCACAAACTCAACTTAAAAGCCAGTGAAAACAAAGGTCTTCATTAGAAAAAGAATCATATAAGGTACAGTAATATCACACTTCCAGTTTCTTAACTCCTACCTTTCCGTTACTGCTGTTGAAATTCATTAAGGTGTTACACTGTGTGCATTTTTTATATAAAGTAAAAAAGGTTTATTGTGATAACAGAGGGAGAAATGCTTTTTACGTTTCTTATTTCAGGAGATGCTCAAAGACTCCTGTAATTATTCTGTATTTTCTAATGCTTTAGTTCATTTCTGACACGGTGTTTTATTTCAGCATAGGACTCCAGAGCAAAGGGACCCCAGCTGTGTTTTACAATACCTGTGGAGCAGGCTGATACTGCCACCTTGGGGAGGACTCTTTCCACGTACTATGAGGAGCCCAAGCAAGTATCATATAAATCAGTTTAATTTTTTTCTCTGTCATATCCTCCCAGGAAGACAACTTCTTTGAATCCTCTGTCTCTGCTGTTGTAAGACCTTCCAGATGTGTCCCAACTCGGACTCTATTACATTGATAGTAATACTGGAAATAAAAGCCTTTTCTTGTTGGGAATTTTTTTTAGCCAAGTGTTAGGTATCATTTAAGTAGCGCCTCATTTACACTACTCTTAATTTTACAGCCAACTTGCCAGCATAAAAGCCCTGTTCTGCATCCAGCTGGGCAAGACCTATTTTGCTCCTCTGCTTGTGGAATCCCAGCTTACTTGGTAGTCAAAATCTTGGTCCATGCACAGCTTAAATTATCTCCTTGCCAGGCTACTGGCTCAGTTGGATGCAACTGCCATGACCTATGCTGCCTCGGATGTCATGAGAGGCATTACTCTGCATAGGAACAGTCCAACGAAAAGTACAGAGCTAGACTGTGACAATTTAACCAAAGTCAAGACTTCTAGGGAAATTGAAGGAAGCATCTGGATTTTATCTTCACAATATCCATAGTTTTACGAGACTGACCTACCTTTTTGGTTTGCGAGTCACTCCCCATCCAGTGGTCTTTGAGTCTGTATCCACTAGCAAATGAAGGAACCTTGCTATACACTTTATATATAAATATGCCTTGAGACAAAGGCTGTGCACAGCATTGAGCCACAAGGATTTTCACAGTGGAAACTATCAGTAGTTGCCTCACCTACACATGCGATACAGGGAAGGATTTAATCTCTCACCTCTCACAAGAACAGGCAGGCTTGAGAGCAGTGAAAAGCAGTCTGAAAGCAACTAAATGTCCACGTGCTCTTAAAAACATACAGCAACAGAATTATTGTGCAGCCATCTACAGCCAAGTAGCCAACTAATTCATGATGAATGACGTGAATTTACACGAGGAGACTGTGAAGGCATCATTAGCTCCTACCTTCTGCCAAAGCACTGGCCGTGCCTGTGGCACCACAGCGGGAGACAACAGGCCTCTAGAGGAACTGAAGTCTTGCTCCACTGCTGTGGCCGGCAGGAACAGCCCTGGTGCTGTGGCAAACCAGTACTTGCAGGCTTCCACACAGAGCTATGTTTTGGATGACAATGTCCTCAGCACGACTGGGCTCTAGAAAGCACCGTTCCCTTCCTCCTACCGCCGACAAGACTGCATACCAGACTCTTGTTCTCACTGTAGTGACACATATCTTAACACCCTTGGAGTAAACACGTGCCTCCACCCACCTTGGATTTACACTCAGAGAAGTGGCTTATCTAAACCTTTCCTTACGAACGGACACGAAGGGATCACTCCACTCTTTCGTTCTATTACTAGAACCTGGTCATTAAAGCACAAATTTATGTTTATTTTCTACTAAGGCACAGGAGTTCAAATGAGTTGCTTTCCTGCCTGTGGGAAATTGCCTAAAAAGCAAGTGATAGGTCCTTTCTGGACAATCCTTTTATCCCTCGTTTTATTGGTACTGTAGCATGGCAAAGAATGATGCTTGCAAGGGAAACGCATCAAGCTATTGAGCTAAGAGCTAATGCACATGATAGCAGTGGTGCAAGCCTTCGGTTTTCTTCTTGATTCACAAATCATTTCTGCATTTTAATCCATATTTTGATTATTTTAATCCATCTTTCTTAGGCAAACAGCTTTACATCTGCATATGGTTTACACTGTGCTTTGAAAATATTGAAATTACTAATTCATTGCAGTAATAAGAGAAAGTGCATATGCTCTTCACATGCGCATATATGAACACACATTCAAGAACATGCAACACAAAGTAATCCCAGTACCTCCATTATCACTCTCACATTTAACTGCTGGTAGAACTCAACTAACTTTCAAAAATATCAACTTCATACAATCACTAAAGCCACTGCAAAAACTGTATCTGCAGCTAAGTTGCAAAAATTCAAGCGCCAATTACCGGAGAAACATATCCAACTGAATGAGGATCTATCAGTAATAGATTAACCAGATTAATGTGTACGTAACAGTCTCAGCATGGTACGTTGCTGCTGTTAGTTTCAAAGTTCACGTACGGACTTCTTTTAATACTGCACATGTGGTTTATGAATGAGGTCTGAGCGAAATAGGAATTTTATGGGAAAATAAGGTAAGTGACCTAATATGAAATTAATCTAAGTATTTAAGTGTAGGCTGCTTACAGGAAAAAAAAAAAAAAAGAATAAATCCTTGATGGTGATTTAACAAAGGAATGCGCAAATGCATAATGCATGACCACCATATCATATTATTAAGCTACAGAGAAAGAATACAATATACATCTAAACTGCTGAATAACTGATGCCAGCCATTTCATAAGGTGTCTATTTTAAAAAGTATTCTTAAAGAAAGAAAAGAAAAAAAAAAAGGGAATTGATCATTGAAAAATCCACTAAAATCCACTATGAATTCAGTAAGGAAGGTGACGAATAGCATTCAATGTTGCCTGTAACAAAATTAGTATGTTAATAGCTCTTGCATGTTTGGTTTTGGACTGAAGTTATTTTGAAAGATTGATTTGGGCATTGATTTAATATGAGGGAGAAAGCTTGAACTGAACATGCAAGAATCTAAATAAATTAATCACAGGAAATCCCTTTCAAAAATTAGCCACAATCTATGAGTACCTAAACATTGTATCTTAAAAAATAAAGAAATAAAATCTTTCTGAAGTTCAGGTGTCACTGGTAACTATAAAACAACTACTTATTTGCTGATATGATTTTCCATCTGAAACACCTCTGAATTTATTTAATCAGCCAGTATTCCTGTTAGACGATTAATGTCCACCAAACCCCCTTCAGATACTGGATTACAGAAAAATCCAAAGAGAATGAGAGGGTTTACTTATGAACAATTATAGTAACTGGAAATAATACTTACCCAGCTCCCCTCTCCATCCACCAGTCTAAGCTTTCCTTTTCCACTAACTGTGCCATAAATCAAAAGGTTTGTAGAGTGTACATTTCCAGTCTCAATTTCACATGGGGCAAGAACCTGCACCATTGGCTATTTCAGCTCTTCTTTGTTGTTTATAAGGCCTTTATATTCATAAGTCACACATATTTATCTGTGTCAGAAAGCCCTTTCGGTTTACTATTTCAACTTCAGTGGTAGCTGATGAAAAGATATATTCTAAGCTGTTTTCCGCTGTGAAAAAGTGCTCCTTTAAAATCTGCTTCTATCTGACTATCGACTTTTTCCTAAAAACAAGATCTACTTCCTGAAACACGGTCACTTAATAACAGCAGCATGTATTTGTCACCATTCTCTTCTTCCTCCCCTAGTTTTCCCTCCTTGTCATAATCTACTGTCCCTGCATGCCAGTGCTGTTTTCCACGGTTGTTTCCCAACTCCTGCCTTCCCTGCTTTACTTGTTCCTAAAGCTCTTCTCACATCTGATACTTTCCCAGCTATTCTGTTTCTGCCAGTGTAGGAGTGCAGCCTTTTAGGCTGCTCTTGTACCTGTGACACCATCCACGGGGTCTTCTTCTTTCTAAGCAGCAGACTGGGAAGGACAGCAAAGATCTGTCCTTGGATCAGACAGAGGTGTACGTGCTTTCCTGAATGTCTGTCTACACCACACACTCCTTAAAACATTTCAGGCAGGGAACGACAGTCAAAAGGCAATGAATTTTCTAATTTTCGCTGGATGGTTTTTTTTTTTAAGTTATCCGAAATGGCTCATTTTACTTGTTCTTCACTTAGTGACAGGCTTGTGGATAAAAAAGTAGACAATGGCAGACAGCAATGAGATGACCATCAACCTTGTTGTCCTGGGAAGAACTCAGAGTGGCAAAAGCGCTGCTGGGAACAGCCTGCTGGGCAGCTGGGACTTCGAGAGCCGTCGCTCCCCAAGCTCTGTGACTACACGCTGCAGCCTCGGGCGCAGCTGCCGCGTTTCGGGGATTATACGCAGAAATGGCTGCGAGCTCGCTCTCCGCGTTCGAGTACTCGACACTCCAAGCTACCCCCACAGCGGTCTGAGCAAAGAGCAGGTGAGAGACACGGTGAGATCAGCCCTGGCTCACCACTTCGGGGAGGAAGGCCTGCATCTTGCTCTCTTGGTCCTGAGGGCCGACGTGCCTCTGTGTCCAGATGAAGGCGATCACACAATTCAGTTCATCCAGGTAACAAAAAAAATACATAGAAGTCTCTGCCCTTAACGGCACCTCTTTTGTCTTCAGGTAACAATAGCTATGGAAGAGTTGATTGCAACATTGAAATAAAGAAGTGCAGCTGAAAATGGGAACACTTCCCAGTCCAGCAGTTGAAACCCGCCGTTCACAACTCCACCACCATGCACCGTAGCTGCTAACCCTGAGAGGAGAGAAGCAAGAACTGCTCTCTTTTGTATGTGGGCTTGGCACGAATGAATTTAGGAACCAAATTTACTTACTGAAGTAAGCTTTTCTCTCAGAAATTACAGTTACTGCTTTCTCATGACAGATCTAGTTTGTTGAAGAGAAATGCTCTTTAAAGCAAAGCCAGGTTAACTCCCTCTCCTGCGCTCTGAGAGAGACGCGGGCCCAAAAATCACACAAAAAAGCTGACTGACCTGTGGCAAAGATATTTAGCTCTATCCTGCATTGTCACCACTGCTGTACCTCTTCAAGAGAAAAATAACTAGAAAGTTACCATAATTTTCCTTAGCCAGAGTAAATTTTCTAGCATAACTGCCTTGAAGCAAGTATTTTGCAGCTCCTGAGGGGAAAAAAAAAAAAAATAATTTGCAAGTAGGTAAGATAGGTGGGGAGGGTCATTGAAAATGAATGGCTTTCTTTTCAGTTGGATTTTTCTCATTACCATGCATACATATCTTTGAAGAAAGGGAAAACAACAACAAAAAAGTAAACAAATATTACTCAGTCTATCTACCTGATCAGATGGAACCAGGTTTCTACGATTTACAAAGAAACAAAAGGTTTCATTTATTGTCAAAGTCTGCAGGTTACACTTTGCAGCTGTCTTACACTAATGAACCTTCTAAAACTCTTTAGGACTGGGAGGGACTTGTGGTTCATCAAGTCTTATCACCTGCTGTAACTGATACTATCTAATACATATGTAGTTAAAAAAATACCAATATATCAATAGAAAAGTAGCTTTCCAAATGTGTTTGATTTGTTCTCGTGTTCTTTCCTATTACTCTCTATTGGTAGGTTGCTCCTCACTTTTCAAGTAGTTCAAAAGTTGGTTCTAATTTCAAGACACCCTCGCTCATTGTCAGTTTACATATATTTGTTTTCAGTGTTACCCTTTTTCCTTATAAAGTTCTCTCTCTATATATACGTTGTGGTATTTAAGAGAAAACAGTATTTACTTAAAATATTTTTACTCTAAGACAATGAAAAAATCATCATGCTTCTAGCTTGAGACTGTTTTGGATCAAGTCCATACGGTCATTGAAAGCATAAGAGATGCTACCACGCCTTTTCTCTTTAAATGGAGCTTTAAAACCCTTACTGGAAGGGAAATAAAGCATGTTTAAAAATAATCAGAAAGCAACACTTACTTCTACTTTATGATTACAACTGGCTCTCAGCTTAGATAATGGGTTTGCATTTTATTTTTTCCTTAAAAGACCAGATGCTGTGATTTCATCAGCCACAAACAAACAGGACAGGACAGCTGCCTGGGAGCCAGGAATATGAACGGTATTGGTTATATTTCAGTACGTCACCCCAAGAAGACATTAGCATGAAGACTACCTTTAGCAATCAGGAGTTTACACAATGATCCTCTGCAAATTAGGGATGGCATATCAATGAAGATGGCATATCACTAGAAGACTACTGCATTTAAATCATTCTGGATTTTTATTTCAATAATATAGCCTAGTGAATTGAGAGTGGCAGATAATGGTTCCAGAACTAACATTAGCATCGACTTTGAGTCCTCAGTAAATCAATTCGCTATCCTCTCTCTCCAAAACTGATAAGCTAACACTTTCTCAGACAGCTTATGCCAAAATTCTGTACGAGTTTTATACACCACGATATTTAGGTTACAGTTAAGAACATTGCAAAGTGGACTTTATTACCAAAGTAGGCTTCTTGTCATGCACAGGAGTTAGCATGATTGCACTAAAGTTGTAATTTCATTTACATCTATAAATGAAAGCCCAATCTCTTATTCATATTAAATTTTTCTGTACTTACTGACAAAAATGTAGCTTGCTTTCTCCATTCCCCTCCATCAGATGAACCCCAGCACTTAAAGAAAAACTCTCCGGCCCATCACCAAGGTGGGCATTTGATTTGTGTTTTTCCCGAATTGCTGAAAATAGCTCATTTTATGGGATACAGCTGGAATTGCAGTTGGTGTTACATAGAAATCAATCATTTCTTTTTCAACACAAGGTGATTTGGTGATTTTCAAAAAAAATTTTCAAAGAGCTGTGAAAAGTGTAGAAATATGGATATGTGGAAACTACTGATGTAAACTAATGTGTGACATAGCTAAACAACCATTTTTCCTTATTTATATAGACAATTTTAAACTGGAGAAATTCTACTAACATCTGTACTAAGAGAACAGAGAACTGCTAGTACTGCACAACCACTTATTCCCACTTAAAGTGGATGTCAGTGTCTTGGGAAGGTGAAAAACCCCAGAAATTTCAGCAACTCAGATAGCATGAACTGGATTACTGCCAGGAAAAGAACATATAACTGGTCTGTTAATGCATAAGCAGATGAAGCGGGAGCGGGGAAAAGGAACAAGAGATAACTATTTGAGATTTGTTTTTCATTACAGGAACTTCTGGGTCCCACATGGAAGGATTTCACTGCAGTTCTACTTACTCATGCAGACAAGGCAGAAGAGGGTGGATTCAGTGAGGAAGCATACATACGCAGTGCCTCAAGTACCCTGCTGTCACTTTTGAGCTCAGTACAGCATAAATACATTTTCCTAGACAACCAGAAGAGCATAATTAAAGAGGAAAGAGCTATTGTCTTAAGAAAGCTCTTGAATTTTATAAGACAAAATAATTATCAAGTGCTTCTACTTAAACACAGCAAGGAATAGAATTAGCTTTCACGTCCTCGTTTGTCTATTTTCTATGGTAGGTACCATTTAATTAAAGAAATAAAAGAGCCATCAGCTGGAAAATTCCACGTTTGTACCAAATACCTTTGAACACACAGTTAGAAATACCATTTTAAATTACCAAACTACTTGTCTTTCATAAAGTACCTCACATTACTGCATCCAGAATCCTAGCTTCAACTATAAAATCAGAACAAGCTAGCACTCTAAATCACACTCCTAATATGTATGTAGTCACAAATGAGATTTTACACTATACCTGATTGTATATTGCAATTCATACAGAACACACATCTGGAAGAAAAAAAAATGCACATGAGCTCAGACTGTAAGGGAGACTCTTTGCTCAACTCTTCAAGCTTTCAGAAGTTCCTCTGAATTCCAAAATTTGTAAAGAGCTTTCCAGCATTAAAAGCTAAGATTTATCTACTGTAAAAGTATTTCTTTACCTTGATTCAAGATTAGTTACAATTGAGATTTTGAACTTCAAGAATTTTGTTTAATAAGCCATTATTGGATATGTAGTTTACAAGGCAGATAAAAAAGCTCCCATGTGCTTAACGCTATTCGGCACATTTAAAAGAACTATTTACTATTGCTTATTCCCAGATAAATGAAAAATTAACACAGTTTATAGGCACATACAAAACTAATTCAAAAAAGAAAACTGTTCATCTCTTCTTTTATGCCTGTTCTTTTTAATTTTATATAGCTGTCATTTTGTTTTCTCTCCTAGCTTACTGGATGAAGTTCAAAGCCTGCAAAATTCAGAGTGGCTAAGTTTTTTTATTTCAGTGGTTAAAAAAGCACTTACTGTTTCAATCATTAGACAGCAACCAGTTAATTATATATTATATGCCAAAATATCTGAAGTATCCCTAAATAGTCACTTAAAAGGTTTATTGTAAATAGATCTAAAATTCTTTTCAGATTATTAAAAGGCAGGAATTAAAAGACGTAATTTGAGGCTACTACCATAGCAACCATGACTACTTGTGCTACATTATTATGGAATAATTCTAATTGTAAAAACCAAGGAAGCTATTTCTGTTAAAAACAAAGAATCTTTTGTATGACATATCATTGCATAAAAATACATTAAAATGAAAACTCAATTTATTTTATACTTGTTTCGGCATCAGAAAGAGATATTTTTTTGGTAGTATTTGACTAGCCCTGGCAATCTATTTTCTATTCGCTCTTTCTTAGTACTCCCTATCATTTAGAAGGAAATATAAAGGTGGACTAGATAAAGAACTCTTTTAGCAAAGTGACAGCTTTGATCTTATTGACATTATAAGAGTTTAGCTGTGGGACATGAAACTATGTCCGTTTGTCTATCTTAGGCATAAAGAGGTGTAGCTTAATCTTCTCCTTACAATTGTCTGCAGTCTACTGAGATAACACAGCCAAGAACAAAGTCGCAGAGGCTTATAATATATCTGAAAACGGCTTGAAGGAAGAGGAGAAAAAACTATTACAAGGTGACTAGCAGAATGAAGACGATTGTCACCAACCAACTGCTAGTCCTGCACCTCTTGAAGAGCAGTTAGCACACAAGGAACGTGGCAGCCTTTTTTCCTTATTGAGATGCTCTTGCTCCATTGATCCTCTAAAGCTTTTAGCTGTCCAGAAAATATGCTTGCCTGCCTATAGTTCTACCATGAACAAGCCTTGGCAATTAAGTCTTGAGAACTGAGTGGTTCATGACTGTTGACAACACTTAACCTCAAGGACGGTAAGCATGGTGAGTGAGTGAACTGTGAAAACGCTGGAGGCATGACACATTCTGTACCTCGGGAAGAGGACTCAAACAAAAAAGGTATTAACCATGCATTTCAGAGGAGTAATGTATTCATGTTTTTTATTGTGCTTGCATTACTTTCCATTTCAACATCTGAGAAAGCTTCTAATAACCATTCACTTATTTAATGCCGCTGTTTGCCATGGTCTCTGCCCTGCAGACTCCTTTCCCTTTCACTTCAAATGGAACTCCTTTGTACGTAGCAACGCACTGGTCATTGGTACGAAGATCAGGTTGGATTTGCTCCCACATCTTCTTCTTGGGATTAAGTTCCTTCTCAGGATCTCCTGTTTCAAAACAAAGAATAACCTTATAGCACACAACACAGAAGGCAGAGCAAGAGCTCTAAGTATGTACACATCCGTGACAGCATCACTGCACACACTTTTAAGGGAAAAACACATTACCTGCGATTCTCTAAATGAAAACTTGAATTAGGGATTGTCTAGGAAATGTCTCCAGAGCCTCTCTCAAAATGCTGATCTTTCAGGGGAAAAAGGTTGTAAGTAACAGACCACAAATACTGTGAAAAGGAAGCAATTAAACCATTGCTAATTGCTGGTTTACAAAATGTACTACAGACCGAAAGGATTCCTAAGAATTAAGTAGATGTGGACCACAGAAATACTCTACTCACCAAGACACAGGTTTGTCAGCATCTTAAATTTTGGAATTAACAAATTTTTACAAGCAATTTAGTGAGTGCCCTTACAGTTGAGAAATATCGAACTTAGACAAGAATAATCCAAAATTAGGATACTAGCATATAATTTCAGCCCCAAGTTCCAACACTGCTACTTTTTGTACTATTTGACAACAAGCTTTGGTGCCTAAAACAACAAGCATTAGAGGTCAGCTCATATTTCAGCAATTATGGCTTCAGTTACCTGTGTCTGTGTACACCATGATAAGCTACTTATGCCCTAGAGATATTGACAGTCTATCTACATTAACAATCTGACTATTCAAGGATCACAAAATGCAGGTTTCTTCTACTAATGTTTTGAAATACTGTTAAAAAATGACATAGAATAGTGAAGTACTCCAGAGTCATATTTTTCCTATTTTTAAGTAGGCAAGAAATGCAAAGTATAGGAACAAAATACCTAAGCTAAATAAACTCTCTTCCTCTAAACATTTATACTTGATAAACTGCTGCCTGGTGACACAATCTAGATAAAGCAAGACAACTCACCATACAATTATTTTCTGTTCAAAGGTCAAGTAAATCTAATCTCTTAATTCTAATACAATGGATATTCTCTTAAAGAAAAAGGAGTTTTCATTTTAAAAAAGTTATTTAATCATAACACTGCCAGGTGCTCTTGACCTATTGTGTGTAAAACAAGCAGGACAAATTGAAAAAACCATAAGACTTGCTTTAAATATAATTCAAGCACATTTAAATGCTGAAAGGGATCCCATGCTATTTCACTGTTGATACACTCTCTCTCTGACTGTATATTTATATCTCTGTGTGTAACTTTTTACTTGCTTGGAGTGCCATACGGACACAAATTTGCCCAAACTATTAAAATCTTAAACTCCAATATGGGCAAGAATCAAAAAACAAATCCTAGTAAACACATCCTCCCTGATATCCGCTCAGAAGAGCCTGGAGTTCCTAAAGGAAAACGAGGAGCTTTCCAAGTGAGTAGAATGTCAAGTATTCTAATCTTCCACTACCCAGTATCTCCAAAGGTTCAGGAAGAAAAACTATTAAGGCTACAGGAATATTAACGTACCTGTTTTTAGTAGCTGGTTGAAATTCATTTCTGCTTGCTGTATTCCTGACTGGCTGACCACCAGGCGGTTAAATAAACCACTGTCATTCCAGCCTGCCATATTATTTTTCTCCTCTAAATATTTTCAGTGGTTCAATCTACTCACATTCTCAATGCTTGCAAAAGTAAGTTACTTCTGCCTAGAGACAGATCTAACTTCTGCAGCTTCTATATCTGTAACTGTGTAAGAGAAGCAGACCAGGCCAGATTTCTCTGTTAAGCAGGCTAGTCTTGCCAGAGCAAGAGTCAATAATGCAGTCAAGTTATTTTACAATAGTGTACTTAATGTTTAAAAGAAAAATCAGTAAAACCATTAATAAATTAAACAGAGTTAATTACGCATTTTCACAAAAATAAAAATCCTGATCAATGCTCGAGTTCATGAACAAAACCAGACTTGGATTTACACCAAAGTGAATGTATATGAACTAATAAAACCATTAAACAGAATGTTAAATGATCCATTGTGCATTTCCTTACCCCTCCTCAAACTTAAAAAGCAAGTGAATTTTTTCAGTAAGAAAAAAATCTGACTTTTATTATAAAAAACACGCTTTGGAAGTTAATAAGTTTCTTTGGAATCGTGCATCAAGCTCCCATGGGATCTGTGGTGAGCTCATATTAGATTAGTATAGGCACCAATTTTAAACACTACCAGAGATTTAGGCTGTGCATTTTCCTGTGACTTCTCCTCATTGCATTCCTTCTTCCCAGAAAATAGTCTTTAGAAGGATTTCTATAAATAAAATAAATTTAAACTTGTAATGATTTAATGAGTTTCCCACTCTCTTTACATAAAAAAGAGCCAAATAAGAGGTCCCAAATTTTCTTAAACATGTCATTCAGTGTAGCAGTTTTCTAGGGGGGATGGACAACGACACACACACCAAATCCACAAGAAGTTGTTAATCATTTGCACGAGAAGGTAAGTTGCAACAATCTAAGTCTCTAGCTAAAAGAAATTGAAGAAAAACCCTAAAGCAACCCAAAACCTATAAACGCACAGTATTAATATCTTAGCTTATAAAGGCAACATGCAAAAGACAAATATGCAACAAATGAAGTTACAGAAGCAGATGTCAGAATGATTTTGTAAGTCTCCATCCATCAATACTATTTTTCTTGCTTTTTCCTAGTCACTTCAAGATAGTCAAATGACAAGCCTTAAAATTCTTTAAAATAAGCTTTATGGAACTAGGAGATATATCACGCTACTTTGAGCTTTTAAGCATTAGGTATATTTTCAAAGTCAATGATTAGCTTTAATCTCGTACCTAAGAATTTTCCTGAGAAGCTATTTATGAAACATTAGGAAACAGCTGCCATATTTCAGGCTACAATCTATAGCCCTGGATGTATACACTTTCAAACAGGTTTTAAAGCCTTAATTTGGCACTTATCAGAGCTCCATGTCTTTGGCTCCCTGTCAGAAGAAAACTGATACAAAGTGTAGAAAACCTTGCATCCCGGGATGCAGGTCATAACTTTAGAACTAATACAAATTTTACACCACTTTTAGCTTATTCTATGTCTTTTAAGACTCAAAATGTCAACACAGTATCTGTATGCCTTAACACCTGGGAATAATTTTAAAACAAATGTGTCTATCACTGATTTGTTCTAGGAAAACCCTTTTGCAACTGTAACCATGGAATCAAATAATTCAATTATTTTGAGAAAGCTGATCCTAATAGTCACCTGCAAGAAAATACATGCTGGCTAACAGAGAATAGCACTACTATTCTCTCTCTCACATCATTTTCTAATCCCAGGTATAAGAAGTTACTTGAGATATAAATTTGAAGAAAAGATATAACTTAGACAAAAACAAACAAAAAAGACCCTCCACCCCTCCTAAAAGCCACGTGCCCAGGCTGACCTGGACGTCATTTTGCAGGGCTTATGCAAAAGAAGGGTTTACTCTACAGCTTGTTGCTATCTCCTGCACATCTACAGCAACAGGAAGCAATATGAGTGTAACCTTCCATGTAACGGAGGTCACACATCCAAATTTTAATCTATCTTTACTCATGGATACGTGATAACGATGAGAAGTTACGAGTTAGTATTCCTATAGTTTAGTCAATGCAATTGTTGAAGCCTTTTTCAGATTTCAGTACAGCTTACCAATTCTGCATCTCAACTAGCAAGCATGGTATCTTTTTAATTCAGAAAACCAAAAATGAAGAGAGTGCTGCAAGACTGATTTCCCTCTTTAACACAGTATTATTTTAAAATAGTTTCAATCAGAGCATTAAATCACAGGAGCTTTCTTCCTGTTTCTAAAACACCTAGATAGACCATCACTTCCTTTATCATATGCCAACCCAAATATCTATTTTTTTAGAGCATCACAGTTTCAATCATAAGAAGTATAAAAATATCTACATACAAACATATACACATATATTTATGACCCGTATTTCATGCAGATATGTCTAAGCATGGAGCTTGCTAAGAGGTTCCGTACAGCTAGAAATTGTCAGAGGTGCAATAGCTTAAAAAGGTTAATATGTTTCTATGTAGAAAACAGAAAGCTACACTATTTTCCCACATGTGAAAGCCAACTTTTGAGCAACAAATTCATCCTGAAGATGAATACTCTGTTGATAAATGCACACACATACAACTCCACCCAATATAGGAAATACTGGGAGTTAGAGGACTTTTTCTTGCAGTGATCCTGACCGGAAGACCACTGTTTATCAAGAACTTGGTGATGAGTGCAACAGTTGACCTGAGTAGGTCTGGGCTTGTGCTGCGCTGCATAAACTCCTGGGGTGCAGGATAAGCCCAGCCAGCGCATTGTAACAGAGGCCCCTGCAGGCAGCTCCCACGTGGTACCAGCGACTGAGCCACCTGCGTGTCCCCACCTTTACGGGAGTAGCGCAGCATCAAGTTCTCATTCAAACTTCTTTTCTGTTTGGCAGTCTAAATGACTAGGAAAATACAAGAATAGCTCGGATGAACAAAAGAAGGGAATCTCTTCTATGGACAGGGAGTGCACAGCACGCTGCAGGTGGATCAGAAGCCTGTTTGATGCTGCACCAACTTGGGTTTCCCATCACCTGAGTGAGGTAAGATTATTTATACTATTCTCTCTTTTCAGTGTCAGCTCTAATAAATAGCATTTTAAATGATACTTTACAGACTCTGAGTGCCTTTCTTACTGGAATCATAATGGACCAGCACCTCCTAATGAAAAACACTTGAAACCATGACAGAGACAACAAAATAACAGTACTAAAAAAAGACAGCAACAGGAGAAGCTGAATCTGACTGTATACCTTTCAGCCTGTGAGAATAGTGAACTGGCATATGGGTAGGAGAGAAACATTCACCAACGTTCTACATCTGTGATGCTTGAGTTCCCAATATGCAGGGTGAGAAACTAATTATTTTCATAGATGAGTGGGAGGTGGAGGAAGTGGGAAAATGAATGAAAATCATCTTTTGAGAAAGTTTAAATGTGATTATTTTCTTATTTATATTCCCCCAAAATACAGATTTATTGATTTAATTAAGTGGGAAGAAGTCTAAAGTCTGTCTTCGGAGACCCAAAAAGTAATTTTCTTCCAGACAAACAAAGAAAAAAACCCTGGTGTTTTGAATATTATAGGTTCCTCCCATAAATAGATTTCCAACCCCTCCAAATCCTCTCCATGCCTTCCTCCTCCAACAAACAAATCAAAACAAACAACAACAAAAAAAGCCTACATCAAGTTTTGATACTTTCATTAGGGGGAGGGACCAGAATCAGGACCTTATTACTTTATCACTTCCAATGAGATACCTGGAAAGATGCTTTATATTGGCTTATTTTAACTTGTAAAGTTACAATAAGCCAATTGTAACTTACTGCTTACAAGGCTTATTGCACTTGTAAAGTGCAAATACATTTGTCTTTACATTTCAAAAGAAGATATACTTCTTGAGGCTTGAAGCGGGCAATTTTCTATTAAAGTACTACACAACTTTTTCAAGTTACAGTTATTTCCCTGGATTTTCCAATTTTTGGCAGGTGGCTAAGTATTTTCAATCCTCTATTTACAAAATCTTACCATGCTAATAATAAAAAAGTTTGAATATAATTAATTCAGAGGTCACCTTGGCATTACCTATTTCCTCCAATTTCCAAAATACCTACTTACCAGGAAAACCTTCAAAAGTGATTCTATCCCCAGGTACTGCCCCGGGTGGGGGAGCCAGAATTTCCACTTTTTCTGGGGAGCTGGCACACATCACCATCGCTTGCGATACTACTCCTCTCATCTTTGCAGGCTTCAAGTTACAGAGTAGTATTGCCATCCGATTCTGCATCTTGGGGGAGAAAAACAGAAGGATGTGAGTACTTAAATGCCATATGCATTTGGAGGCTCTGGTTATTTCATTATAACAAAAGAATTACAATGAAGAGACCTTAACGTGGAGAAAGAAGCATACAGCAATAGATGCACAATTTTGATGCCTGCACACCAGTAACAAATAATATTTAAGCCACGTAACAGTTGTCCAGTGAGTAATAGAGTAAATTCTGAATTGTGACACACTTATCATGGAAATACCAAACGTGCAATTCAGAAGTCCAAAAACCAGGCGATGCATTTCACCCACATTCCACCTTTACTCATTCTGGGTCACCACTTCAGTCCACTTTTAATATAGCACTATTAAGCAAACAATTTCCATTTAATAATAACAATAATAATAATAATATAAAACCGCTCTACAAATCAGGCTAGCTTACAGATAAAGCGTACAGGCATTCTACATAATCAGTTCACTTGAATCTTAACATTTATCTTATTTAACCCAAATGCTCTGAATTTTCTTTTTTAACCACAGAAAACGGCTATATATACTGTGCACTGCAATTTGTCAGAATAAAACTAGGTTTCTTCCTTTGTTATTTTATTTTAATAAAATTTTGAATAGTAAACCAGAGAAAACACACTAAAGTGTGGAGACTGCCACACTTTAGCCTAGAAAAGAAACCACACTTTCAAACTGAATAAAAATTAAACCCAGAACATTCTTAAGAGATGGACAGAAAGGAAGCCTTAATACCCACACACAAGGTGCACATAAATATATATGTATTTCTAGATTTCAGTCTTTGTGCATTACAATATAAATTTAAAACTGCAGGATTAATACTTAATAAAAGTCATATGATCAAGTATTCCAAATACTGCATATTTCCCAAGTAGAACATTAAAAAAACACCAAAACCAAACAACTTCAAAACAAAGCAGTTACAATGAAAAGTTGATCTTGCGTAAGTGTCAAGGCAGACCATTGACTGAAAATTTTTTAAGTTATTGCTAAGGACATAAATTGCCCAAAACACGAGAAATGGCTGTAAGATGTCAGTGACTCTAAAATGCAAGTTGTAGACATTATCTAGCAATGAATAACAACTAGCAAATGGATATACAGAATAAAAGAAACAAGATTTCTGCATTTGGTACTCAAGTTTAGTTTTTGACTAACTGGAAAAAATCCTAGACTTCAGAGCATCGCTTTTTTATTACAGATTATACAATTGACAAAACCAGACTGCATTAATACAGAAATGGAGCTCACCGTCTTCATCAAACTAGCATCACATCATTCCTTTCCAGTCACAGTGGCCCAGACATTCATATATAGTGCATGAGATTTCTGTATGAGTTGATTGCTATTACAAAATTAAGAAGTGTTTATCAACGTTTCAAACATACACATTATTCCCTCACTTTAACTAGGAATTGTCTTCAAACGCTTTTTTAAAAACTACTCTAATACTAAGATATGTGTACTGATTTCACAAATAAATGGTAAGAAAACCCAGAAGGTTAAATAAATGCTTTTGTAAAACAAAAACAAAGACCCACCCCAAGACAGTCAACCAAAACCAGAACTTTGCTATGTCAAGGTTTTGGTTTTCCTGTTTACTATAAATAGATGAATTTTTAAACTGTTTTCAGATAAATGACAATTCCCTAAGTTAGAGAAAAAAAGAAATCAGACCTAAGCAAATGCTTCCTAATGATGCAAAAGGTTTTAGGTTTTTGTTTTGGGTTTTTTGCTGTGTTTTTGTTTGGCTTTTCTGTTTGTTTTTTTAGCTGGTTATGCTAATTTTTATAGAAGGGACTTACCATTCAGGAGTTGATGTTTCCAGAAAACAGGACTTCAATTACAATAGTAAAGCACTCTATATTCATGCATAATAAGTGCAAAAAAACCCGTTTATGAGCCATCGAGGAATCTGATGTTCAGGTATCATTCTTTCTGCATTGCTCTTAGGAGATTTTTTTATGGTAAATGATAAATAAAATCCTGAAATGTGTCATATACCAAGAGTCAGATCCAGTAATTAAACTGGAGGCCACTCTCTGTAGTCCCATAAATTAGAGGAACAAAAGAAACAAACTAGTTTTTAAAAGTAACTGTAAAAATAAATTGGGGAGTTTCCTGACAGATAGATAAGATTGGGCAAAAAGAACAAAAAAAAACCCAAACAAAAGGAAGAAACGTGACTCCCTTTCCCAGTACGTCAAAAGTGCTATCAGAAATACAGGGTGTTACTGGAAAGCAGCTGAAGTTGACACAGATAGACAGTAAATGTATGCTTTCTTCTCCACATGTGTTATTACCCAGTAAAGCAAATTCTGGTTAAGAACAATAGGGTAAATCTCTACATTTAAAAGGACACAAACAGAAGCAAGTCTATGTCTACAGAGAGCTGATAAGGCTTTGGCATCACAGGAAGCGTTTGATACATAAATGAGCTGAGAATAAGCAAAGGAAATTCTAATATTATCTCCTTGAAACAGTAACAACCTCTGCTGGCCTTCTGAAGAGCCAATCCTTGTGTTTCAAAAAATCCAGAAACTTCAAAACTGACAACTCAACTAGTCAGAAACTGATTTAGTTTCAGTAAAAATGTTGATTGTTACAGTTTCTATGGATGAACACACAGCTACTTCACATTCAGAATCATTCCCAACATGCTGGTAGAATGAAGAAGGGGGGAGTGGAGGTGGCTGAGAAATAGAGCGAAGAAACTAAAATGAGGAAAAGTAAATCCTGAAGTTTACCTACATAAAACCCAAAACCATATCCTTGAAGCAAAAGTGTTAAATTGCTCTTTTTTATTAAGTAATCCTGAAAGTTATTTGTCTAACTGATTATGAACTAACTATCCCTCCATATCTCAAGATCAGACACCATGATAGACTGCAGTGGCTAGTGAACATGAGTTAAAACCAACGCATGGATTGCTTTAAAACCAGTGAGCTGCAATGCCAACAGCAACAAAAAGCCCTCCTCAATTTATTACATGCTTGTCTGGATCTGAAGTTGGATGGATTGATCGCCCAGCAACTCTAGTTTAAAATCCTCTTCACCAGGTTGCCAAGCCTTAGACCAACGATGCTACTCTCACCAGCCCCCAGTAGACCTGGCTTCTCAAAGCAAGTCCCATGGTCTAAGTAGTCGAACCCCTGGCTTAGCACCAGTCTTATAACCATTTGTTGACTTGCCAGATTTGACTGGTCCTTTCAAATGCTTTCCCTTTGACTAGGGGGATTGATGAGAAGACTACCTGTGTTCCGAGTCCTTTACGACCGCTCCCAGGGCTCTGTAATCCTTTTTGATACTCCTCAGACTGCTCCTGGCATATCACCGGTGCCCATGTGAAACAACAGCAGCAGATAGTAGCCAGGGGACTGTAGAGGCTTGGTAGTCTCTCAGTGACAGCCCTGATACAAAGCCCCGGCAAGCAGCACACCTCCCTAGAGAGTGTGACAGGTTGGCAAATAGGTGCCACCGTACCTTTCAGAAGAGAGTCACCTACTACCATCCCTGTCCCTTTTCCTTAGTTGCACTCATTGTTATATGAGGAGAAAATTGGGCCGCCTTATTCAGCTCCAGCATCTCTCCTGATCTGACTGGTCTTTCCTCTTCAGTCTGCAGAGCAGTAAAGCGGTTCTGTAAGAGCATCTTAGGCTTCGGGGGAAGTCTCTTCCTCCTGCTGGTCCTTGCCATTGCAAGCTTCCATTCTTCTGCATTATTGACCCCCTTCACTTCTGTCTGCGGCGGTGGTGGAGTTTTTGGTTGTAGGCTGTGGGTCCACTGTTTACTGCAGCGGTTTTGGTTGTTTGGCCAATGGGCTATGATGCTAGGAACACACACAGATTCATTTCAAAAAGCCAAATGCAGTGGCAGAAAAGCTGTGTGCTCCTGCTGACATTTCAGAATGTTCTCCAGTTGTTCTCAGCTGCTGCTGAAAGACTTCACCATTGGCATGGTCCACCTCATGCTTCAGTACCACATCCTTGCTACTGATGACATATGTATCTACCTATACCTGATACTTGAGGGTGCAATTTCTGACCTGCCTTCATCTCCGGTGGTACACAAAGCCACACTGTACCACATACAAAGTGGGCATGCAAGAAATTTTCACACCCATAAATAACTTGCCCTGCATGCTGAAATGTTAATGAAGATACACATTGTGCTTTTTAACCAAAGATAAAGTCAGATGATAAAAATACTACAGCCTCAAAACACTGCTAAATTACCACATCAAACACTGCAATCATAAATAGTTGAATTTTTGATGAATTATGTATACAGTACTTGATCTGATATATTCATTTTTATATAAATATATGGCAGTAGTCATATGCCAGGCCTTCACACGTTTGAACACTTCAAAAAACACAAGAAGATGGAAGCTTGCCCCTTAGAATTTACTGCCTAATAGAGACTTGCCAAAACCAAAACCAGACACACAAACTAATTGTTCCCAAAGAACGTGTAAGAACGAACCCTAATTCTCTGTTAATGAGTACTTTGGATTATTTTTTCCAGACAGAAAGCAGGATAAGAGAAAAGACTGTTAGTGCCACTGCATTCTGTACACTTCATGTTCATAAGTTTATTTACAAAGGCTTTTAAGATGTTTTTTCTACACGCTTTCGTGAGAGCAGACTACTGCTAAAAATGAATAATTTGAATCTCTGCGCACTGAAAATCCAGTAACTTGACACTATCAGGTGATCAGTGCAGAATAGTTTAATTCCATCATTTTTTTCAGTTCAATAACTTTCTGGATCATAAAAAAAAACCAATCAAAAATTTGATTGTCTCCTATATTTGCAGTCTTACCACAGGGAGAGGGTGTGAATAGGAACTGAAAATGCATTTGAGTAGCTTTTCCACACTGAAATGTGTGGAACAACTCCTTCATGACCCATTTTGCAGTTGCTCTACGTAACATTGTTTTAATTGCCACGCTTGCATTTAAATGGAGAAGCAGCCTTCAGTCAATTCCCCCCTTCCACTAACCCTCTAGAAGAGGTGTTAAAAGAAAATGTAATCTTGAAGTTTCAGGTTGTTCCCAAGACATACATAAACCACGTATGTCAAACACAGAACTGTATCAACTAAAAAAGTGTAGAGGCAGACTCTGTTTCAGACAAGGAAGCAAAAATATGCATTTTATATTCCACAGTTGTTTAAGTCAGCTTAACAGCCAGCTATTTGACAGCGAAGTTAAATTTACAAGCCCTTTGCTTTAGTCCATGCCAAAACTGAAGGGAGAGTCACATCTGTTTGGTCTAGGAGTCCACTGTGTGCCAATGGCATCACAGAGGATTCAGAATAAGATCCCAGGACAGAAGCACTGCAAGCAGAAAGGAACTGATTTGGGGTAAGGGTACTTCTCCATCTTCTGGCAAATGCTGTTAAACGTTACTTCCATTTGCATTTTATTTTTATTTTCCTGACTGTAAAAACCTTTTAACACAATGAAAACACATCCTACAAACAGACAATGGTCTAAAGATACTTTAGGAAAGGAAAAACTACAGTAAATAATTTTGTCAATACCTGATCCAGAGGAACATGTTTCACTAAACCGCTGACAACAGTCCTTGGGCTTGCTTCACCAACATCCACTTCTTCAACATACAGAGCGTCTGCATCCGGATGCTTTTCGGCAGTAATGATGCAGCCAACACGAAGATCCAGACGAGAAACATCTACAGGTTTTGCATCACTACTTCCAGGAGCTGGCTGCTGTTTCTTCTCCTTCTTTTCACCTATTAAAGAAAGTTTAGTTCACGAAATCAACCTTTTAAAAAAGCATAAGTAATGCATATGACTATTGCAAGGGAAAAGTGAGTTACAATCTCAGAAATAACTGTAAATCCAGTGTAAAACACAAATGAAGAGTAAAGAGTTAGCACCTCTTACTACTAGCTTCCAGTGGAGAATCATCACACACACTTCAATTTAGATTGTTACTATAAGTAATTACCACCTCAGGACAGAGGTGCTTTCTTGTTTGTAAAGTGAAGTCATCCTGAACTTCAAGCGTAGCTAACACATACGTAAGTGACATACATACTCTGCTAAAGGCCACATCAATAAGCCTGGTTTAATAATTAGCAAATACCAGTAAGTCTTGCCATGGCATTTCACCAGCAAAGGGAGACCAGATAATCACAAGTCATCAGGTTACTAGAGCTCAACAACAGCTGCTGACTGCGGACAGTGCTAAGTCACCGCAACTGCACTGTTACAGGTGCAAAGCAACCCTTCAAAATGACCTTAGCTAACATTCTTCACTTCCCAAATATACTAGTACATGAAAATGCTCATGGCTTACGAGGTTCCACCGATGCAGAGTTTTTATCCTATGGCAATGCAAAGTTTTATCATCAACCATACATACTGTATGGTATAAAACAGCAGTGAAGCAACACTCCCTGTACTCAGCTTCTTATTTAGATATTCTCTTTGAGAAAAGCAAGTTACATCCAGTTTATATATATGACTGGCCTTCTTAAAAGACATCCAAGATTTAACAACTATAATCTCTGGGAGATTAAGAAGTGTCTAAGAAGTGCTTACTTAAATTAAGCATATTCTATTATTCTTTCATCCAAGATAGCTTACACATTAATGTAAACTAAGTCCCTTCTTTAGGGATCAAAAAGGAAAAGTGGATGCAACAAGCAACTTGGTTAATTTATCACTGCTCTAGTACAGGGCTGAAATTAAATAATACACTCAATAAAAAAATACTGCTTTTTTATTAACATAAGCAATAGCTCTTCAAAAATACTTCAGTTTATATATGATGAATAAAAAACGTTAGTGTTTATGACTGGGTAGTTGTAATTAGATTACAATTAGATTAATAAAACCTGTCATATATTCAGTAATTGAAGAGAAATTGAAAAAATGCCATCAAAATTGTTAGTATTTAATACATAAGATCATTGCAAAGACCTGCCATTTTTATCCTTGGAATCATGCCTCACTGTTCTCCACTTCATGATGTTTCTCTACAATAGTCTGGAGCCAAAAAATCAGCTTCTAGTACCCTATTTATTTCACTTCAGAGAAATGAAGTCTCACCAAATAAGGAAAAGAGAACATGGAAAAGCATGTCTGTACAGAGCATATATTCAGATACAGAGAAAATATCCATTTCAGTGCCATAGGCTAAGGAGAGAACTGCACTCCTCTGGCCAGTGTCAGTCAGTTCAGAATCAATATCCAGAGAAGCCTCACAGATGAAGTTTGCAAGAAGCAGAACTAAGAACATGGGAATAACCAGAGAGGAGACAGGTGAGATCAGTGACAGAAAGCAAAGGGATTTGAAATATTCTAAAATTTCATCAATTTCAAGACTAGCAAAGAAGTTTTACGTATTGGTTACTTCGATTGTTAAATACTCTACCTATAATAGATGTTGAACTCCAGAGAAAAAGCCTGTTAGGGCTTGTAGTTAATGTTCATGCTATATTTTGCCTTTTTCAAAAACAATCTCAGGAAGGAAAAAGTCGAATAGATCAAATTTAGCTTTTGGAGGGGAAGCTGAGGGGAAATAGTTTTATTTTTCCTTACCAACTGAATACTTTCTCTGTAGCCACTGAAGACTTGAAGAAAACAGCTAATTGCCTGATATGACATGCAGCCTCTGCTTTTATCTTTACAGCTCTGTGGAATATTACTAATGTGTCAAAGGCTGCAGTCCACCAAAAAATAGGAAGTAGTATATAAGCCTGTGTACAGCTCACCAGAACGATCAAATAGATACAGTGCCCTATCAGCATAATATGCAAATTCTGAAAAGCTGTACAAATCAATTCAGAGCAAATGAATAATAATTTGCATATAAGAACGATTACAAAACATGAGTTTAAGTTACAAGATGGACACCTGCACTTTTGTGCAAGTGCAACAGACACGCTTTTTCCTCTCTTAAAGAGTTTGTTAAACAGAAGTCAATACAGACAGCCAAAAATGAATAGCAGGAGGAAAGGCATTAGGAAACCTACACACTCTTCTACTACACTTCCTCCCCATTGCCAAAACTAGATGATGCTATCTGCCTACGTCCTTTATGCAGTAGTTCCTCTTAGCCACACAATTTCACCAGTGTTCACATGGATGTATCTGATCAATTCTGAAGGAACTTCACTGCCTATAAGAATTTTCCAAGGGAAAAAAAAAACAAACCAAAAACCACCCCAGTATACTTAGAGAATGCAGAAAACTGCAATTTATGACTCTTCCTTCAGTATTATGTTATGTTACTATTGCTTGCAAAGTATTTTGCTGACTTGGTCTTTGCCCTTTGCCTGCACTGTTTCCAGTCTCAGTCTCAGAACTAACACCCCACGGTCTGCCAAAAACTCCTCTAAACTTTTGTGTCCTCCTCTTCCTCCCCCCTGCCTTTCCCTTCGTCCCAAGCCCACCCTCCC
>JAOXJK010000032.1:25545015-25557232 GCA_025774025.1 Xenus cinereus
TCCTTTGTGTGTATGTATTTTGGTTTTTCTTTTTTCTGTCATGGGATTTTTGGGATTTTGGAGGCGGGGCTGGGGGGTGTCACTTAGTTTCTTTTTGGTTTGTTCTTTTTAAGTAAGGGAGTTCAGTCACAGTAAAAGAAATATGGCATGTATCACATTTAAGTAAGAGTCTGTAGCTTACTTGAAGCTCATTAGCTTCAAGTACTTCCAAGATTTTAAGAGCTAGCACATGATTCTTCCTACTGTGGCTGTAAGAACTGGTTTTTTATGTGCTCAAAATAATCTAAAAGCACCTGCATAGAATAAATGCCTTAACTGTCTATCACAGCTAAGAAAACTGAACTACCTTTTTTTTCTGCTTTTTCCTTCTTTTTCTTTTCTTCATCTTCACCTTTAATTAGATCTTTGGAACCAGGAGATGATGCGACTGCTGTAGGTTGTGGAACATCATTTGAAAATGAAGCTGTAGACACTGTTGTACCAGGAGGAACTGCAATCTGTTTCACTAAAATCAAAACCAAAAAAGTCAGAAGGGGTACCAGAACTTTGAACACTATGACATTTTAAGTTTCCAACATAAATGGAAAAGTAGAAAGAACTCAAAATTTTGTTTAAAATACCTAAACCACAACAGCTGAGTAGTGAAGCACAACATTAGAAAACACTATCAGAACTCAGTCTATACATAATTATTCTGATCAGTTAAGAAAAATGCCTTTGACTGCACATTTTTTAAAGAGAAAGACTGCTAAATGCAAGAAAACATACAAGCAAACACCTCTACTTTTTGTAGTTTATTTCAACATCTAGTTATCTTTACTACTAACTCCTGATCTCTCATTTGTGTTTGTCTAGTTTCGGTTTCTAGCTACTAACTCTTGTAACGCTGGAGACTACTCCATAATTTTCAATGCACAAAATCATTTTTATGTTGTAGTTGGATCATTCCTCAACTCTTTTTTTCTGATTGACTAAAGAAAATGAGCCTGAATAACCACATTCTAAAGAATTACCTGCAGCCTTAAACTCCTTTGTTGATTCCTCACTTCCCTAAATTCTCCATGTTACCTTTGTATTTCTTTGTAAACTCACGATACAGAATTCTGGACATCATCTCAATATCAATTTTACCAAATGATAGCATAAGAATCAACTCCTTTCTACATTTTGCTCTTCTCAAGAATCTCATTAAGGTTTTAACCAAATCACTGTACTGGGTAAGCACCATCAGTAGCTAGACAATATCATCTAGGCTCCCTTTCCCAAGACAGGTTAGACCAGATGATCTTTCAAGGTCTCTTTCAACCTCGGCTGTTCTATGATTAATAACAAATCCTTCTAGTGTCGCTATTACACAGTTCCCCATTCTGTAAGCATGCTTCTTTTTAGACTTGAGACATTTATTAACTTTCCTGAAGAACCGCACTGTGTTTGTTAATACCAGTTCTCTTCAACCCTATAGTGCTTTGCACAGATTACGTTCTTATAAAAAATTTTTAAAAAACATTTGAATCTGAGACTTGTTCTACCAATAACCACTTGCTTGCTAGTTGGGGAAAGACTTTTCGTTTTACAGATTTTTGAAAAAAATCTCTCAACTGGTATTTTTAACATGCTGTGGCCATCTAATTTCTGTGCTCAACTACTTAATACTGTCAAAACTAACATACACTAATTCACTTCAAAAGAAAAAATCTGAATTTAGTCCTACTAGCTTTTAGATAAGCTAGTTAAATAAAGGAAGAAGCACGTCAAGCCAAATATTAATTTACTAGTCCCTTCCCATCTTGGAAAAAAACGTGTATCTTGAGCTTTCTCTCTCAAGCATAACAGTGATCCTGTGAAATATCCTATACCTGTCAAGAATTGCTGCAGACTAACAGACAATGGAGAAATACAAACTAATGGTTTGGTTTAGCACATGAAAGGGCTTTATTCATGCCCAAAGGAGAAAAAGAATTCTCTGCATTTATAAAATGCTAGTCTTTTTGAAGACTCAATGTGTTGGTTTACCAGTAAAACATTCAGTACAGCTGAATGCTCGCATCCAGCTGCACTGGACACTATCTCACCCAATTTACAATATTGATAGCATGGGTAAAAATAGCAACAGCTGTTGAGGGCAGAAGAGGCTTTCTTTGGAAATAATTTTAAAGAAGACACACTGGAGCTAAAACACTACACTTTTGTTTTTTCTCCTTTCTTTTTTAATATGAGTTATATAATTATGGTGTGAGCCAAACAGAGCTACACAAAGGAGTACAAAGAAGGAAAAACAGCACAATGACAGACTGGTCTTACTAAAGCGTGGAATCAAAAACTCAAAACACATTGTTTCTAATTTTATGTTACCGCAGATTTTCTAATAAGTCACTGCCCATCTGTACTTTGAACTATAGCTTGATTTTCCATAGGGATTTTTCAGTCATGCTAGATGAAATACTGAAGATATCAAGAAGTGTTAGACATTCAGCAATTTTTATGGTATTATAAGGAGTCACTGTCATCAGTCCATCGGGGCTTATTATGAAAGGCACTGTATAAAAACATACAAAGAACCAGTTGCACGTCTGATTAAGATCAGGCATATATACCTGTTGGCCTTGCAGCTTACTAAAATGTTGGAATTAACCAACTTGTCATAGGCATGGAACCTAGGAAAATCCAGAATTTGTAAGAAATGCTATGGCATAGCACATAGAGAAAGATAAAATCAAGAAGAATTAAGATAGTTTATAGTTTTGATCATAATTTGTGCTAACTAGATCTATGTTGTATGAGAATAGGATATTTTTTTCCTCACCTCCATTCCGAATTTCTGCCTGTATCAGCTCCTGTTTTAGCCCTTCAATTTCTTTCTTCAACTTAGCATTTTCCACACGCAGCTTCTTCTCTTCTCGAAGAGATGCCTGCAAGACTAGAGTTGACGGTATATTAAAAATGACAGGTTTCAATAACTAGCATTCATTGGAGAATGTGAAACATGGCGAGGCAAACATCAAAAAAGTGGAAACCTTCAAAGAGTATATCATCAGTAATCCTTGGAATCCTTTTTTTTTTTAAATAGGTGGGTTATTTTATTATATATATTCTTTTTACAATACTTATGTACTCAAGTTGCCTCTCAATATACTAGCTTCTCAGTCCCCTAAGTAGACTTATAGGAAAAAATTCAAAAAAACCTATTAGAAAAAGCTTGAAAATGTTTGTAATACGGAGCACCTTAATTCACTTATGCCAATACGTACAAAACATCAAAGCTGAAGATATGATACTCTTGAGAGAAACCCATAGTAATGAAAAAGCAGTAACACATTCAGGCAAATGCAGTCTCGTATTCTTCCTGACTCTCAAAATTTCCTATCAAATTTCCATAATCTGTTTGTGTCATTAATCCTTCCTCATTCATGCCTTTTCTATTCCTGAATAAGCAGCTTCAAAAAACCCACAAACCACAAGACATTGACACGGTGCTACTATTACAAGCTTTATCTTAGGGAACTTGAAACACACTTAAAAGGCTGACAGCACCAAAGAAGTCGTCCATGTCCTCATTTTTTCTTATGAGCGTTTAATGTTAACCACCTGGTTAGCAAGTTTATAATAAGATAGATAATTCCTTACTAGCTTTCTCCTTGAGCAGAGCAACTTGCTGCTTGAGGTATTCAATAACTTGATCAGCCTCTGCACCCTTCTGCTCCAGTCTGTTCAGCACTGCATTGTTGGCTGCCATCTTTACCAAGAAGCGGGATAAAAACCTAAACAAACAACAGTCTAAAATTAGTGACTTCTTAATGTTATAACGCTACCATCTCTTACCACATGAAGTAATTCTAAAATCAGTTGCTGAATAAGAAAATTTGCTAAATGAGTAAGCTGGGCTCCCACCTCCTAATGCAAAGCCCAAACAAAAAGCAACATTAAAAGGAATCTGATGTCTGACAGCTGCTTTCATGTATTTTGGAAGAAAAGCTACTTTTCTTTCCAGGTGCAAAAAACATGTTCTTCCTTCATGAAACAGAAAAAAAATCCACCTTCTCAGAAAGAAAGGTCTGACTAAATTGGAAAAAAAAACAGAATAAAAAGGGAAAAGGTTGGACAGGAGAACTCTGTATCCCGGTTTTAGCTGAAAAATTTATTAGGTGCACGTAGAATTTTATTGAGACTAAGAAAATAGAAAAATCCTACAAAATTTCCTAACTTTTCTAATAAATTTATGTAGAATATACTGAATACTTCATACACTGTGGTTGTGCATACATTAAGAATTTACTTATTTTACTTTTAAGCAGGAATCATCAGTATTTTTACTCATGTTGGATTAATACAACTTTTATTGCAGAGTTATTTTAGCACTGATTTCTAATGTCTGATTTTTGTTTCCACTCAAATGGAAGGCCAGGCACCTGCAGTAGATAGTGCTTTTACCCTTCCACTCAATATCTAGATGAAGAAAGAATCTGTACTAATAGCTGCCTCATCTGTAAATCAAGAAAGAAAAATTATTATAGGTGGGAATAAAAGAAGCCATGCAGATCTTCACAAGAAACACTGATGTAATCCCTGTGAATGTGCCCATGAACTGCAACAAAGGGAAGAGTTGGTAACAAAACAGCAATCCAGATCCATGCATTGGCTCCTCAATTTTATCAGAGCCCAAAAATGCCTTTTCTCATATCAAATTGGCAGAAAACTTCTCATTTTTACGGCAAGATTATTCTGACACTATGACCTAAATCTGTTTTTAATGTATGAATATTCTTAGTTGAGATTTGCAACAAAAGCTACACTCAAGACAAAACAGGTTTAGAAAAAACTGAAAGGTGAACAGATACAACCACGCTCATGCCAGTGTCAATATATCACCTTTGCTGCACTCTCAGTATCAACTTACATTTGATATCTGACCTTCTATTACAAAGAACTCAATTCTCCACAGCTATATAACTTTAAAAAAAAAAAAGGGCAAAAGACAACGAATCAGGAATTGTGTAATTAAAAGTTCACAAACTAAAATTCACAAAGCCAGAGAGAGATATAGTAGTCAGATGATACATGGGGTATATTCATCCCACAGAAGTGATGAATGAGCCAATGTCTTGCCTTTTTGCAATCTGATACAATCAAAGTCTGTTTTACATACACTGCTTCACTTAGGGATACAAGACTATTCCTGCCATCACAACCTACACTCATCCACAACAGATTTTCCTTTTAAAAGAAATAAAATCTCATGGAGAAAAGAGCAGTAAAGTCATCTCTCCAGGACAACTAAAGTAATCTTAATAGTCAAATTAATCTCTGCTAATAAGAAAATAATTTTGTTTTCATGGGTAGTCTGAAAATTAGAGAGGTTTAAAAAGGAAAACAGTTATTTCAATAAGTTACTGATGTAGATGTCAAATGGAAATAGACATGAGACTATTATGGTACAACACAGCATAATACAAAGCCTAGGGTATTACTGTCTGCATACCAGTAAGATTTCTTGCAAGCTACATGTTCTCTCACGGGAACACAACACTAACAGTGGAAACTTTGCCAACAACAACAGAAATGCTACTAAAACTTCAAAGTGAATAGAATGGGTACATTTTATAGGTTTTAGCCAAGTTGGCTAATGAACTGAAGATCTGGAAATAAAGTTACATGATTACAATGGGTAGACATTTTCCCACTTGTCAAATAAATTTCTGTAAACCTAGTATTATAACAATAACACAAAGGAATAGGTATTTCCGATAATAATATAAAGAGCCAACAGGCTGAAATGAACTGCTCCGCAGGCACAGGAACCTATACAGCAGAGTGATAAAACTGTATGTAAAAAGGGCACACTAAAAAAAAAAAAAAAAGAAAAAAGGTTAAGCTCCACCCTTTATTATAAAACACAAAACACTTAAAAACATTAGCATTGTAACAATCAAAGGTTACAGTCAATGATTTTTGGAAAGGTTTTTTTTGTTTTTCACCTTTCCTCTACTTCCTTTGCCCTCTATTACCCCAATACCATCCCACCCTGCATGAAAATCCCCCCAAAGAACCAATCCCTATTGGTGATACACAAAGTAAAAATAGGAAAGAAAATCCGCAAAAATATAGTCTAAAAACCAGAATTGTATCTTTTCACAGATACATTCTGACCTGTGTTGCAGAATATGTTCCAGAGGCCAAATGAAAGTAGAGTCACTTCATACAATCGTACCTAACAAGCTGCTTTTCCTTCAAACACAAAAATAGTTTTGAAAAACAAGTTAGGAGTAGCTATATCCAGATCTCCTGAAAAAGGTAACCTTCTGAAGTTACCTGGTTGCTCAGGTAAGGAAAACTGTTTAATCTCAGACCTCTCAGGATGTCTCAAAGGACCGCAAAGGACTATTTTTTACCTGTAAGACATTCAGAACTGCTCTGAAACCCACTTGCTCCACTATAATGGAACTCAATCTTCAATTGAAAGACTCAAGTCCCACGGTCATTCATAAAGTTACATATCAACACCTAAAAGTTGCTACGTTTCTCATCATTCTACTTGCTGCTTAAAAGAATTGCCTATCTTTTTTTTAAACAGAAAGCATTGCCTACTGTGGTCTTCTAAGTAGCTGCAGTGCCCTCACCGGAGAAAACAGGTATTATTCTACTTTGTTTCGTAAGACCATGTAATGTGGAAGAGTCCCCAAACTGGCAAGCTCTTTATATAGTACAAATTACCTCAAAATCTCAACACCTTTTACAAATACTGGTTTATCAACATTGGCCTAGACCTTAGACTATATCCAGATCAAAAAGTCAACACATCAAGAAAGTGCTAAAAACATAAACCCTGTTGTAGCTTGCTCTTCAGTATCAATATTCTGTTTTTAAAAGCAAGAAAAAGCCAACCGCCCCATAAAATTAATGACAAGATTTAAAACTTAAACTCTAAAAATTGTTTTGGAATCTATCCATTGTCCAAACATGGAACCAATTACTTTTCACTATTGGAAAAACAATCAGTTAACCAAAAAAAAAAACCCAAACCAGAAATTGGAAGCCAGCTGATTCCCAAAATCTAAAACAATTAGCTCTAAGCATTCCTTTTTCCAGCTAGAGGTCTTAAAAAGCTCAATACTTCGAAGTTCTCAGCTTTTTGTTGCGATGCTTTGTTAATGTCAACACAGAGATTAGTAACTGCACAAGATCTAACCTGCAGACTGCTTAGTAAGACTTACTGCCTTATGTTCTCCAATACTGCCAATATATTCTCCACGTATGCATCGAGTACATCTATGACAGTGGTGCAGCTTTGTTTCAGGGTTTTCAATTCAGTGAAGATTTATGCTGCACTCCTAGATGATGGGCATCTTATTTCTTTTTCTCATTCTTTCCCGTGAGCCATAATGCAACAGAACCAAATGCCATGCACGTTTCAGTTGGTTACCCTGGCCATATGTTGAGAGAAAAAGTTGCCTAATTTTGTCTCAAATGATGTAAAACAAAACAAAATCACCACAACTGCCTGCTTCTCTCTTCCTCTCCCACATATATGCTAGCTCCTCCACAATAAGAGAGTAAACTTTCACAGCTCGCCACACTTAGGCAGCATTCTTCGTTGCACAGCTGCTTAGCTCCCATCCATCATTGCTCTTTGCTTTGTGCTAGCGATGGAAGAACCAAGTATTTCTACAGCAAAGCCAATCCTACTGATCTTTACCAAAGAGCAGATAGCCAACACAAGATAGCCCATGTAGCGCAAACACATACCTTACAGAGAATGCCACGTTTATGAAGAGCTGCCAACCAAGACCTAAGTTCAGGCAATGAACCATTACAGGAGAAAATAAAAGTCTGGAAAAAATACGCGTTTCCTTTTCAATTGAAATGCTCTGTTCAAATTAAATGTTTGTCATTACAGTGCAGAACCAGCGGGATCACCCTTATTCTAAAAGTTATTGACAAGGTAAAGTTAATTTCTCCAATGCTAAAGTTCATTAATTTAAACTATATAAAAACATTTAATGGCCATTCTTCTTCCTAAGCTTTTGGTCTTAAGTCTCAAACAGCTCACAAATTAAACTCCTTTTCTTCTTCTGTGAGATGTCTTAAAGACGCTTTATTGTGGCCAATTTGTATAGCAAAGTATTCTACTTTCTGTAAAAGAAGGTATCAACAGTCACTTTACTTTTGCAAGAAATGTGTTCAAAGACTTTTATCTGAGCATCTTTTTTGAGTATGGTCATTTCTGGCAGACAATCTTACAAAACCCCATAAACATAACAGTACATGCCAGCTGTTTGCCAGATTCTGCTCTCCTATGCTTCACACAGTGAAGCAGATTTAAGAATCTCACATCACACCTTTTTATTCTGCAAAGGAAGGAACAGTAGTGAGCAGATCAAAACAGAAAAAAAAAAAAAGAGAGCAGAACTATGTTATCATTTGCTAAACCAAAGTACCAGCGCAACTAGGAAATTGTTGTAACTTCTCCCATCTTCTCCTTCTCAGAGAATCGGGATTCATGCTTGAAAAATCAATTATCTCTTAAAGGTTTCTGCTAACTTACGATGAAGTACACGAGACCTGATGCCATAAACATCTTTGGCTAAAATTTAGAACATCCTACTTGATTTCACATTTTTCGTAGAAAAACATAAGGTTTAGTTTTCAAAACTACGACATTTTAAACTGTAAAAAAAAAAACCCAACTCCAAACATGAGCAGAGCTACAACTGATTAGTTTTGAGAAAAAAAATCTTAGTTTTGAGTTAATCATCTCTCTACTTCACTCTAAAGCACAGAAGATCAGCAGCAGCTCTCAATTTGTCATTAGAAAGGCAATGGTCTATAACATTTAGTTACAAATTTGCAGTGATACAATTCTATTGCTAGAACATTTCAGAAATCTGCTATATTCAGTAAATTTCATGGACTTACCTATCACTACCATAGAAGGTTGGGTGTTTCACTGTTTTTATACCCGTTACATATTGTAAAATGCAATCATGGCTTTTACACCCAAATATTCCTTCTCAGGAAATGCAATTCTAAAAGATTAAATGTTTCTAGGCCTCAAAAGATAGAGAAGCATCAGATTTACTTATTGGAAACACAGGTTTTCCACAGTTTCATCTGTGGGAAAAAATAACAGCAAAAGAAAGTAAAACATGAAGCTGTTCACAAACACATCTCAAAAAACGTTCATTTTCTGCCCATATACAAAGAGGCTAAGGTATCAGTAAGCAGCAATGTAATGGTGAGAAAGAAAACAGAAGTATTGTGGATATTAGGTACAACTTTTGCATTGCTTGAGACTACTTAATCACAATCAAAGCCTGAGATTCCTTGTTATAATAAAGCAAAAAGACATAGTGCACCCCATTACACTTAAATATCATTGCACCCACATTGAAAAGACAGGCACATATCAGTTAATATTCAACTATCAGCCCATCTGTCTTTCAGACAGTTATCATTAGCTCTGTAAAGGAAGAACGTAGGTTTTCCTAAATCTTAGAAACTTACAAAGTAAGTTTACATAACTGAAAATATGGTTTAAGGCCCTGAGGAAATATATGTAACTGATGAAAATGTAGATGCTCACCTAAGTCTTTCTCTGCATACAGCAAAGGAGACCTACCAAAATATTTTTGTCAGAACAATGGCAAATACTTGAAAAGCAACAGTTAGCAATGATAGCACAATTAAAAAAGAAAAACAACAAAACCACCACACACTATTTTTTTGTCAATATTTTGAGCAATATTAATAAACTGCAGTGTAGAAACTCAAAAGCTAGAAATTATTATCAAATAAATCCTCATGGAAGCTCATTTTTGACTTTCAGTACTACATCAGCAATCCGCTACCAGATATTACAAATGTGGCACTATAAAAGATCAAATGAAATTTTAACTATTAGCCTTGTATTTTGCTAAAGAAAGAATGTTCTTTTTAGTACGAGTAAAATGGAATTACAGCCTAAAATGTAAGAGGCTATTGTAAAGTATGGCAATACAGTTTTGCAGACTTATAATTGCAAAAAGACTTAAGAATTTTTATCTTCCTCAATCTCCCAAACAAGTGATTGGTCTAATTGGGGCTTTAAACAGTTGAAAAGCCTGAAAAATTTTTTTTCTGAGCACTTAAATACAATTTTTAAATTATTCGTAACTATAAACTCCTGTGTAGTCAGCATTGAAAGCAATTTTCCAAGCAGCAAATTATTAGGAAAAGTTGTACATTTCTGCCATATGTTATTTCAACTCACATCTTGTGCACTGAGAGTCAGAATAATTGCTTTGCAGATTTCCAAACAACTAGTCTGCCTAACACAGTCCATCCAAGAAGCAATGCCAGCCCTAAGGAATGATTTGCTAGCTCTGGAGACTACAGTCCAAGCCTTCTGGCTGCCAGATAAATCAGGCTCAATGCCAGCTGCAGACAGGTCTTTTAGTTGTCCTAAGAGCCTACCCCTCCCTACTTTAAAGGGCTGTAAATAGTAAAAACACACACAACCAAACTTTTTCATACTGAAAAACACTCCAGCATGAAAGAGATTTTTAAAAAAATGTCATGGAACATTGCACAGAAAAAAGACGCTCATCCACTGGTATCAATTTCGAAGCAACAAAATTTACTCAGTAAAGACTATTTTTAAACATGAAGACAAGTCTGTCTTGAAAGGGAATGTTGTACAAAAGTCACAAGCATGAAATTTTTACTTTAAGACTATTATGACAGGCTTAATTTGAATTAAAATGGGTCTCTTGGATCTGTATGTTAGAGATCATTAGGAAATAATTAGTGAGAAGTAAAAATTATGTTAGTATTTTGTTCAACTTTGCATTTCAAGATTTAGTAGATGTCACAACATATTAATTAACTGCATCATATCTTAACACACTACAGCTGCAACAATCAAAGGTTAAGATAAGAGTACTTGCAATTTCATTCACATCCTGGCTGTAAGCTCGTGCTAAATTTGTATTCAGGGAGAAGTTTCTATTAATGGTTGTCTCAGTGCAATTCTGAATTAACTTCGTACTCTTTCCCACCTCTGAGCAGACACCCGAAGGACTAAACAGAGCAGAGACAGGACTACAGGGAGTTCTGCCCAGGTTAAGACAAAAGTCAATTGATTTGGATGTGGCTTGTAACAAAATTTTTGCCTTCAGAACTACCAAAACTTTTAAGTAACAAAGACCGTATACAGAGTTACATGTTAGTTACTTTATTAATCTGAGAAGACTGCCCAGTAACTCAATAGACATGGATGGCTTACAACATGGCTCAAAAAAATAAACTTCTTTGCACTGCTTGACTTAAGCCTCAACAGGTTACACACCCACTACATCTGCCAGGTCCCCTGGAAGTTCAGTGGAGAGTCATCTGGTTGTGCTTTATAGTGCAGTCTGAAATTTAAGTAGCAGCTCATATGCCAAAACAGTTGGACAGCCTTATGTATTTTTTTCAGCAGTGTGTATCTTTTGGATCCCACTGCATTAATATTTTAATAGTACTATCAGAAACATTATGGTAAACGATCACCACGTGCAGAAGGAATTCTCACATAAATCCCGTGATGGAAAAGGTATGACACCCACAACATGCTACCTTGTTTCTTTGACCTTAAGCACCAATTTCCAAACCCAAAGTATAACCAACTATTTGGAACAGAAAGCTTACATCAAAAATTGACAGGGTTGTGGGTTTGGTTTTTTTTTTTTAATTTATAAAAGCTTAGTTTCCCAAACTGTGGTGTATTCAGTGGCTATCACTGAATATAAATAAAAAAAAGGAGCTGATACTCATGCCTCAAAGTATCCTCATAAAACTTCCTCGACAGGTGATGGACCTCACAGTTACAGACGCACACATATACCTATAAATTCAGAAATATAAGAAGACCCAGCTGCATCTGGACAAGTCTGCAGGGTCAGCATATGCCACAGGAAATCGAAGAATCTGTACTGCGGTTCACCCTCTAGGGTTTTACTGGGGAGTGAAAGCTTTAGATGACTGTTGTAACTACAGAGTAAACGACCCATAAATCAGATAGCAGAAGAATAATCAGATCTTCACTGAAATCTACCTGTTGATACCAAGTAGAACACTGTTTCTTAGGTATTTTATTGATTTTTGTAACTTTACCCTAAAAAAGTGAGCATTCACACTACCTCCTTAATTAAGAACAGGCACAGCAGTTATAAAAAGGTAAAGAAGAAAGAAAAGTTGCCCCCCC
>JAOXJK010000032.1:25557620-25577137 GCA_025774025.1 Xenus cinereus
TTTCTACATGTAAAAGCAGCATCTCGTAGCACAGCTAAAGGATAACAGGATTTAACCACTCAGTTAAAGCAAATGCTAAGGTTAAAAATAACCACTATTTATTCACGAAAGCATTCAGCAGACATCATGCAGATGTACAGCAAAAGAAACAGTGTTCTCTACAACTGCATTAACAATTGCTGGTATTCACGAGGCAGAAACTTTAGGTATTCTTTTATGTGGACCAAATAAAAGCTGAAGAAAATTAAACCTGAAAATGGGCGTGTGCGTGTGTCTGTGTGTAACCAATGCAAGAATAAAATCAAACGTCTCTTAATGGGGAGGAACAAAGCTGTCAAAGAAAGCTTTAATGGGAAAAGCAGTCCTTGCCGAACTTTGAGGCTGCAATCGCGGTATCTTATTTACAAAAACCCTCCCACACGCATTCAACAACCCAGTTTCATTCATCACACAAATAATTGTAGTTTCCAGTGTTGAATTTACTCACATAATAAAGGAGGATGCTATTTTAACAAAAATCTTCTATAAAGATACTAACTTACACTACGGAGAGAAAATTTATTCAACTGTGGAGTGAAAAGCCTAAATTAATTTTTAAATCTAAAGCGGGCTGACAACAACTAATCCTCAGCAGCCAGAAGCAGTTATTTGTCTCTTCAAAACCACGTGCCAGCAGTATCTATCACCGCATATTCCTTGCATCGGCCTCAAAACACAGACTTTCCTTTCATCACGTACAGAGTGGAGAGAATTAAAATTCCTAGCAAGCATCTCATCTGCTTAGAAAAATCTCCAGATATAATTATTAAGTATTGTAACTAACTAGCTTTTGGATCAGTGATTTTAACTTGTGTGGTAGAAATATACAGATTATTTTTTTTTCCCTTTTGGAGATAAAGAAAAAGAACTCTGAAGAAAAAAAGCCTTCTGTAGATTTACATTTTTACAGACTTCGTTACTCTCAGAGGAAAGCAAACCAACCAACTTCTGAAGCTAAGACTGTACAGCAACTACCTGTCTATCATTTCTATACAAAGTGCACAGAGTAACAATTCAAACGACACTTGCAATCAAAATGTCAGCTTTCCTTCTGCTCAGACCTAAACATCCACCAAATGGTTATATTATTATGTAGCTATTTCAGGTCTTCTACTGATTTGAAATAAAATAAATTTTTACAGAAAGCTGTCCTTTTTACGCAAAAAAAACCCACCACTTTTTCCTGTACAGCAAACGTTGCTTACATTGAACACAGGCTTTTTTCTTTTTAAAATGAGAATAATTTACTCCTTATTAACAGAGAACCACTGCTCGAATTTTATACATTTATTTCACATTTTGAAAACCAAATCAGTTTGCCCAAGACTGATAAATCAAATGTAAACCCCATGCAAACAAAAGACACTTTGGACTACTGTAGTTATTCTAGCTGGCGCATAGAAATGACCTTCCCAAACCAAAGAGGGCAATTTTGAAAGGGTCATTTTTGGCCATTTTCGATATTTAAAACTAGAGGGGAACATAGAGAGCTTTTTGGATTACCTTTTAGCATCCTTTGCAAAACTCTAGCTGTTACAGGACAGTGCCTACACCACCTTCTTCCTTCAATTTAGCATTCCGTATGTTCATTAATAGCTTCTCACAAAAATGTTCACACACTGGTACCGAAAATAACTGTTAGGAACATCACCGTTAACTAAATATCTGGTTTTATGAGCACTTGATAACCCAGTTTCAAAGTAAGTGTACTCAGTAGTCCTTTGGGCGCAGTCCAGAACAGCAACGTGGTTATTGAGTTAATAGTATGTTAGTTTACTTAAACTTCTGGACCACATCGTCTATAAATACTTAAGCAGTGCTTGAGAGAAAGCACAGCAATATTGTATCTTTTAATGGTACCAAGAAAGTAAGCAGTCCTGTAATTAATGGCCCTTTCAGAACCTTCTTGGTAGTTACAGGTAGTGAGCGGTACTTCAGCTTCACAGCTTTTAAAACTTCCAGGATGAAAATGATTTTCACCTCTTTTAATACTAGATCTGTGCAGTAAAAACAAAAACAAAACAAAAAACACACCAAAAAATACCCACAAACCTAAACAAAACCCTCGTGCACTCATCTGGGACATTGAAAGGGCTGATGTCAGCTATTAAGACTGACAGTATCCAGCAGAAATATCTTCTTTCAGGAGGAAAGCTTTCGGGAATAGCTGTATTTTGTCTATGGATTCAAAGCTTCTTTTGTTTCTACAGTTTAAGACAAATTGAGCTAAATTATAATTTTGCTGTGTTCCAAATTATTCTATTAAAAATCCAACCATTTAAAAACAATTTTTTTCAATTAGAACATCTTGGTTTAGCATCTTCACAAAGTGCAAAATGTGCATGTAAATTCTCAGTAAAATTTAATTATAAGCTATATGTAAAGGAAAAAAAAAAATCTGTGCCTACTTTTTATTTTTAGCATTATTTTACAGATGGTCATATGGATGTGAAATTACTTACCCGCTGTGACGTAGCAGGGTAATACAACCCCTAAGAGAAGAGTAATTTCCCTGGTGTACAATTCAGTGTCATATCCTAGTTGGCAATGGTAACTTCCTTAGTGTGTGACTGTTACCAATTACTAGAGCGCTTCACACAGAAGGTTTCAAAACCTTATGGTAGGACAAGCACACACGTGAACTTACGGCCTTGGCTCCAGAGCAGCTGCTACCAAGCCAAACGTGGTGCCTCTTGCATGCCATGTGCAAGCCCGTGCACTCTTGTGGGAATAGCAGTCCCCGGCTGCCCCAGCCGACCGAGCTGCTGAAAGGATCTGCTCACTTATCTTCAGAGTCTGAAACAAGACGCCACTACAAAGCTGTATATTAAACTGTAATTGAAAAACACTCTGGGATAGAAACCAGATCCAATAGCCACAGATCGTTTTCGAGAGAGGGTCCTGAAGTCGGAGACTAATCTTTAAACTATTAATTCATACTCAGTTGAAGTTATGTTGGGAAAGCTCCTGATGAGAAGGAAATGGAAATAAAAGTCTTCTATAATGGGTAGTTTTATGCCAAAAGATTGTACCAAATGATCTCAAGAAGAGATTTGCTAACTTGAGGCAATTTTTGAAGATGTTTTATGCATTGCCAGCTGCTTTCAAATGTAAAAAGCATCTCAGAATCTGTCTGCTTTCAGATAATTAGGATATGAGACAACACTCCAGGGAAGCAGTTATGACAGGAATTCAATTTTCCTCTAATCCAGCACAGAATCTCTATCAGGTTTTTTCCAGCATTCTGAGGAAAGAAGAATGGGTTCTTCTACATAAATTGTGTTTAACAGATGATGGTTAAATACAGTATGTATTGCTTTCTAATATGAATGCTAGTTTAAGCTTCCCTCTACAGTTTTTGAAGTCAAGGAACAGTTTTCTAGCTGTTAATTCACATAAAGTGGCATAAGAACTTAAGAATGGTACACAAAGTTGTGGAGTATAACAAAAATTGTGAAAGTTAGATCAGCAGCAGGTATCTCTTTTCTGGAATTTCTCTCCACAAACTGTACACAGCGAAGCGGAACTTACCTAATTCCCATTTCAGTAAGGTATCAAAGTCATTTCCCTTAGAAACAGCAAGTGTCAACAAGTGATTACAGCTGCTGCTACAGACGCCCACTGATGCATTTAATCACCAAAATAGATCCTTTTCAGACTATCACGACTCTTAATGTAAATGTAACTTAAGAGAAACTTTATCTTTCACACTGGTAGGTAGAGAGGATTCCCTCATATATGCCCTTAAAAGTAATTCCTAACTTTATTCCTAACTAATGTTCACACTCCATACGGACAATAAACTTTTTTTGGACAAACATCCCCTCCTCAGTTTCTATGGACAGAACGGGTGACTTACCCTTACCAGAAGGCCACTGACCAACTGACAATATTCTGACAAAAGAGAATGAAGCAAAACAAACCACAAATGTGCAAGTGAAGAACTGGAAGGTGCTCTGCTCCAAGACTTCAAAGAAAAAATTATTCAGATATTGACTAATTTTCCTAGCTACTTTTATCCCCCCATTCCTGCTCCAATCCCATGGCAGGAGGCAAGATTTGTTGAGAAACAGAGCCAAGGACATTTAAGAGGAAGAATATACATGACGATCCAGAAACAAATTCTTTAGCGGTCACACACTACCGCTCGTGGAACTCAATGTTAGCCTATAAGCAGCAGCATTAGATTTGTTGGAGTAGATTAATTACCACAGCGTAATAAATAGCATGCAGAGGAACAAATGAGCAATTGAATTGCTCCTCTTCTTTTTCCACTTGAACAAGCCAGTTATTTAAAATATGATATTGAAAATTGGCATTGCAACCTATTTTACAAGCTAGCAGTAAGAGAGTTAAGAGGACATTAAGATCTGAAATATCTGCAAGGCCTGAAAGGCATGCCGCTTTTAAGATGGTTTCTTTAGAAAAAAAAAAAAAGTAAAAAAAAAAGTCAAAACTAGCATTTAGAAAAAAATCCTAGAAATTATACTGATTTCTTTTTGTATTGGCCAATCACCTGGTATTACAGGGCATCATCCAGGAGCAGGCCATCATTAGCAACTGTCTCCTGAAAAACTGAACAGGAATCTGGCACACTGAATTTTATCATCAGGAATGCCAGCAATTGCCATGCCTAAAACCACAGTTATAATTGATTGCAAATTTGTAACCACTCTGAATTTATAAGCATTTGTCAGAAGCACAGAGCATGCTCAAGCAAAGTACTTTTCTTATTTAAATACAAAGATGTATGCGTGGACAATTTAGGAACATTCAAATGAATATGGTGACAATCTCAAAACATTTGGAGCTGTCACGCTACCCAAGCAAAGTAGCACATTTTTATTATGCCCAAAACGGTCTTTCCCTTTTTCTGTCTATCAGATCTATTCAACTGACTGGAACCACAGGGGCTACATTTTCAGGAGGGAAATGCTTGCAAAATGTTTTGTGCTTGTTATGGACTTCACCATTGGAAGACTTTATGTCTCAAAAAGTGTAAAGGCAACTAATTAATGAATTAATCAATGAACACAACAGCTCAAACATAGACACAAACATAGAGATGAACAACTTCTCACCTGGGAATCTATTACCCTTGCCATGCCTCTCCCCTCCAGTTTAAAGAAAAAAAAAAAAAACAAACCAGCTCAAACTTGAAATTTCTCTAGAAAAGAAGTGTGAGAGAGACAGGAGGAAATAAAGGAGAGGCAAATCAGGAAAGGCCTGACTAGCCACATTTTATTACAGTCAAACTGCCTCAGCTGCTCAAGAGGCTTCCCCAGCAATATTCACATTGCACTCATGCATACTCAAGACCCTCCACAATGGCAACACATATTTGCTTTTGTTCAGATTCTCCTTTCCTGTCTCTCTACTTTTTAAAGACACTTCAAAGAAGATCAAAAAAGCTTGAAAGATGTGTAGTTGTTTAGTCTACAGAACAGAAGATAGATGGGAGACTTGGTCTCGTTCTTCAAATGCAAAGGAAGTTGGTATGAGAATGGAACTAAACTGTTCACCAGTCTGCTGCAGACAGGAAAAAGCAAGGAAGATTTAAGTTAGACATTTGGAAAACTTTCAAGAGTAAAGGACTGAACAGGCTGCCTATGGAGGCCATGGAATCTCACTAAAAACAGATTAGGCAAACATCTGTCAGACGTGATTAAGGTAAAATAGATGAGACTGAACTTGAGATCTTTTGCTCCTCTTGTGCTAAGGTCTTTCCATTACACCCAGCATTACAAAACCAGTATGTCCTTCTGTTATATCCCTGTGCTTAACTTTAAAAAACACATAGTAAAACCTACCCTTCTAATTGTGATATTTCCACGTATTCAAGTGTGATTATTTGGGAGAACAAAGCACATCAAAGATTTGATAACCATGAAAGCAGGATAAATGAACCACCTGTGGAGTAAAACACCAATATATTAATTTTACCCTCACTCTGAAGAAATTGACCTCTGATGTCATAACACAGACAGCACTGTATTTTCTTGTTCTCCAAGAGAAAAGAAAATTGGGAAAACTTTAACTGATGACTGACTGTTCTGAGGTCACCAAGTTCTCAGTAAAGCATACTTCAGCTTTTGCATAAAGGATTTTTTTTAAAGGAAACCACATCAAAAATATTATTTATATAAACATTAAAAAAACCAACACCCAAAACAAAACAATGAAAGCAGTTTTATTCAGAAGGCTGCTTTGAGAATTACCCAAATCTTTTTGAAACCATATTAAACTATGAGTAAGGATGGCTTCCACCACGCTGGGAGCAGGGGAAAAAGACAGAGATTCTTCTACTCTTTTTTTTTTCCTCCTGTTTAATACTAATGTAACCATGGAAATGAAAACTAAACACTGATTTCCCCCTCACCCCCAGTATGGCAGGAAAACTAACAAGGGAAATGTTTCTTGGTGATGGTAATAAGAAACATACAGGTAACTGTTTAGAAGGAGAATAAACAGTGGTTTCTGGGGGTCCCTGCTGGACTGACATCATATAATTCATATCACTAGAAGAAACAAGAGATGCTACTTACTTTCTTCACATCTGATGTTCCTAGCAGCTGCCCTCTAGGCTGTACCCTCAGCTTTATCTGTATTGTCTAGTATTTGACATTCTTTAGGTTCTAGAAAACACTTCCTTAGAAAAGACAAACGCGAATGAATTCATTCAAATGGCAGCTGTGACATACAGCAATCAAGACATAATCAGAAAAGTTCAAAAATATTATGATAGCTATCAGTTTTGTCTTCCTGCACACTTGATCAATGCTTCTTATGATAACTGCTTTACCTTATTTTTATTATATAGGTATTTCCCCACGATGCTTATGGGGTCTTGTAAAGTAGGTGGGATTTGTAGACGCATCGAAGAGCTCAATTTTTCTTTTCACCCTTTGTCTAGACAGGCCTTGGATAAAACTTATCTCCTATTTTGCATCTCAACACATTTTTTTTCTTGCCAATTCAAGATCCACTCTTCATTCTGATGCATTATTTGAGTTCTTATCCTCCAGTATGTACAAGCTACCTCTGCTGCTTCTTGGGGCTTTTTCAGAAATGAACAGGGTAACACTGCATCCATAAAATTACTTACTCTACTTTGAGGTGGGGTGGAGGATGAGGAGGCAAGGGGGACGGGGAAAAAACCAAAACAAACATCTGAGAAACCGGTACTTTTATAATTTGTTTCTACTGCTAGTTAGTAAATTTACACAGAGCAGCAATTTTAGAAGCGGTCTGTTGATTCAGAAAGAAAACACACAAATCACCACAGCTGATTATTACCTCAGGTTACTTCTTACTATCTAGCACAGTTCTAGAGTATAAAATGTGCTGTATAATAAAAGTATAGAAATATTTTGAGGCATTTTTACAGTACTTCCAGAAGCTGTTTTAAAGTTTCACACCAACTGAAATGATTGCACTGTATCTCAATATATTACAGACTAACATAAATACAAAGTTTTTTACTTTCTACTTTAGTCCTAATCAAAGAAACAACAACCCTCACTACAACCCCCAACCCTCTCATAGAGTTTATGGAAGAAAGGCAAACAAAAGATTAACAGATAATTTGGAAACACTGATCAAATTTTTCTGATGATGTGTCAATTTATTTAGGAATTCAGTGTGTCAAGCATATAGCATGAAATTTCAGTGATAAACATTACAGTTAAATATATATATTTCAACATTCTCTAAATTAAGACTCTGTTATTCAAAAATGTGATTCTATAGTGGATATTAAGCAGGCAACTTCAGAAAGAACAAGAGCAGGAACTAATACACCTTGCATGACGGAGCTTTACTCACATGATATTTTACAGTCGTTTTTTCAGAAAAACATAATATTGTGAAACTTCCAGGTCAGTAGGAAGTCAAAGACTCTAGCCCTGACTGATTTTTCAGAAAGAACTTTAAGAAAATGCCATGAATTGATTTAAAGGATTTTGCAAAAGCATAAGAAATCCTAGGGGGTTGCTTGCTTCCTCCCATCATGGCATGCAATTAAGTTCATTACTAGTCTTTTCTTGGATAACATAGATAATTGAAATAACAATAATGCATTAAGCAGACTTCAGTGACATATATTTAGGAGAAAAGCTATTACAGAGATTATCTCCTAAATAGAAAGGATTAAACAATATCCATGGACTGCTTGGCCACCCTTCAATAAAGAGGCCCTAGATTAGCCTGCCATTGTTAGATTTGTATTAAATTAGAGTTCTAATGATGTCAAACCAACTTCATCTTACCTTTTCTGCACTAAACTTATTTTTCAGATTGTCTTCCCACTCACATATGGTTCATCATCAGAAGCATCAAGTCTTAGAGGTTCTAGACAACTCAGGAGTCCTATTATTTCCAGCCTGATGGACACTTTTCAGATTTGCACAATGTCCTTTTTTTAGCAAGTATCTTATTCATCTGATACTATTCTCTCCAGACTGTCCACTGTTTTCACTCTGGGGAATAAGAACTTGTTTCCTTCTCTATTTAGATTTAAAGCTGTAAAAGAAACAAATACACCTATAGCAATATACAGAAAATACGCACAAGCTTCATATTTAAAACTGGAAACACATTCTGAACCTAAGTTTGCTGAAGACAGCTTTAAGAATCATTTTGACTTAAATCACTCTGCCTTCAACATCTTGCACCTCCAGGATTCACTGCTGCTAAAACAAAGCAACTCATCAATATATTTCTTAAAATTCTTTAAAGTCAAAATTACCATAGCAAGCATATATTGTTAACATGCAACAGTTATATATTATGATAATCTAAATTACAATGAGACCATGCTGACAAGCAAAGATCCTTGAATAAGACTTGCCAAAGTTTTATTAGTTACTCATTTCTAAGGCCTTATCCCTTTTAATAATATTCAGTATTAAAAGTTAGCTTTTAGGGACTTCGTTTTTATTTTACAGGCTTGGGGCTTACTTTCCAACCAGTCTGCCAAATAATGTATTATTATTTAAACATAACTGAAAAAATAATATAGTAAGTGAACAATTAGGGCATACAAAAATGGGATGCTATATTTAATTACTACTGTCTCACCTTACTACAGATTTCATTTAAGGATCCTGAATCACAAAATTATTTGTTAAAACCAATGATTGTATTAAAAATAATAGGTATCTGAATTAAAGAAACAGAAAGAGCAGGAAACACAAGGATAACTTATTTTGCAGTAGTATTTTCTTCATTTTGCCAGCTGCTAAACCCAGTGCAAGAACTCTTACCGATTAGCTCAAGATATACAGTACTTCAGTAACACTGCCGTATGGTGGTCAGCTGTGGACTTGTAACGCAATCTAACAAGCAACAAATCATTAAGTTCATCCCTGTTATCCAATCCATACAACCCTGTACAGAACATGGGTTAAATCTTGCAGGTGCCTCTACCGAGGATGGACCAAATACTTAGTTATACATTGTTTTTCACTCACTAATGGCTATGCAAAAGCATAGTGAACATAGATATGTACAAAGAGCATCTACTTTTCAATTAGTAACAGCCCTTCCTACGCAAAGCTCAGTGGATACTCCATGGCTGTGCTTTCTAGGCTATTACGGCATTTTCTTCAACAGCACATCACTACAACACTTCCAAACCGTCACGTCGGTCGATGGGCCGAACAAAGGAAGACAACTGATTCCAGAAGAACCACTTCACGTGCATGTTTCCTACCCGCAAAGCGCGGTATCCGCGTTTACAACGCCACCCTGCAGCTACAGCATCCTCGAGATTAAATTGCTTATATAAATTAAACAACATCGAACATAACGCCGTTTCCCCTAACTCGAGACACTCACCCTGCCCCGCCGCTACAGGGAAAATCCCTTCAGAGGGACAGCAGCGGCCTCCCTGCGACCACCGCCGCCTCACACAGCCCGCGGGGAACCCCCGCTCCAACCGCCCCAAAGCAAACAGGGCCCTGCCGGGCTCCCACCTGCCCCCCCCCTCCCCCAAGAGAGCTCGGCCTGGCCCTGAGGCACCAGACCGCCGCCACGCAGCTCCCCCAACGGCGAGGGGCGACCGAACTACGGCACCCACGGGCGCACTGAGAGGGAGGAAGCCACCCCCGGTGCTGAGACTCTGGCTGGGCGCCCGCAGGCCCCACCGAGAGACACTCACATGAACCGAACCGCCGCCACACTCCTTCACCCGCTGAGGGAAAAAGGACCCTCGCCCCCGGGCTGCCCAAGCGAGTGCCTAAGGTTGATAAGAAGTCGCCGAGCAAAACCTCGCTACCCGCAGCGAGCATTTATTTTAAATTTTTTTTCACTACCAACGCGCTCATCACATCGTTCTCAGGCTACTGACAAAGCACACACGCGGGGGGGGTAGGTGGTGTGTGTGCGCCTGGTTTTGAAATGCCCAAACAAAAAGACAGTTCAGGCATCGCGTTAGGACGCCTCTGCGCTAGGGTCCTTCAGGCGGGCGGCGGGGCGCAGTGACGCCACGGTGCCTGGCGGGGCGGCGGCGCTCCCTCAGGGATTCCCGGCTCCTGCTCCGCCAGGCCGCGCTCAGGCGCCGGTCGGCAGCTCCCGCCGAGGAAGCCTCCGCCGGTGGCTGGTGGAGGATAGAGGGGCTGAGGGAGCGGGCCTGCCCGGCGGGTGTGGCGGGAGCGAGGCGAAGAGGGTTGGGGGCCGCCGGGTGAGCGCTCCCCCGCAGCGCCCTGAGGTGCGAAGAGGCAGCGGCGCCGGTTCGCGCCTTTCTGGGCTGGGTTCTGGGCTGCGAGCGGCGGCCTGGGTGTAGTGCCTCGGGTGTGTGTGGGGGTGTCTCTGGTGAGCGCGGTTATAGGGCCTGAGAGATTACCAGGGGGGCCCGGGGTTTCCAGCATTTCTACCAGTCACTTAGCAAACCGGTTGAAACTGGTTTCTCTCTCAGCAGGTTTAATTCCTGCACAGCCGTATATAATGCATAAATCAAGTGGTAACAAACCCCATCTTTTTATGTGCGTAGGGACACCGACGTAGCAGAACAGGCAGAAAGACTGTAACCAAAAGACACTGATAAACAGGTAAAAGAAATCACATGTTTATAAAATAAACGTGACTAAAAGTCTATCCTGATCTATCAAAATTAGGTTATATGTTTTCTTCATGCTATCCAGATGTTGTTGTTCTTCCCACTAGCTAAATGTTCTAGCTGCAGATATGAAACTTAAGATGTCTATAAGTATCACTAACTTTTATTGCTACTTTCAAAGCAGCAACATCCTAATCTATGTAGTAACTTTGTAAATGCTCCAAACAACAGCAGTAACTCATTTTATGACAATACCTACATAGGATATAGAGGCTTTCATGTAGGTATGAAAAAATTCTCCAAATACTACTGAGAGCAAGTATTTTTCAATCTTTGCTGATGGCTTATATTTCACTTGAGTGAAATGATGCTTTAATATCCATACAAGAGTGGTGAAAGGTGTTGCTATTTAGCATTTTCATTAAATATTTGTTAGTTACCTGTGCCAAAAACACCAGGTTACCGGTCTTCCCCTCTCCCCCTCCCCCGAAGTTGGGTATTAATTGAAGACAAAATAACGACATTGGAGCCTTGTCAAAATCTGCTATTCTTTATTTATAGGTAGAATACTTCTTACTTCAATGAACATTGGAAAAGTTAGAAAATTTTGTAAAGGAAGACATTTGATGTTATGCCACAGGGGAAAATGTTTTGTTAAACATCGTACTGCTTATGTTTAGATTTTTTTTTAGGCAGTCTTATGAAATCTTTGTAGTAAAGGTGGTGTTTGTAGTAGATGTTTATACTGCAAATGGGGGAAAAAAGAATTGTGAGGTGAATTGAATTTAATACAGTCCCCCTATCCTCTGCTAAAATTAGGCTATTTTTTATTATTATGAAGTGAATGCACCCCAGCTTGTTATTGTGATTGTCCTAACAAACTCTTACTTATTTTCTGTGCTACCTTCCATAGGAATCCGAATTCAACTTTTCTTCGATATCTGTTATACGTTTTAATAAACTTTGGTAACAGCTGAGTGATGGTGGACACTGGGAGGCAAATCACACGGTTTTGTTTTTTAGGAAGTAGCAACACTAGCTAAAATTGCATCTTCTATTTCAGTTACTTTATCAAATTAGAAATTACTATAGTTGCAAGAAGAATGATTTAAGACTTAAGAGCGGAAGAAAAATATTTTGTGAAAGAATTATCTCATGAAATGGCCTACTTTAAAAATACTATGATTTTACAAAAAGCAGTGTAAACATAGGATGTTCAGGCCAGCTGCTCTCCTGAAATTGTTCACAATTGCTTTAAAAATAATTCAATAGCAGTACTGATTGTAATTATGTTTTAATTCTGAAAAGCTGCCTTAATTTGGCAAGGGGTATTTACACCTGGATACTGAGGATGCATTTAAATAGCTAGCCATTTCAAATTACAAACAGATCCTAGCCCACATGGCTAGTTGTCTTTATTTCTGCATGTGGATGCTTTAGATACCATAGATGTGTTTCACAGGATAGATTTATTCAGTTTGGTCTGTTCGTACATGCAATACTTGCTTCTGAGGGTCAAATTTAGATGTTTTGATTCTTTTCTTTTTGAGACATTAAATACTCTGTTTCTCCTTTGTGATTTTCTTATGAGAGAATAGCTTTTCCTGAAAGCAGCAGATCGATATTGGCTGAAATAATAATATAAAGTAGCACTTAAATTCATTAGTGCTCTGCATAATCTTGTTCTACTTGGTTTTTCTTTCCTGAAGCCCCTGGGATGATAAATTACCACATTTGGTTTGAAAGAATTGTTGGGTTTTCAGCTTTTCATGTTAATTATCTTATGGGCTTCAAATCATGAGGCTTCTTCCTCCTGTTTTCCTGGAGCAACTGTGTATCTGTTCCTACTCAGTGCTTATAATTACTATTCTGTAGCTGACAAAAGAGTTGGATGTGCTTACCACATCAGTGGGCTATTTCTGTTGATTGTATACACAGATGCTTCCAGACTAATAATATCTCTGGAGTTGAAGTGAGCTGGGTGGTACTCTTCTGCATGGGCTCGTTAATGAAGTTTTTTCTGTTCTACAGCCTCACATCTCATGTTATGTTGAAGTGCCATCTACTTCACCATCACAACTTCCAGAGCATAACTCACTTAAGAGTGTGTAAGGTTGGCCTTTTTATCTCTGTTTGTGTATGTATCCTTCTACACAAGTTGGGTGTGCTATGGAAGTTAACACGTATAGAGGGATAATGCTCCCTAATGGTGGCTTGTAGTGTCTCAAGTCACTGTCTGGGTAATCCAGAAATGAGCTGAGCAGAGGCTTGATTTGGTTTTTGGATTTTGGTATTTGGTGCCTCAGATTAAATTCTTAGTTTGCTAGTAAAAAAACATCAGGCAGTTTTACCTGAGGCCTAGCTGGCTGTAGAAGTTCCTGTTTCTTGTGCATGTTTTAGGTTTTCACATGCTTGAATGGTGTAATGGGTAGTTGTGGAAAAGTACAGAGAAAATGTTTAGCTTGCACTGATTTGAAATGCATAGTCCAGAGTAGAAAAAAGAAAGGTCATTAAACTAAATGTTCCTGGAATTGAATTGCAAGCTAATTTCTTTTGCTTGCCTATCCTACAGAAATATTTAATGGAGATTACTTCCTTAATTTGTTATTGAATCAGCCTGTGGGCTAGCAGTTTATCAATGGGTAGGAAAAGAAATGGTGGTAGTACATAAGACTGTTACTTCATGTCTTTAAATATTAGGAATGCTAATAGATGCTGACTGTCACTAAAGCTGTGGTAATCTGGAATTGTAGCCTGCTGAGACAAGGTGGTATTTTGGAAGAGTTTTTTTTTCTGTGTGATGCCTTTACTGGTTTTGAATAAATAGCCTACTATATTGCAGTAGTTATCAGAAGGTTGCGTGGATTAAAGCGTTTATCTGCTCCTAAATTAGTTTTATTTGATTCTTAAATTTCTGTTTAAAACTCGCTATATTTTCATCTTTAAATGTAGTTTTTATAATGCAGCAGAACTGTATTATTTATTCTTGTGTGCTCATTACACAGAAGTGTCCTATTCCCCCATAACAGAGAAAAAGAAAAAAACCCAACATTTTAATTGCATTATTTAGTAAGCTGGGTCATAAACCTCTGTGTTCTCTTTTTAAGGAACACGAATTGCTCCGAAAGGGCTTAAGATTGTGTGAAAAAGATGTTTCCTTTAAAAGACACTGAGATGGGTGCCTCCACTTTCTTCGCTTCAGCTCTGCCGCATGATGTTTGTGGAAGTAATGGCCTTCCACTTACACCTAATTCCATCAAAATTTTGGGGAGATTTCAAATCCTTAAAACAATGACCCATCCCAGGCTTTGCCAGTATGTTGACATTACCAGAGGTAAACATGGTGAGTATCTGTTTAATAAGGAAATGTTATATATGGTTACAGTTATATTTTTGTGACAATGTATCTAAAGATGACTGAGCAGAATATTAGCTTTCTAGCACCAGAAAGTGGCTGGTTTTCAGTCTTAAGATAACTGTATACCTTTGCTGCGACTGGCAGTACTTGGGCTTTTGTTTCTTCTCTACAGAGTCGAGGCAGAGGTAAGTAATCTGTCCTCTTTTGTTATATGTTACGCTAACTGATAGAAGCTAAGAACTTTCTTCTTTTCATACCTCACTGTAAAATTCGTTTATTCAATTGCTGTGCCATGTTGTTGTGTGGAATGTTGAAATACATGTATTTTTGATGCTGAGCTCCTACACCCATGCTCTAATCTTGTGATGGTTAGGTTTCTTGCGCTTGATGTGCAGCTTTGCTTGTTGTCTCAGTCATCTCACATCTTGGCTGCAAGCTTGCCTTATTTATTTTTTTTATTCTAGCTCTTTAAGATCGCTTCCACTAACAATTACTTTATTCTAGTACAGATATTTATTGATTTTTTTTTAAGTAACTGATATCATACTTATTGTTTGCTTAAATAAGGCTTTAATTGTGTTTTCTGCTCCAGCAAGCTCAGCAGGACTACAGCACTTAATTTCCACAAAAAGTCTGCAATGCCTTTAACAATTTAAGTAGTTGCCACCTTTACCTTTTAAATCAACAACGTTCACATATAAAAGTGCATTGTATGTATTTGTTTTGTTAGCTATAGAGCAAGTAATTTTTTCCCCTTTAGAATGCAGTATGATAGGATGTTTCAGATTTTTAGAAAATGAGGATATTGCCAGCTCCAAACCTTTAAGTATCCTGCAGGGTTGGGGGTGCTTTGTGTGTTTTCATTTGCTCTCAAACTTTCAAATTTTTAATTTTTTTGCAGGTAGGACATCTAGAAAGTTTATTCATTTTCATCTTGTTTTCATTTGAAATGGAAACTAGGATTTTCTTACAATACTGTTTGGGATGAAAGGTTCTTCTTATAAAAATGTTTCAAATAGTTTAGTTTCATTTAGTTTTGAATTTGAACATTCACTACAAGCTGTTCTACAAGTAGTGGAAGTATCAAAGCCTACCTTCTTTAGGAGTTATCTCACATCCCCTTGTAATATCTTACACTATCATCTTTGCCTACTTCATAATTGATGGCTTCAGTGCAACAATTATTTTGCCTTTTCCTCAGTATTCGGAGCCAGCCCATAAATCTTTGGAATGTGGCACCCCTGGACATCCTATTTGCTGGGCAAGAGCTACTAGAGGTATTAGATACAGTAATGTGCTCAGTGGCCCATAAGGACTGAAACTCCTGTGCTCAATGAGTCCCTTTTCTCAAAGTTGGTGTTAATTTGAGTCTCTCATCAACCCAGCCACATATTTCTGCAAATTTGTAGATGCTTATCTTCGAGACCTCTATTCTTAAAGCAAATCTGGCTGATGTTGGCTGACAGGCTCAACATTTACTAGGAGGTTACTGGATGGATTGACGGTGCTTTGCATGAGGAAACAGGAAAGATAATCTGCTGTGTCTCATAAATGAAAACGGTGGTGATATCCAGGAGTTGTACATCTTTAACTTTTAATTATTTGTAATTTTCCAGACAATGTATGTCAAAATACTTTAACATCTGCCAAAAAGGTAGACTGAGAAGTGTGTACTCCCACTGTCTTATTTGGACTTTAGTCCTCTTACATTATTTTTTTTTCTTTTTTTTCCAATTAGAGAGACTGGTTGTGGCAGCTGAACACTGTGAAAAGAGTCTGGAAGATTTGCTACGAGAAAGAAAGCCAGTCAGGTAACTCACTGTAACTCATAAAATCCTGTCTGTCTTGTAATAGCAGTTTTGGGTTTTCTTTTTTTAAGAATAAAATTTGGACAGGGTAAGTGTCTTCCTAAGAATTAATTTGAGGATTATATGTCTGCCAGATGATGACATACAAATTTCACTAGAAAGGACAGAATTTGATGTGTTTCTCATATGCAGAAATGTGTTAATTTATTAACTAGAAAGTGGACAGGACATCAGATACATATGCAGGGTGCTGGTAAGTGATTAGAACTGGGGTTAGTATAGTCACTTAGCAAGGCTTTGGTCAAAACCAAGTCCAACGGCTGGATGTCAAGAATATTTGCTTTCATACTAGGATGTATAGAATAGTTGAGCTGTATCTTTAAAGAAAGAAAGAAACAAACAAAATCACTATCAGACTTGTTTTTTAAAGTGTTTTAAAGTGTTAGCTGTAATTTTTAAGTCTATCACTAGTACCTTTGGAGCAAAGAAGTGGTCTCTTGTCCTAAAGAATATGTAACACAGAGTGGAAGAACGTTATTTCCATTTGGGATAGCAAGGTATTGTAGGATAACTGGTTATTTCCAGAACACACAAATATGTAAATATAAAACATATTTAGAGAAATCCAAAGTCTTTTCATTCTAGTTTCTGAAAGGTTTATAGCAAGCATTAGATTGCATCTCTTGATATTCAAGCAAGCGTAGAGGTAATGATTACTCAGTAAAATAATTGATGAATTTTTGTGCATCATCCTGGTTAACTGCAGTTAACGTTAGGCATCTCGGGTGGGCTGTGTTTGACAAGGTACTATCCATACTTCTTGTGGCTCATCCCAGATAGGATTTGTATAAAGGGAGTAATAACTCGATGTGTAGGCTTTCAAGTCTTGCAACCCCTAAATGGGATGCTGACTATGTTGTCTGGCAGAGATAAATCTAAATGCAAGATGCGCCGTGTCTGTCTGCTAGCTTTTTGTGAACTTAAGCTCGTATGAGTCTGTGTTGCAGAGGACTTACAGCTTGAGGAATGTTGGGGAAATACGGCTTTCTTTTTTTTTTCTTAAGACAGATTGGTATTTAGCTGTAAAAGGGTTTTTATGTATGATACCTATTACAGGCCTTCACACAGTTTTGCATCAAGTTCCAATTGTACAAAGTTTCAGAAATAGTTAAAGCATCAGAAGCACTTTTCTTTCCTTCTTCATTCAGTTTTCACACTGTTCTTTGAACATGTGTATCTTGGTGTCAGATGGAAAGCAACCCAGACTGCCTGCTGCCTCTTGCCTGTTTTTGAAAAAGTATGCATATAGCTGTTTTAATTTGCTTGAATTGCTTGACACAGTATACTTCTGTAGATTCTGACAATTTCTGTTGCAATTTCATCCTGCAGCCTTAGAATTGCAACAGGAAAGATGTCCGTTTCTCAAGGGGGGTGGGAATCATATTTCTTTATCATCATTTTATAAACAAAACTTCCTCAAGTAACAATTGTGTTCTGTGCGCACATCCACTATGCCCCTCTATACCAGTATGTGTTTTGCAGTATTCAGAAAAGCTTTTGAGATTTTTTGAGGTTTTTTAGGTAATTTGTGAAGGTATGCAACTTTGGTTTTTTGACATGCCTAGAGAAATTATTTAGTTTGTGACAGTTACCTCAGCTATTTGGGCTGTGGCTCTGTTGAGAGTAGATGAATAAAGCCTGGCTTTATATTGTCCTCTTCGCTTGAGAGAGTTTTTACTGAAATAAGTTATTCTACTATCTGATCTTTCTTTTGATGAGCAGATTGGGATTTCTTCAGGAAGTTGTAACACCCAAGGTATAGGACTAAAATATAGCCTGTATGTATGTTCATAGATTTAAGAGACATTGGTGATTAATCTACTGTAAATTACAGTTTTTGCAGTAGTAGCTAAAGCTAAATTATGTTCACTTCAAATGCAGTTTCTTGAAAGACTGACATTTTCCCTCTACTTCTATTTTTTTAATGAAAACAGACATTTTTGGTTCTTATGGGAGACCCATAAATTTCCAGCAATAACTAGGATGGACCAATTCCCAGTTATTGGTTACATGATCTGTCTATATCAATTACCTTTGGAGGGAAGTATTTGGCTTTTTCCATGTATTCTGATTGTACTGGCCATTGCTAGCATAGCTGGTTACACATCCGGAGTTGATGTGTATGCTATTGCAATTAATTTTATAAACTGTTTATGAAAGCTGCTGTTCTGGTTTCTAGATTAATTTTCCTTACGCTTGCCAGTAACTTAAGTCCTTTGCACCTGTACCACAAGCTGATGTAAAATCAGCAGGAAATCTTCTATTATGTTAGTGCTGAAATTCAAGACGTTACATTATGGACTGTCTATCTTTCCGTGCATACTGAAAAACGGGCCGTACAGCTGTTTGGTAGTTATTTGCAGTTAATCTTTCCTGAAGTCATGCATCAAGCATAGCATACATTCCTTAACGTATGAATGATATTAAGAAAAAGAAATGCATCACAGTTCTTTGTTCAGTTAACCTCAGAGTTTCACTAAGTTTTCCAATTCTAATGAATCAGATGCACATAGGGGCTGAATAATACTGGAAATTAAAGCTCTAACCAATTACTTACCTGTTCTGTCACAGCACAGTAAGTCATTTTACTGAGCATACCACCAAAAATTTTTTAGAACTTGGATTTGTGATATATTCAAGAATTCATTCATTACTGAACAACTCTATAGGGTAAATTTCAAGAACTCTCAAATGGATTAAATGATTCGGCTCTTGGCAATTCTTACCATAAGTAACCAGATGCAGAAGAGGAATTTAATACAGCTCTTTAGTGTTTTCCGTGTTTTATTCAGAGGATAGCCATGTAGACATCAAAACTACAATTAGTGCTTCTGAAAGGGACGTTAATTCCAGTTTTCTTTACTGTGCTTCCACAGGGCATCATAATAACAGCAGGTGAGCTCTTTTGGAGTTGTGTGCCACAGGGAACTCAGGCTGCAACCATGGATAGGAGTTCTAGGATAGGATAGGGCAGGATAAGAATTCTAGGCATTGGTGTCCCATTTTTTAGCAGGCCAATCTCTATTGTCCTTTATGTGAGAGATTGTATTCTGGGTCATTGTTTCCTGTTTGTTTATTCCTGATTTATTTCCCTGTTTGTTACTCTGGGTCAAAGTGCGCACTTAATTTTAGTTTAGAAGAGTCATATTAGTGCAAAATCAGCTCTCTGAAGTATGTTCAGGAGTCAGTTAAACTT
>JAOXJK010000032.1:25577180-25588457 GCA_025774025.1 Xenus cinereus
AAATACCTGATTTAAGCTCATAATACTTTACTGCTGTTCAGAGATTTGAAAATGCTTCTCGGTCTGGCTGGCTTCCTCTGTGTCTTCTTGCACATGCAAGGTTTTTTTCTTGTGAATTAATTGAAAATATGTCACAAAAATTTAAGGTGGGTAAAAGTTTTGTACTTTAACAGTCTTACTAAGGGTAGTTTTCATGTTTGTGGCAATCAAAAATTTTACTAGATTTTCAAAGTTGCGAGTTATTTTAGTTAGTCTGTTGATACCAGAGACCAGAATGTAAGATGTGAATTTATTTTTAAGGTTCTCCATCTTCTAAACACATTGACAACTACTCCTTTGGGATACCTTTTCCAGACACTGTTAAAGGAGTTATTTTCTCTGCTCCTGTGCTGTTATAATAGGAGTTGTGAGCTTTTCTTTTCCATCACTCTTGAAGTGTGTTTCTTCTTTGTTGAAGTTGGTCTGCACTTGTATTCATAATAATAAAAATGCCAGCAAATACTGACATTCAGCAGATTTTTGGCACCTACAATAGAGTTTCTGGATTGGTCTTCAATTTGTGGCTTGGGCATTCTAAGCCTATTCCTTTCTTCAATAAAATATAGTTGTCATATGCTTTGAAAGTCATGATTTTGAAAAATTACTAGTGAACCATCAGAAATACAAGGTATAGTTTGTTATACACGGAACATTGGATGGGAAGCAGACTGTGTCTGCAGCTGTTTACTAGTTTGGGGAAAACATGATCTGACTGATTCGGATGAGTACACTTTATTTGGCTGGATTAAACAGTTGTCTGCTCATTGATTGGATTAGATTTCTTTATGCCATCCTTGCTGTTAATGTGCTTTTGGCAAACTTGAAGTGAAACTACGTTACAGAAGAGATTGTTAGGTGGGGGAAAAAGCAATTTCTGAGTAGCCAGGGATTCTTCAAAAATATTGTAAGACAGGTGCAAGTCATCAAAAGGCTGAAGGTTTTACATGATTTGACTTGAAGAGCTGCATATGAGCAGAACTTCAAGGGCTGAGTGTATTCTGCTTTGAATCAAGTCTGTGTTGGAATTCACATGAGAAATCCATATGTCATAATAAGGCTGCATTTAGCAAGGATAAATGATGTAGTAGTAAAATGAAGTAGCATTAATAAACAAACTTATAATTATTTTTTTTCCTAAGCATGTGTGAGAGTCTGTAGTTTGGGCGTTTAGTGTCTGTGGAGTTTTCCTTTAGTTTCTTGCCAATGCTTTATTTCCAAAGCTATGGTGAAACATTAGGCATTAGTCCAGACTTTATATATTGACCAATGGGGCTTTTCTTCATATAGGAGTATTTTTTTTCTTCTGTAAGTAGTTTTTAGTCTGACTGCAAATCTTCCTGTAGCGTTCCTTTTAGCATAGGCTGTCTCCTGTGACTGTCTTTCTCCTTACAATGAGAAAATGATTGTTTGGGATGGAAAAGGGTATAGCTTTCATGAGGTAGTTGAGTGAACTTTATTGCTCTTGATGTCTGAGTGACCTTTTCAGGTATGAAACCAAATTGTTTGGTTGTATAGTTGGCTGCAATGTTTGATGGCACCACAAAAACATTTCAGAACATGTGTCCATGTCTCCCTTACATGTGAAACGTAACAGTGAGTGCATGCTTGTTTCTTATTTTCCTCTCTGCCAGGAAAATAGGAAACAGAAGTATCCAACTCTTTGAGACTATAATGGTCTCTGCTTCTTGCTATTAGAAAGTATATATGATGGCTGTATACAACATAAAATCTGTAGGTGTGGAAAAAGTGTTTAATTTTATTTCAACCTTTTGCTCTACTATGCTTCTTCTGTAGTTGCTTGTAGACACTTCATACATATATCCGTGCTAAAAGCCAGATTAAAGATCTTGAGCTGAAGATGAGTTATGCTGAGTTAATTGAGAACAAAAATAGTGGAGAGCTTTTTAGTCTTCAGTATCTACTGAAAGAGGATGTTGATTTTCTCTCAAATAGACCAAACGCTGTCCTCAGCAGGAAATATCCTGCTGAGATATTTCTGCAAGGAACTGTGTAAGGTACAGTGTTAAAATTCCATTTTGCAAACTAGTACTAATGATCTAATGGCTGGAAAACCAAATGTCAAATTTGTACTGTGCAAATCTTACTGGATTTAAGCCACATCATTAATCTTAATGTTGATTTATGATATTACGTTTAGAATAAAAATTGCCTGTAGACTTGTGAGAGCAAGATGTGGTTAGTATATGGTTATTCTAACTTAATACAGTGTTTGACACTTCATCCTGCTTTTAGGAAGAAAAAAAAAAAGAAGAGCTAACACTTATTATGTTTTCTATACATTGCATACTTCTGGAAAGGGATTATATTTTTAAAGTGCAAGTTGTAGCTTTTTTGGAGCAATGTCTTCAGGGAAGCATCTGTCGCTAATTAGAGACCAGACAGCTGGTTTATTTAGATGAATTGATATGCTCACAGACGTCTTTAAAATCACTGTGGTTTGAGATCTCTTCTTCTGTGCATGTGGATGTTCTCTCCTTAGGTTGAGGCTCCTCTGTTTTACAGTGCAAATAGACCCAGACTTGCGCCTTCACTCGGAGGTAGCTGCTTTCCTGTCTAGAAGCTGCATTAGTTCCATATCATCCCTACATCAGTGATGTGCCAGACTTGAAATGATACATTTACAGAACATGATGTTACGTATGATACAGATATGATGTTATGCCCCCTTTTCCCTGCCCTGCTATTTTGTGGGCACGTATCATGAGCACAGCACTAAGGTAACTGAATTGTTTGTCTCCTGGACCAACAGGGCCCTCAGATGGACAGATACACCTGCAGACAGAAGGAACTTGCATTGGGACTGAATATATGTACTCGTGTGTGTGTTTATACCTAGATAGATACCAGGGAAGATTGCTGTGACAGGAATGTTTAGAAGGCTGGCAGACCATCCTAGTTTTAAGGTTTAAAACTATTAATTTCATTAACAGCACATATTTTGCTAAAGATTAAATCATGCATATTATTAATCATGACTGTGTACATAAAACTGTTAGTCTTTAACACATATTGTAAATTAGCTGTGAATATACAGTACCATGGAGCCGATGCTGTACATTTAACAGTGGTAGTTATGGCACTTGGTGATTCTTGGAAGTCAAGGTAATCAGGCTTGAGACCTCTGAGTGAAGTAAGAACCAGCGTGGACTAGTCTTTCTTCTACTATCATCTATAATGCCTGATATTTTTATGCTATCACTACTTTCCAGCCTCCACAAGGTGTGGTCTTCTGTACACACAGTAATCCTCCTTGTGTATTTGGGAGTGCGTCCTGCATATTTACTGTCTGCTGTGATTCTCTTGTCCTTTTGTCTGGCAACTTTTGTTGTGTGGATTTCTCCTGTACGCAACTATATCCATCTCTCATTGCCCCTTTAGTGATCACATTTCTTGTATCGCTTTCAAGGAAATTTAATATTAATTATATGCTGATTAATACATTTAAATTTATAGTTGCAGACATCTGCTTTGGCTACACTTAAGTTTATTGTTACCTCTCTGTGCTTCCTGCCTGTTGTGATGACATGTGCTGGGATATAGATCAAAGTGATGCATTCCTAATGCCTTTTGGAATATTAGTTGTTAGCTATGAAATTCCTAACAGCACCATTGCTTATTGGCCTAGTTGCAAGGTCCCTTTGATCACCTGCATTTGCAGACTCTTCTTCTGTTGGAACTTTCCATTCTGTTTTACTTTGGAGCAGCACCTGTACCTTTGGGAAAAAAAAAAAGTAAATCTAAATATCTGAGGTTAAAAGCCATACCTAGGTACATTTTAGTAGTTAGTTAAAAATACCAGGATCCCTATATCAAAGTATGGTATAGCTAAATTGTTTGTTAAAAGAACCCTGTTGTAAAGTGTACTGATTTACAGGAAATGCCTGGATTTAGGTGAAGAGCTCTGCATTGTTGCAAATGTTGTTCATAGCTTTAAAAATTCTTTTGCACCTTTATAAAACAAGGGTGAGGTCAGGGAGTTAATTTGGAATGTAGCTTGTTGCTAATGCTTAATCCTGTCATGCAGAGATGCCTAAAGTGCACTCTTTCTCTCAAAGGCTGAGAAATTTGTACAGAGATTTCTTTAGTTTCATTTTATGAAGTTCTAGGTGCTTTTGCTGCTATCCAGTAACTTGTAAAAAAGAAAGCATGCTCAGTTATCATTCCCACTAATATCTGTACTTACTGGAGTTAGTAGTTATATTTGTGTCTTTGAAATTACTTTCCTTTTTTTAAAATGTAACTTATGTTTTGAATAATTAATTATCTTCTAGTGTGTTAGATCTGCAGCTACTCTATCAAGAAGAGCCTGCCCCACTCCATTTTTTTTTTCCTGTGCTTTTTTGTTTTTGTTTTTTTTTTTTAACTGGCAGTGCTCCACAGAACTGCAGAAATGAATAACAAAAAAATCAATCCTGTCTGTCTGCAAAGACAACATTATTTATTGTTAGCTAGTCATGATTTCTAGACCTGTCAATTCAGTTCATACTGCCACATAGCTGTGATAATGTTAACTGCATTAATAACTACACTTCATTTTCAGCTTTCCTTTTAAAAGTATTCATTGATCGGATTCTTAATGAGATCTTTCTGATACACCTGGGGCATCACAGAAAGAATGAGAGAATCCATCTCCTTTTATAATTAAGTTAGGGACTCATCGCTTCTGTTGCAGTGGGAAGGAAAAAAGAAGGAAAAAAACAAACTCTTTTTCTCATGCCGCAGGTAAAAGTCTTCCTTAAAAATAAAGTAAAATAGGCAGCTGGCTGTTGCAGCCTTAAATGGGAAAAAGCACCCCCATGATCTTAAAATGTCTGCTCACTACCTGGCCCTCAGTTGCACTAGGGCAGGAGTCTTCCACCCTCAGAGGCAAACCTGGCTCCCTGGCTCAGTGGCAGAAGCTGTGTACAGCTGCAGCTCACACTTTTGCCCCTGCTTATGCTCTTTCCATGTTTCTTTCCTGTACTTTGGCTATAGCTAGCCATTTGGTGCCTTTCTGTACAATATTTCCATTAAATCCTGAGCAGACAACCTTATCTTGGTTTTATTTTCTAGCGATTTCTGAAATCTCATTTTTCTTCTGCTCTTGTAATTTTGTCAAAGATGATAAACAACTGGTACAAGCCAACTTCAGCTGTTTTGCTGGTGTGGCATTTACAAAAGTAATAAAACACTGTGTTTGCTTTTCTTTATGGGAAAAAATAAATGTTTAACACTGTAAAACCACTGTTACATTCCTCTGTGTATGCTGCATGTATTCAAGTTCTTATAAGCATAGAAGCTAATACACAAACAAATTGGTTTAAGAAAAAAAATGATTAATTTTTTTTATAGAGGATGCTTGAAAGGAGACTTGGAATTTTGTTGATATTCCCCAATTCATTTATTTCAATGCATACATTTCATATAAACCAAGAACTATATAATACAGGAATGAAAACCCCTACTGAAAGACTCAACCAGAAGCATTGTTTCCAAATAAAATATCTCTTAACTTTTTCTTTTTATGAATAATGCCACTCTAAGCAAAAAGTTCTTGGGAAAACTTCCTCTTAGTAATGGTATCTCAAAATAGTTTCTTTGCTTGCAGTTGAAAGTAAGCCAAGACCTTTAGTCTTTTAATGGCATGGTCGCAAAGTTGTTCCTAAGATGTTGCTGTCAAAAAAAATAAATAATGTTGCTGTCTTGGTGTTTGTTTATGAAGAAATCTTGCTGTGACACTGATCTTTGTAGCAGAGAATCCTCAGCCCTAGTAAAATCACAGGTATCTTTATAAAGTGGGGTATAAGATTACAGCTTCCAGTTTGAGGCTTAAGTTCTGTCTGGATGAAGACAGCAGTGGCAGGAGAAGAATCTTCTCTCATCCTGTTGAGCTAGGCATGAATGGTATAGTGGTTCAGGGTGAAAAGGGACTAATTTAGTATCTGACAAGAACATACCTCAAGCAAATGAACATTTGTTTTATTGAGACAGTGCTTCAAATGTACAATCTAAGGTGTCCCACTGATACTCTTCTTTCATATGTACGTGACTGTGCCTTTGATTTAGAAAATGTTTTCCTTCTGTCCTTGGTGTGTAGAAGGAAACTGCACTAAGTTAACTGTAGTACTGTAAGGGAGTTCTGGTAATATTCTCCCACCCACCCCGCTTCCCTTTTTTCCTGGCAAAGACCATACTAGCAGACTCTTGGTAATATTACCTCTTTTCTTAATGGGAGGAGGCAGAAAAGCGGTGATGAAACTAATCAGCAGAATCCTGCTAGAAAAACCTTTGAAAAGCAGTAACTTTGGGTGATTGATGCAAGTAGTATTGAGACTTGCTGACTTCACAGAATTGCTGCTGAACAAGCACATGGTACTATCTATTTTAAATGTAGTATTGAAAGCTTTTAGTGACTTTTGGATATGCATTGGGTGGACTAACAACACAGGTTGGGCAGGTTTGTTTAATTATTATAATTTCTAATAACTGTTAATTCAACTAGAAATTAATGCCTGGGCATTCAACACTTTTTGGGTTTTGGTGTGGATTCAGCAATCATTAAAGATATCATCTGACTATAAACAGGGAAAGTGGAAATAATTCATTTTAAAACCTTTATACTGAATGATTCTGGTAATTATACAAAATCATTTTACTACATTCTTCCCCTTTAAAGAGCACTTTAAACATGCTTGAGGTTAACATAGTGTTGCCGTAATTGACAATTTTTTATACTTTAAAAAAAAAAGCTTACATTACACTATGTAACTGACAATACATAATGTAATGTAAGCTTTTTTAAATGTATAATTTTTTCTTGAATCATTAATATATTTTTGAGGGAAAAACATGGAAGAATGGTGTCTAATTGAAGTAATCATTTTATGTTAGTCTCAAAACATCTCTAGTGGTAGAAAAGAATAATAGGGCAAATTATGTTCTGTTAGGTGAATGCTGGGTAGAGATCCCCAGTTCACAGTAGGATTTTTGTGTAGAGAGTGTGTTGACTGCTACTTGTACCATTTACTGCACAGTGAATGTTTAATAGACAAATAAGGCCTCTGTACTTTAGAGAGCTTAAACTTAACATAACCTGTGCCTAGAAATTTAGATGCTGGTGCATTCAGATGCAAAGGAATGGTAGTCCTTGCCTAGAGCATGGGATTTGATGCCTCTGAACAACTTAACAAGACACCCCAAGCTGGTGGTGCCTTTTATTGTAAAGGAAGAGTATCCTAGCCACGGTTAATTCCCTTATTTGCTTTTCATATGTTGTCTGGTTGGTTTCCTGAGTCTGTCAGATTGTGATAGACCTTATCAGGATGGTCAGTCACAAAATGTGTTTAAAGCTGCATGTATTTGTTCAGGCGAAGTCCAAAAGAAAATAAAGATTCTTGGAGATCTGGCTTCAATTGATCTTAATTCTGCATTTTACTAGTTCATTCATTTTGAAGGAGAAGAGAATGTGAGATGTGTTGTTTCCTCTAATGAAATGTTGGCGATGTGACGTATGATACGTTTATTTAAAGCTATTGAAGTTAAGTTCTTTATTGTATATTTTGAGGTCATTGTCTTGGGTTTCATCCCATTAGCTCTTGTTCTTTTATTGTCACCTGTGCATCTAGTTCTATTTTATTAGTTATCTCAGAATGTATAGTCTGTGATAAGAATGCGGAGTCTGTGATCTGGTTTTAAATGAGGGCTACTTTAGCTAATCTTTATGTGTCGTGATTGAAATTTTGTTTATTTCAGTGCACTTTCTGGTCCAATGAAAAGTATTATTCTTATACCTTTTACATATGAACCAGCTGAGGCTAAGATGCAAAACGTGACTTCGCAGAGGTTAATCAGTGGCAAGATCAAAAAGTGGCAATGTGGATGTGTCTTCCCCCTTCTGTGCATTAAACCAGATGGCACCAGAGGTTTCATTAAGATGGTGCTTTATAAGGTGTGCTTACTTTTTCAAAAGGACTTTGTTCGTTCGCTCCCCCAATTTATGGGATGAATGCTGGATGTCTTAAAGGAGTTCAAGGTGTGATGTTTTAAAATTTTGGCTTTATGAGGAGCAGATACACTTAAGTCGTTCAGAGTGGTATTGATCTGAAAAATCACCTATCTATTAAAAATCTTTGTGTGCAATCCGTTCTATATATGAAGTTGTTCTTTATCCGTGACTTCATCCATTGTTTTATGGACTTTTTTATCGTACATTACAAGTTGAGACCTTCATAAAAATGTAACATCGTTTGTGTTGCTTTTAAAATCAGGCTTGCAGCTTAGAACTTTAAAAGAGGAATGAACGGACTTTTTGAGTTTCCTCAGATGAGCAATATGAACTTGTTGAAGATATCCTGTGTGAAATACCTTTGTGCATAAGTTAGAGACTTCCTGAGGACTCTGCCTATAAAATTCATTTTTTTTGTCTTGTATTCTCTGCTTGTTGCATTCCCTTCCAGTTCATTTCATTCTGATAATGTGAATGTGTTTCCAAGTAAATTGGCAGTGTTTACAATCTTGGTCCCTAGTGCCATTTTTTAATCAAACACATAATAAAGTGCTAAATAAACCATTCCCACCTGCATCAAACTTTTTATGTTCTGTATAGGGTATTTTGTAATTTATTTACCCAGGAAGACCCAATTTATCTGCACATCTGTTTTTCAACCCAGTCCTGCTTTTTATTCAGTTTTCCAGCTGGTTGATTGAGGCATAAGGAGGTCAGATGGCTTTCTTGAGGTCAGTGTAGTGATTGTCTCAGCTGGGATTATACCCAAATGTTCTCCTTTGCGGTAACCACTTGGCCACACCACTCCTAACCAGTCTATCTGCATTGTTGGCGGTAATGGAACTAACTGCAAATGTCATTTTCTTTGTTTTATAGTTTTGCTTGTATTGAAATATTGTCACTTTTATGAGTTCAGAAACATTACATCTGTTCACAACCTGGTTCCGTTCCACTTTGAACAGACACAATTTTTTGTGATGAATCTCCTTCCTGGATTCCAAATGCATGTTAGTTTTGCAAGTTCTGGGGTAGTGATTGATGACATTGCTGGTTTGTGTTGCTCTGGTGCTTCCTCAGGGCGGACCCTGTCTGACACTTCTCTTTGGAAGAGGAACCCATGTTTTTGCTCCTGTGTATCAGTGCCATAAGCTTCTTAAGACTCCTGGTTGCTGAGATTCTCTTCCTCTACAGTTTACTTGTTTACAGCAATAATATAAGGTTAGAACAAGACACCAAGACACACAGATTTGATAAAGGACTTCTCTAAGCATGCATTCCTCTGTGTGTGGCCATGAGTTGTAAGTCTGAGGAAAGAGAAACTCTGGAATGTGGTGTCATCAGCGTAGTCTTATCCCATTTGGTCTTGCTTTGCCTTTCTGAGGGAGGTCAAAATAGTTCTAGTTCCAGTTTTTGCTATCAATTTCCTCTTGCCTTGAGTTGCCACTGCATTGAAGAAGCATGACTTAACACTAATCTGCATATACATCTCCAGTAGGTACAAAAATTAGAGGGCTCTCTACAGTTAAGTAGATGATGAGGCTTGCTTTCTGGTGCCAGCCTGTGTTGCTTCGAATTCCAGTAGGGCCTCTGTTCATTTCACTAGATGAAACACTCTTATTCGAAGTAGTCCATTAAGTGTTGATCACACTGTCTGTACTATCCAGCCACAGCTTGCTTCCTTCTATAAAATGGATTAGGTACTCGAAGTTGATTGTTACAGTAGCGTAAAAGCAAGTGAAGTTTACAGCTGGCCATAACCAGTTATAAATACCACAAATGCATTTGTAACAACCAGGAATATTTCTCCTCTCCCCAAGATTTTGCTGCTGCTCTCACTTTGCCTCCAGCCCCAGTTGTCTTTGCTCTTGTACTGCTGTCCAGGTACATCTATGTGTTCTGGTTAACTGCACTGTAATAGCAGTAGCTGCCTGGTTCAAAGTCATCGAAAGGGAGGATTGCTTTGTCTAGGAGAAGGTAGGGTTGGAGACAGTAAGATCTTTTGAAATACCCAATTACTCCATCGTGTTAAATTATTTTGTTGCAGCACCAAAAAAGGATGGAGACAATGTGTTTCCAGTTAATGCCGTGAATGCACTCCTGTTAAAGATAATGAATACAGTGAATGTGTGTTCAGATTGGCATTAGTTTTCCTTTAAACTGGAGGAAAAGAAACTTGTGTGAACCTGTAAGATCCATGATACTGAAATAAATGCTAAGATTTTATCTTTTCTTTTCATTGTTTCTTTTCTCATGTTGGAATTCTTTTATTCCAGTAGTTTAATAGGTCAAGTCTCCTAACTCCACCCATCTCCAATTTCCAACTCTATGATCTACAGTCCTCGTGTTCTTAAGTATTTAAGATGTCATGCATCAAGTAGTTTTTATTTTCCTTTTAGCAGTTGGAGGTATATGTAGGGACTATGGCTGCTGGCTGTAAAACGCATTTTTCCAAAATCACTTTTCCTACTCTGGAGTTAAGCAATTGTTTTCTTTGCTTGATGCTGAAATTTTTGGCTTTCTGAAAGTTAGAGCAACAGAGCACCATGAAGAGAAGGTCATGATAAACTAAACAGCAAGGAGATCTTACTAACAGAATACTCAGTGGCTGTGCATTTCCACAGTAACTCATGGGCAATATTCTGTGAGCGTGGATATCGTCTGTGCTTGCTGTGAATTCCCTCTCTCCTAGGCATCTACTTGTCATCTTTTTTTTGGAAACAGGATAGTGGTCTCAAATAGGTTTTGGTCTGAGCTAGAATAACCATTTGTAGGGTTACAAAGTTGAGAAATTTTACCTAACATGGAAATAATCAGTTACAGAAAGTTGATCGTTCCTAGAGCATCCTATCTTGGAGTCCAGCTTCCTGCGCCTACAAGCAGCTGCATTATTGTTCCCATTAATAATCACAAATAATAAGTTATTTATAATTATTCAAACTTAGTAATATAGGTAGTATTCTTGTTTTGTTTGCATGTGGTGGTTTTGTTTGGTTCCACCCACCTGCCCAGAATTCAGAATCCTTTCTGTCATAAACTTTCTGATTTCTAGATATGTTTTCTTTTTTGTTTGATCTTATATTGACCTATGGCTTGGGCAATTCTACATAGGTGTTTGTTGCCAGGTACTGCCCTGTAATTAATGGGTGAGTATGCTCACTCTTAGCTCTCCATTCCACTAATTATTTTAGGGACTTAGTGTCTTTACTTAGTTCCTGATAAATCACTCTTCCCCC
>JAOXJK010000032.1:25588511-25620087 GCA_025774025.1 Xenus cinereus
TCTTCCCCCCCCCCCCGTTAATATCTGATCCCTTTGAAGAAAGGTAAGACTCTCGGTATAACAATTTTTCCTAGTGGGCGCACCAAGAAGAGTCTCTTTCTTTCCTTTTTTTTTTTCCCCTCTGTCTGAATCCAAAAAGTGACAAAAGTGTCCAAAGCAATCAGATTATTTCATCAGTGGGTTTGCAGCACCACAAGAGATTGAAACTCTGCTAAAACATCTGTTTCCTGACAGGTTAGGTTCATTATTCCTGAAATAAACTTCCAGAAAATGGCTTTGTGTCCTTAACAGTAAGAATGTATCAGGTTGGAGATCAGGCTGACTGTTAAGAGCAAAAGTTAATGTTTTTTGTAAAGGCACAGTGCAGCCACCTGTGTGCTATTACAGTGTGGAAATTAGTCATTTGTCTGGTATAGCTTTTGGTCTGACAAATTCTGGAGGTAATAAAACAATCCTCATTTTTGTGGGTTTTTAAGTCATCTTCTCTTCTCTCTCCACCCACAAATGCTATGCACATGCCTCTCTTAACCATGCTGGTTTTGTGCTGTTGTCTGAACTTCCTCATATCGACTTGTAGAGTGGTTTGGGGTTTTTTCCTACCTACAAGATGAGTTTCTGAGAAAGGAATTCAGTTATTTTTTTATGCTTCCTTTGCTGTTTTTCTATACATTCAGGTTACAGACCTAAACCTCATATTGGTTTTGATTCTTATATTCTTTTAATTCTTCATTTCTAGAATGAAGGACAAAAATGGCCCCTTTTCATGGCTACATTTCTCCTTCTCCAAACCAGGAAAAAAAGCAGGCAATGATTAAATCCAGTCAGTTTGATTTTCACATCCGTGTGCAATTCTTTCACTTGAAGAGAACCCCTTTTCAAAAGCCTAGCTGAGTCAGCTACAGCTGAGTAGATTTGTTGGTATCCAGATTGAGGATTAAAATGAAGCCTGCTCCTTGAAAATGTTCTGGTAGTTGTAGAGAGACCATGCCTTTTTTTTCTGTCTGTGACGTGTTCCTTTTGCAGAGAAACTCCTGTTTCTTCTCTCTTTCTCCCGTTGGCGGAGGGGAACCTTGAAACAAGCCTTGTTAGGAGAGCCGGCACGCTGAAGACAGCTAGTGACCCTTCAGAACTGCCAGTTTTTGAAGTGCATCTCTCACTTATGTGCTTCTCCTTACTGCCTCCTACTGTATCTACCTCGAGCAGTGGAATGATTTGCTTCACAATACTCTAAAGTCACAAGCGCAATCATCAGCTGCTGAGATGAAGGGGGTATTTCATGCCACACAGCTGTCATTACGGCTCTTTTTACGTCAGTGGTGTAAAATGGTTGGCGTGGAACCTGCCATGCCCCCATTTTGCCACCTTTTCTTATGTGTTGTCTCCAGTGCTGTTAAGGAGAGTGCTGAAACCTCTGCAGTTCAAGAGGCCTAGTACTTAAACCACTCCTAGTTCATTCGTAGTTTGGCGCTATGTCCACTGAAACATAGGCTTCTGGATAATCGGGGAAAAGTTCCTGAATCAGCTCAGGCCTTACCACCAACATTGGGTGTCATAAATATATTCCTCACTTAAGACTGTGGAGATTTTTTCTATTTATGGGGTTTTTTGAAAGAAAAACTTAACCTAAGGCCTGCCAACAGCTTCATAGGTGCACCTTATGTGCTTGCAGGACCCTGTTGCAATGCTGGCAGCGCTGACAGCGGCTGTGGAAACTGGGAAGGAGCTGAGCCCCGCTGAGGTGAGGGGACAGCCTTGGTAGTCATCTCCAGTGAGGCCAGGGACTGCCGTTGAATTTGGCCTTTGGGAGTTTAAAGCAGAGAGAGATCTCTTGTGCTTGATAACAGCGCTGAGAGTTGTTGTCAGACCCTTCGCAATTAAACGCCAAATCTCACGGGCCATAACCACAAACCGTGTTTTACCTAATAAGTAAAGTAAAACTAGATAATGTGCGAAAACAGTATGAAGAGCTTGTCAGAGAGAGTTCCCTCTCTCCTGAGGAGGTGGTGTACGTGCTTCAGCTGGAGAGTGAGGTGCTTGGCTGAAATTTCTGCCCAGCAGGGTGGCAACAGGAGCTTAAGAACGCTGAGAATTACCTGCGTTTGAGGTAAAACAGAACTAATTGTCTTTGCAGTCTTTTAACTAACATGCAATGAAAAATACTTGTGTTGAATTGGAACGCTGTGGAGGATTTATCTTTAAGAGCAACCAATCCAAAAGCAGTACTTTGAGGCATTTGCCCGGGTTTTACTTTTCCAAATTGCAGAACGGGGAGAATAAATGGGCGGCTGAGGGCCCCTGGTGCCGCCAGAGCACACTGCACGCCTCAGGCACAACGGCCACGTTATGTTTACTCTTATTTTTAATACAAAGAGACATTTTTTAGGCTAAAATACCTCATGATGTACTACTTTTTCACATGCGGTTGTTTCCTTGCTGGAAACGTGAATTCACCGTCATTTATTTTTCATGTCTGGTTTTGCAAAGCTGTGCAAAAAGTGAGAGGATTCTGTTCGCAACCATTAACGTTAATATTTGTGTTGCAGGCAAAAAGCTATATAGAAAAGCTGAAGGATTGTGAGGTACACTTTTTACCACAGTTGTGTATCTGCCCATGAGTAACTGGGGGGAAGCACTGCACAGCTCGTGGTGTCGGACCCTGTGGTGTATCATATAGTTTGGGGGTGGGAGCAATAGGGAAAAAAAAGTGCCGAGGAGGGAGGAGCGAGATGGTTGTGGGGGTTTGTTTTGTTTTTGTGGTTATTAGCCTTGTGGTTTTGGTTGAATTGCTAAGACCTTGAGAATCACTTCTAAATGCTATGATCTAAGATACAGCAGTGCGGACATACGTTAGAATAGATTCCCTTTGTGCTTAAAATTTAACTTAAAAGTGTATATTCATAATTATATTCAGTATATTCACAAGTGTAAAGTAGTACAGAGCTCTTCTCCTGGGAAAAAGGTGTGAGTCTAGAGCATAGCTCCATGTAAGATAACCTAATGGTGGCCTTAGACTATTATTAAAACAGCTCTTTTCAGTATTCCTGTGTTGTCCTAGTCCCAGAATTTGTTGGGATTGTGGCTTTTGCCAAAATCTAGCCATTTACTCTTGTGACAAAGTTCTGGTATTCCATTAGATATGAATAGCAGCTAATAAAGCTTCATTAAGGAAATTAATTTTGGTGTTTAGTCAGCTAGTTGGCTTGTCACGATTTTCCCGCTCTTTTTGCTGTTGCACAAATTTCCAATAAGCGAGAGAAGATGGTGAGCCTTGTCCAGGATACTATCTTATGCTATTCTTTTACAGTGAAATAAAAATAGTGGAGATGTAAAGTTAGACCTCTATAAGCAGATATGCTTGGTTTTCTGGGCATTTTGTAAACCTGTGTCTACAGAGATAAAGCTACCAAACAGATCTGAGGGGGAGTGGGTGGGAAACGAGGCGGGTACAAAGTTAAACGAGGTGGGTAAAAAGTTAAAAGGAATCTCTCTGGGTGACATTAATCTGTGCCTTTTGTTCTTATTTTGAGTGCGCTTTGGAAACCTGATACTGGTGGTCTCTGTAGAGGTTGCCTGTTCACAAAAACTCCTCTTTAGGGCTATCAGTTCTTACAGTAAATGATAACTTTTAACAAAATACACAGTTATGCCAAAATGATTTGGATGGTAAACTTCCTTGTTTCTTTCCGGAGATGGTAAGGTTGATGCTTCTGAGGTTGTAAAATAAAATGTGCTGAAAATGAAGTTTTCTGTCCTTTCTTTTGTTTCTTGGTTTAGATTTTGAGATGACAGAAGACTATAGGTGTGATCTAGCTGTGCCTGTATATCTTCTAGATAAGCTTTAGTTAACATCTGAGTTTCAAAAACTTTTGTTCAGTTGAACTTTTCTATGAACACCACCAGCAGACTTAGGAAGAACAAATAAAAATCAAGAAGGGATGGGATTTATTTTTTCCCAGTTAGTTGAGGTATATCTGATAGTTTCTATTGCAGAGAAAATTTTATATTTTGTCACAATTTTCTGCTGTTTTTAAGGAGCAGTTAAGGGTGAAGAAGCTTAGTTGTGGGATATTGAGGAGTTGTATATGACACTGAACATTCCCTACTATATTGAGTGTTGATCCCTTAAACTGTTATGGAATTGTAAATGTCTCACTTCTGTTTGGAATAGCTGTGGAACAGTACATTTTTACAAATTACAAAGGGAAACGTTCCGTATAACCGTATAATTTTTTAAATTTTTTTTTCCCCCTAGTTCTTCAAGGATCTTATGCATAGCATATGAGGTTTTGCAAGGTTTGCAATATATGAACAAACACGGAATGGTCCACCGAGCACTCTCCCCTTGCAATATTCTTTTGGATCGAAAGGTACGATTACAGGAATAAATCTATTATGTTTTTGTTTTTTCTTTGTGCTGCCAACAATTAGTATGCTATGTTATATATGGAGACTGGGCAGTCACAGTCCTTCTTGTGGGAAAAAATTGAGTATCTAGAAAGGTGTTGGGTTTGGGGTTTTTTTTGTTTGTGTTGTGGTTTTGTTGTTTTTTGTTTTTTTTAAATACAGTTTTCCTCCATTTCCTAAATTTCAAATGTATTTCAGATTTTATTTTTCACTTCTCACATTGTTTTCTATCCCAAACCACTTTTTTCACCCTTTTCTCCTTAAGGTGGTAATCTAAGTCTACTTGTTGTGATTGCAGTTACTTAAAAGACCTTTCTAGGTGTTTGAATAGGAAAATATTTTTTCTGGCTGATTAGCTGTTAATAGTATTTCCTGTGTTTCATTGTGATCTGATACTTGACTTTCAAGATAGCAACATTTTTCTTTGTTCATGTTAAACTATTAAAATTCCAGTGTCTGTCAATTCTGATGTCACAGACTATTGAGTTGGCAGTGTGGAATACAGGTTCTGTTCATAAAAGCTGAGAGAAATTAATAGCTGATGTTGTACTCAGAGAAGTGGCATCATCTAAACTGACAGCTCAGCCTGTCTACATAATCTCTCTCTCCTTCTTGCTCAGTTTAGATAGAATAGCTAGATCCTGCCCTTAGAAGGTAGAAAGAAAAGAAGAAAAAGGAAAGAAGGAACACTCTTTTTTTATTTTTTTTTTTTTTAGATATACTTGTAAACAAATAAACAAGCAAAAGAACTTTAGGATTTTAAGATAGTCCTAAAATCAGTAAATAAGAAAAGGGGTCCATGAGACCATAAACTTCTAAACTTTTCCCTTGCACTTTGAATAGCTTGCTGATGTAGCCTTCACTGTTGCACCATCTGCAGGCTGGCTGAGTGCAATTCAAAATCCAGCAGAAACAATACTCAGTTTAACTTCTATGCCTATTTTTTATTGCTTTGGTGTTAACTTTCTGCCTCCTCACAATAAAAACAGACACCTGGAAAACTAGTTTGTTTTAAATACGTGTTGATATAGTTAAGGAGAGCAAGATAGTAATGAGTTGATGGGAAAGACTGGAGGAGCAAGGCTGGGTAAATGGAAAAGGTGAGGGAGTAGTGGCAATGCTTAGGGAATTCTAGGGTTCAAACAGGATTTTGAACAATTTTCAAACAGGAAAAATGTTCAATAGAGTATGTAAGCATTTTTAATTTACTTGAAAATACACTGTAACTTAACAAAGTTCTGATTTTCTTGTGTGTTCCAGACAAGGTGATTACTTAATGATCTTGGAGAGTAAAAGCATTAGAAATAAGCAGCTTTTTAACTTGGAGTTCTTCATAATAGATGGGACAGAAATGTAAGAGGGTGACTTTTTATAGGTATCTGTCTTCTGATAGATAGCTGATGCAACTTGAAATTATTATTATTATTTTAACTTAAACACAGATTCTTCCAATGTTGGATTTTGCTGCTCTTGATCATTTATTTTTTTCCTTGTCAGGGACATGTGAAGTTGGCTAAATTTGGACTCTACCATATGACTGCTCAAGGTGTTGATGTTGATTTCCCTATAGGGTAAGGATGTAGCTACACAATACAAATATATCAGGATGTATTTTTTCAGGAAATATAATTGTGTTTTGAGGAATCATCTTTCAAAAAGTGTTGTATGCACAGGTTATAGGTTGCTGTTTTCATTCATATCTGTTGCGTACACCCCTTATACAGAAGCTTAATGAAAGACAGAGAATAGGTACCATCCAAGCATGTTACTGTAATTATGTGATGTCCTTATGGATGTAATTCTGTCCTTATGGCCTAGATTTGTCTTCAAGTGCTAGTAGTTCCCTGTGACTTAGATTTGGGAGGTACAGTCTAATTTCAAATTTAGGAAAAAGCACAGTCAGTGTTTTGCTATTGCACACCACCATAGGCCTCTTGTTTATTTACAATATTGTGATTTATTTTCAAGTGATCTTACTGTCTAGCCAAAGTAACATGGTTTTTTGCAGTGTTTCCTTGCTACTTTTTGTTGTTTTGAGGTGTTATGTTGTTTACAACTGAAATACTGAGCTGATTCTTAAAGACTTGCTCAAAAGAAGTAATGATGTTTCCCTTCAAAAGGTGATTTTTGGATATTTTTTTTTTTGGTAGTATTATAATGAATTGTTGACAAAGCGATAATGTTATTTTAAAATAATCTAGTAGCAGGTAGAATATGTCCTCAACACCTTTAGGTACTTTTTTGTACATTCAAAAGTTATTTGATGGTAACACTGTCAATGGAGGGGGCTACTGCCACCACCTCCAAATATGGGTCTAGGATACATTCATTTAATGTGCTAGTGCTGAACATCAATATATGTTTTCTTTGAGATATATAGACGTACTATTTTGAAAGCTGCTGTTGTTTCCTCTCACAAAAAGAGAGAGCTAGTGATTAAGATTTGACTTTTTATGTAGTAGGCACTATGTATTTTGCAACTGGACTGAAACTTTGCAGTGATGTGTAGATTTTCACTGAGTAAAATAGAAGAATCTGCATTGCTATGAATTCTAGTTTCTTAATATACAGAATGACTTTGATTACTGTAACTGAAATGTAGGTTTTTTTGGACAGACAGGATATTAATTAATGTTGCTCCATCTTCCTAGGTACCCATCATATCTGGCACCTGAAGTAATTGCACAGGGAATAGTCAAACCAAGTGATTATACTCAGTGTGAGAAGCCTCTGCCTTCTGGCCCTAAATCAGACCTGTGGTCTCTTGGTATAATATTGTTTGAGCTTTGCATGGTATGTAAGAGGATAATCCTCTGGCTTGTGACCCTTAAGGAGTAGTTACATTAACTTCATTGCTGTTGAGTAGGAGGTTAATGACACGTTGCCCATCACCTGAGTCCAAATACCAGAATATGTTAGCATTCCTACCTGGACAGTATTGGTGGTTGTCCAAGTAGTAGAAAGCATATTGGCTTGGTATGAGTGTATGTTTTAACCGTGAAGGGCAGCTGCCTGTTAAACCAAAATGATGTGATTGCATAATCAAATTCTTAGCAAGGAATACCTACTGAGCCAAGAAGTAGCTCTAGATATTTTTTTGTTTGTTTTAATTGTGCTTTCAAGCACAAAATAACCATCGCTGTGATGCCTTCCTCCCCTTGGAAAGGGTGAGAAACTACTAAAATTTCATAGGAGGAGTTGGGAGAATTTTCCTTATCAGAGTTTAAAGAGCTTCTGTACAGAATTAAGGGTTTGTTTGGAAGATGCTTATTTGGTTCTAGAAGTTGAAATAAATTAAGACAGCATAATCTTTAGTATTTGCATATGTTAAACCGGACTTCTTTCATTCAAAGACAGCAACATTCTGTAGGGAGGTATGATCAAGCAAAAACCTCAATATAGGAATTTAGCCATATTATATAAGATAACTAAATCGTCAAGCAATTGCATGGTCAAGAACATGTTTTATATAGTAGTTAAATAGGGTCATTGGAAATAGTTGTCTTTTGCATATTCTGCTCTTCTGTACATTTGCATAGTGTGCATAGTTCATTATTTATTCCTTTGAATAAGTACATTTTCTTAAAAATGTAATAATGATACCTTTTGAAACACCCTTTAAGGGACTTTTTCAGGTGACTTTTCAAAAGCACTGTGCAATCATACAAGCTAGGATGATCACCATGTTTAGTAATTTATTCAAGTTTTTGAAAGCGTGTTAGTGAATTAATAATAAACCTGCAGCTTTGCTGTGGCAGCCTGGGGCATTGTTTTGCATTATTTTATTTGGGTTTGCATTTGATCTAGATAAGAGATGTTATAAATGGTACTTTTTTTCTTTATGATGGCATGAAACAGTTTCTGCTATAGTTGGGATAAATTCTAATACATAGTTTTCTCAAATCTAAAATTCATATTTAGAAACTTTTTTCACTGTCTTTGTATACAGATGGGTGTGTATGCTATCTAAATATTTTTATGTGGTAGTATTCAACTGTTGATTTGATTTTGTTACTCATTTAGGGGAGAAAATTGTTCCAGAGTTTGGAGATAGCAGAAAGATTGAAATTTATAATTATGTTAGGTAAGTAGCACAAAATCAATTTTTTAAGTTTCTAAGCATCTCTACAATTAGAGCTTTACAGACTAGTCAACTTGTGATGCTCAGACCTAAGGCACTTTACCTTTGTCATCTTTCATTTCCAGAATTAAATAGGCATTTGGGGCATGGTTGCTTGTCTAGAGAAGCTACAGAGGTGGGTGCCAGGAAAAATAACTTTGCAGAAGAGCTATGAGAATGTTAGAGTAAGGGCAAACTATAAAAAAAAAAACCATGCTCAGGAAAGGTTGTCATTTTGATGGTTACTGTTTTGTGTTGCAGGAGGTTTCTGAAATGAGTGAGGAATTGTATGACACTAAAACTGTCCCTGCACTAGCAGTGCTTGTGTACCAAATCCCAAGCAGGGGGACTCAAATAGGAAGACAGAAAATAAAAAGAGAGTTGAGAAGCATTTTACTTGATCCAGGCTTTTGTTTCTGGCTTCACCTGCAAACTAAAAAACATTGCTGTAAAGGTGGAATTTCTGCTTAATGTAAATGAGTCTGGAAGTGGGACTATTTTGTAGATTTTAAAACTTGATTTCTTGTGGGGTTTATTTATAAGCCACGGGGAGGGCAAGGACATGAATTTGCAATTTGAAGCTTTATCAGTAAGTTATTATCTAGAGCAAATAGTAATACTGTTAAAGTTAGTTACTGTCAGTAGAAACATCTTTTTCATTCAGCAGTTAGTGCTTGGCTGCTGAAATTCTGACTGTTTTGGTATGTGGTTTGTTAACAAAGCTTCCTGAAGCACTTCAGTCCCCTCCGAGTTGAATGCAAGTTACCAGTAACCTTTATTCACTGGAAAACATTCAGTATCCTGACTTGGGAATTATTTTCTCAATAATGTGTTGAAAGCAAATTATAAAATACTGCTAGCATTATCTGCAAGTAGCAACAAAATGAAAATTGCTTTGAGCTTCTATATGCAGGTATTTTTAAGTTCTCTCAGGGATTTTTTTTTAAATTTTTTTTTTTAGTAAGTGGAAAGACTGTTTTAATTTATTTGGCAGACATATTCTAGACTTACTAAGCCTTCAAAAATTTTCACTGTTAAATTAGATGTGCTACTTAACTTTCTTAGGCTTCAATTTTCTGTCTGCATAGGTAATAATAATTTTCATTTCTAATTTTGAGAATTTGCTTTCAGGTGATGTGGCACTGTCAATAAAAAGTCCAAGTTAAGTGATTTTTATTGGGGTGGGGTTTTCTCTGATAGTCTGTTTAATTGGTATCACTTCTTACATAGTCTAACTTTTTATTGTTCTGTTTGCTTTTCAAAGGCTGCGTAGATGATATTGTGACTGTATTGGCTGAAGAACATGGTTGCCTTGATATTATTAAGGTTTGTGGAGCTAGTTTGCTTTTCCAAGTACTATGTATACATATATATTAACTTACTTGGTCACTTAACGTATGAGGAAAAATTTTGAAGTCTGGACTACATATCTAAGATTCTTTTAAATAGTCAGTATTGGTAATACTGGTTCTTTCGTAGAACTACTGTCAGTCTTGGTAAACATTAATGCTCTCTGGATAGTTTAATAATTTATAAGCTTTCTTTAAAGTTTTAGGGGATAAGTATTTTTCTTCTATTATTCTTCTTCTAGAAATTCAATCATCTCTCTGGTCCACTTTACATGTCCTGATAGTGCAGGTTTATACAGTTCAACGCCCTCCTCACCCCCAAAATTAATCACTGAATTTTACTGTCTGTATATTTTGAGACATTGTGTAAAAGGATTCTGACTATTATCAGAAGGAAGTTCCCAGGTACTGTGTTATTTCAAGCTGGGTACAGAGTATTTAAATTAAAAAATAATAAGGTGCATACGTTGCAAATTTTTCTGACCGTTTTTTTTCCCCCAGAGCAAATGCAGGGGTGGAGGGTGATAAGAATTAGTTCCCCAGCATTTTGGTGTGACACAGCTAACCTCATATGTGTAGGTGTGGAATCTTACTGCCCACAACGGAATAGCCTTCCTTTGTTAAAAGTGAAGTATGAACTAAGTGGCTTGCTCAATTAAGATAGTACTAAACAGTCCTCCTTCATACTTTTTTAATGTTCCAGGACCTTCCTGAAAGTATCTTAGCTCTACTGAAGAAATGCCTTACATTCCAGCCTTCTAAGAGGTAAGTATTCAGTCCAAACGCCCAGTAAACTCTGCTGGGGATAGTATGAAATTAGAAGTCCTGTTGCTGAACCTTTTCTGGAATACTGACAATTTGTGCTACCTAACTGTAAGAAATTCTTGGTTTTGTTGCTTTTCAATGTTTAAAGGAAAAGAATTAGTGGGATGTGGAATCAAGTGTGCAAAACATTGAGATTGAACCTGTCTGAAAATTATTCAGGCATTTGTAGTTATAAGTTCGCAGCTTTTACTGGTTTCAGGTCTGGATGTTGGTGATGGTTACTGTAGCTCTGTTGTAACCAGAATTAGGGTTGCTTTCTTCAAATCTCTTCATTCAAAGTACTTTTTCATTATGTCAGTCCATCACAGCTTTCTTCCAAAAGCTGAACAGTTCTTCTGTTCTTTAATCAAGGACTTGCATTTGCATTTTTCCATCTTTGCTTAGAGGAATTAAGAGGTAATTAATGGAATAGTTGCTATGTACATTAAATGAAGGTGAGATCTGAACTTGGGCTGTAAACAGACGTCGTGTGTTAATGCATCGTGAATGGAACAAAATTAGTAGACATTTTTTGCTATTAAAATTTCTGAAATCAAATATAATTTAGAATTAGTTACTATTATTTGTTACTGGGGACGTTTCTTACTGAAACGTAACATTTTTGGAAGAACTTAACTCTTAGTATTTTATTCTCTTTTCTTAATTCAAGGCCAACTCCAGAGGAATTGCTACATGACAGTTTGTTCAGTGAAGTATCCTCATTGTATTCTCCCTTCCACAAACCTGTTGGTCTGTTCTCATCTTCTCCAAGGTGTGCTAATTTAACGCTTCCTGAAGACATAAGTCAATTATGTAAAGGTAAAAGCAGGTAGTTGGATAAATGTCACGGGAGGGGGAAGGAATATAAAATATTTTCACATTTTCTTTGAATACTTTGGAGAGAAACTATCAAATATATCAATACTACGTTCTTTTAATAAGTTTTTTAATGGGCAGAGATATGAGCAAACATGTTTGGGTGGATGTCTGCAAGTTAAAGGAGGGCATCTTGATTTTGTGCTTCAACCGCAGGGAATAAATAGGTATCACTAGTATTCCAAGTCTACCTTGGAATATCAGTTTTACCTTTTGCCTTCAGAATTTGGACATGTTTTTTCACTAAACTTTGTTGTGAATTGGTAATTGAATTCTGCTGGATCATAGCATGACGTGATTTTTGGAAGTATTGGAAAACTAAATCCTCGTGAAAGAGGTCACGTTCTAGAATAAAAGACAACATTTACAAGTTTTAAACTACGGCATGCTGAAAGCGTTACCACTTTTAAGTCCTCATTAGCTTTTTCTGATGAACTCAGAGATTGCTACATGTTTAGAAAATATCATTATACGCTTTTTTGGAAATTAAGATTTTATAACTTGTTAGTATGGGAATGGTATGCGAGGGGAAGATAGATTGTAACTACTCAGTATGATTCACTAGTTTCGTATTTTTACTCTTAGTGCTGTGTTGTGTACAAAATAGTGTTTGGTGGTTGTTGGGTGCGTGTTTGTTTGTTTTTAAAGACACACAGCAAGCATAAGTCAATGTATTTATCTGATTAGTTCTATTTTCTGGCACCAAGGCAAACAGCAGAACTATTGTGCTTTTTTTCTAACTTCTGCCCATCTGCTCTTTCCTTAAATCTTCCTAAAGGGCACTTGCAAAGGCAAGATCACTTTTCCTCTAACTTCACATTAAGGTCTATGACCTTTCAGGCATAATATTTTTCTTCTTTTTTTTTTCTCCAACAATATGTGTTTAGAGTGGTAGGAAGAAATACAAACCACCTAGAAAACTGCAACGCATTTTTATGTGGTTTCTCCTATTAGATGAAGATGGTGATTACCTGGCAGAAAGATCAATTGAAGAGGTTTATTATCTCTGGTGTTTGGCTGGAGGAGACTTGGAGAAAGAGCTTGTCAACAAGGAGATCATTCGATCAAAGCCACCTGTCTGCACACTTCCCAAGTAAGGAAGGAGAAGCACTTTGAGGGAAACGAGGATGGATGGAGAAGGCCAGTGATTCTGAGAGAACATTTTGGCTTGGTTTTTAGTTTCAAGACCTCTATGTGTGAAAAATATTTAAAATAGCATTCTTGAACAGCAGGAAATCATGTCACTTCCTCTCTTACCCAATTTAAGGCATTATTTGAATGCCTTATATCTGTCACCTACCTGCACTTCATATTGCTTTCAGAAATTTGAAGAAGTATAGGTGAAGTGCAAAATACTGAACTGGAAGTCCCTGAATGTAGCACACTTTCCAATAGCATTAAGTTTCAGTAAAAATGTCTCACTGTGCTTCAACAGCATATTTGTAATTATAGTTTAATTTAATATATTGTGTAGCAAATTCTCACATTCTGAATTTGCTTTCACAGAGTAGCAGTGCTGAATGGTCAACCCAATTATTCGGTAGATCAGCTGATTACTTTTTTTTTTAAAATGCGTGTTTTTGTGACTTACAATTCTGTAATAGCATTTTAATGATTACTACTTTTATCTTACTGCTGCACATGTTGCAATTTTATGTAGTATATTCATGTTTTAGTCCTACAATCTGATCTTACTAAGCATGATTATCTGTCCATATAGATCAATTTGCTGGTTCTGGGTTTTAAAAGCACATGAAATCAGCATACAGCCAAAATGCAATATTTTTATTTTTTATTTTTTTTTAAAGTCATATTTTGGTGGTGAAATTTTGAGGTTTGCCTATTTCTGTACCCATGGTCAATGCATGTGCTTTCGAATTAGGAGGGGAAGACATTTTTTGTCATACTTTCTGTCTTGAAGATGAGGTGTTAATTTCAAAAATGTCATATAACTCCATCTTCTAAGTTAGAGAGAAGTTAGAGAATGTTAGCTTAATTTCTGGAAATCAATTTCATGTTGTCTGCTTTAAAAATATCACCCAATAGACAATTCACGTATACTCTTTCTTGAATCCACTTGTATCCTTAGATGGACTGAAACACAAAAGGTCTGGGTCAGACTTTTGCTTGTTTTTTGTCATGGTGAGAAATAGCTTTCATTTGACAATAATGTTTTATTTTTGCTTTTCACAATAAATGGCAGCCCTGGTCTGTGCCCACGTCAAGGCATAAAAGGCAATATTAAACCCTTATCTTACTACTCTTCCTTTGTGTACAAACCAAAGTTATAGCAAACCTAAAATGTGCCTTTTTACAGCAAAAGCTATTTGAATAATTTAGGGTGATTGCACATCCCTTGATAGCATGTTTCATGCCATGCAGTCAATACAGTATACTTCTAAGAGCTAGTATTTTGTTTTAAAGAGGGAACTCACTGATGTAAGAATTTTCTGGTTTTTTGTAACTCAACTCTTATGTTATAAAATGACCTGAATTTTTTTTTCCTCCCGTTTGAAGCTTTTTATTAGAAGATGGTGAGAGCTTTGGGCAAGGACGAGATAGAAGTTCCCTCCTAGATGACACAACTGTGACCTTGTCTCTGTGCCAGCTCCGAAACGTAAGAAGAATATTGTGTGCTTGTTCTTATGTCTTCACTGCAGAAACATTTGTTTAAAGGGAATATGGAACAGGAGCTTCTACTGCTGTTCCTACAAATGTGTTATTGATTCCAAGAGAACACTCTTTGGTGTCTGAGTCAGATTCTGATTTATGCTATTAAAGTGCTTTGCAAAATCTTACTAAACTTGATTTATCTTCTGCCCCTCCATCCCCTTCCTGTGTCATTCCCTTTCCTTATTTTTGTTACCAGCTTTGTTCTGGTGTAGCCCAAATAGTTCTGTAGAACCTGATATTCTCCATGATTGCTAATAGGACAATTATTAATAGGACAGTGAGTGTCGTCTTGTATTCTTTACTTCCTGTTTATATGTAGCTCACAATACTCAAAAGAAAGATCAACTCAATTCAGTTGTAGCTCCTTAAAGGCTTTATACTTAAAGCTGGATACCAAGTTTCCAGTAGTTAACTAGTAATCTTTGGAAGATATAGCTGTTAAACAACTAGTTCAAAAGATCACTTCAAAACATCTTGCCAAAATCTGGTAGTGCAGTTTTTCTTCCATCTTTAGTGGAAAAATCAACATAAGATAATTCATAATTTTGATGTCATGATCAGTTACAAGATTTACTGCATACATCACTGAAATGTTTTAATTGTTCACATGTCTTTGCATATGTAGACATTTATTGCTGTAGAATTAAAAATTTATGCTCCACTGTTTACAGCTTGCATTTTATAGTAGCAAATGCTATTCTGTCACAGTCTTCATAAAAAAACCTTTCCAGATGATCACAGGGGTTAATACAGAAAAGAAGGTGACTCCTGAAGTCTTTATCTTTGCCACCATTATCTTAATTTTGTGGGCAATGTGGCAAATACTATGTAAACGTATTTCTTCAGTAGAACTTTGCATTACTTCACAAAAATGCATGAAAACAGACCAAAGAACTGAGTTACTTTCCTTGCTTGCTTGGTGGGGTTTGGGGCGTGAAGGGGAGGCTAAGAATACGCAACTGCTATTTTAAAGGTAATACGCACTGCAGACCCTACTGGTGTGTCTAAAAAAGGGCAGCTTTTAAGGCTTTTTAAAAAAACTTTTTAATCTGTAATTTTTGGCTATTGCTGCCTGCTTCTGTAAATAGAATATATACTGAAGTTTCATTTTGGGGAAGATAGAAGCCTGAGCCTTGCAGTGTTACTTGAAATAAGTTTTTGAACTTATGCAATTCTTCAAACACTTTGCATAGAGCAGAGCATAATGCTTATAATCAAAAGAGGATCAGTACTGAATGAACTGAGAATGAACTGTTCTGTCAATCCCAGGAGGAACAGGCTGTGTGCTGTATGCCTTTAAGTTAGGGATTGAACTGCAAAACAGAGCACTCCAGGGAGGATGGTATTAAACATTAATCACAATGCACCAAAGATGTCTGAAAACTTCAGGCAAAAGTCCAGGCATGCTTGTCTGTCACCTTTCCAGAGAGTGTCTGTACTTCTGTGCAGCTTTCAGATGCTGCTACTAAAAGGATCTCAAATTAGCATAACTCTTGAACTGATTAAAAACATAAAACCAAGTCGTGCAGTTGCTTCACAGCTACTTGGATAGGAGTTCCACATAGAAAACAGAGGAAAAGAAAAAGAACTATATAATATTATTGATCTATTAATCCATGGCCCGTAGAAACTATTTTTTGTGTGGAAATAGGTTTATGAATGAGGTGAGTGTTATCTTCAGGCAGAAGAACTTCCATAAACTCAAAAGGCCTGTATTAGCAAAAGTTTTTAGCATTAAAGGCTGTATATTTCTTTGCTGATGCTAATTAGGACTGAGCTAATGCTTAAGTCTCAAGGCAAGCTACTAAATTTGGCAAATGAATTGCTAATTTATAGTTTTCATAGTCCACTAAAAATTTCCACTTGAATTCTGAGCAGCGTTCTGATAATGAATTATTTTTATTCTTCATTTCAGAGACTGAAGGATGTTGGTGGGGAAGCATTTTATCCATTGCTTGAGGATGAGTAAGTGTGTGTTTAAGTTTGTACATGTATAACTAGCTGAATTTCTAGTTATTAGTTTTGAGTGGCACACTGCACAGCTAGACACAGCTGTCTTCCAACAGGAAACCTAACGTGTCCTCCTTTGGCTCCTAGAGTCAACAAGAGCTGATAAGCACTCTGCATTGGTGAACTTAGGGCCCTGATACCAAACTGAGGATCCTGACCTGTTTCTCTGTTCTGGAAACCAAGTATTTGTGCTGAATATTCAAAATTATCCATTTATACTTGTTTCTGACTCAGAAATGCATTGCAGGATATTAATTTTTTTCACAATGATTTGCATTTCTTGCTATTCACTGCTACTATCCTAACTCTTTTTCCAGCCAGTCGACTTTGCCTCATTCAAATAGTAGTAATGAGCTGTCTGCAGCTGCTAGTCTTCCTCTGATCATCCGGGAGAGAGACACAGAGTACCAGCTAAATAGGATTGTCCTGTTTGACAGGCTATTGAAGGTAAGGAATCTTTCTGATGATGGATAATTGGTTTTGGTCTGTTAATTAGAGGATTTTTAAAGGACCAAGTAATTGAAAAAGGAAACAGAGATACAAGAGACCACAGTGGGAAAGGGGAAAGAAAACCCTACAGAAGTATAAGAATATTGAAAATAAAAGTATGAGAAAGTGGTAATGAATATAAAAGTAGATTTTAAAGTATGCACATGAAAACAGAGCTGCTGCTAATACCTGTTATTTACTGAAGAAACTCTATTTCACAACAGTCTAAGCTATTATAGCCTGTAACATTTCTGCATTCCCAAGCAGTAAGGTACCTGAAAACAATATCAGTCTTTACTGTAGCAGCGCCATGTTAGAAGTACGAGTTTTATACCAAGAGAGAAAAATTTTTGGGGTGTTCTTGCTTAAGAATGAGAGAGCTGATGCGCATGATCAAGTGTAGTATTTAGGAAGGTATAAGCTAGAAATGTTTAATAAAACAAATTTGGATACATAGTGTGAAAAGAAACATATAATGAAGAAAAAACTTTTAATAAAAATTTAGATTGGTAAATTTATATATCCTGTATATACCAAAGTACATCCATACATTTATGAGAAGGAGTGGGTGAGTGAGTATTTTAACATTAAACAGAAGTTCTCCATCTAGGCCTTCCAGTTAGGAATGAAATTTTCTTGTTTTAAAACTTGCACTCACTGTTCAAGCTGACAGCATTTATTCTTTGGGACAAAGACTGTCCCAGGACTGAGTTTTGAATTGTTTCAGTTACACGGTAGCGTGTTTTTGATGTTAATCTCTTCTCTTTGAAGGCCTACCCATATAAGAAAAACCAAATTTGGAAAGAAGCCAGAGTTGACATCCCTCCTCTTCTTAGAGGCATAACCTGGGCTGCCCTGTTGGGTGTTGAGGTAAGGGTAATGGGAGGGCATTGGCAGAAGTTCCAGTACTTACTGGGGAGGGAATGAGATAGGAATGAGATTAACAGGGAAGCTGGAATGGATTTGAAGATTTAGCAGGCAGAATTACTGGGGGGAAAAAAAAAAAGTCATGAAATTGAATGAACAAAGACAATGACAACATTCAGACAAACTTACTTCTTGCCTGTAATGTCACTTGTTTTCAGAGAACGTGTGTAAAATTAACTGCTAGGGTGTTTAAATACAATTGGTAGTTAACAGTTTGGTTTTATTTTTAATATTTTTGACAAAGGCATTTAGAATCCTTCTGCTCCTGTCAGTAACAGCTGGGCAAAACAGGATGAAACATATCAAATATATTTTTCTCACCTGCCAGCCGATGCACTTCCTCCAAAAACTGGAGAAAAATAAATTAAATGTAACCTTTTTGCATAAAAGACTAGAAAGGAATGTCCCAGAAATGAGGACTCCTTACAGAGATTGCTTGACTGCCCAGCTTTTGCATCTATCCTGCTTGTGATCTGCAGTAGCGCAGCAAAGAGGTTCTTACGAATAACACATACCAGGTTATTTAGGCTATATAGCTTAGAATGTGATCTGCTGTGTGCTATGTCATATAACCCAAAAAAAGCTGTAAAGAACAACTGCTGGTCAGGGTTGTAGCCTGGGTCTTGGGAGATGAGTCATTGCTCATGCTTCATCAGCATACCATCTGTACAATGTAGTTCCCCTGTCCCATAACGTTAAGATGGACTTGTTAGTATGCATGTCTTGGGATTCTTGCAAGAACAGGCTACTTAAGAGTGTTGTGTTGTATACTGATAATATCAATATTAACTAACAGGCAGCTGGGATCAGCCTTTAGAGAGATGATCCCAGTGGCTGAGGTAAGCATTGAATTTCAACTGAGAGCATCTCTTAACGTGGAAATGGAAAACTGTATCAAGTTCGTAGCCATAAACAATTCAAAATCACTGAAGGTCATACTGAGGAGGTCACAGAAGGGTCTGTGTGCCCTGAATTATAACAAAATGAAGATGGTTTTGTTAAAGTTCAGCTGTCATAATTTTTTGTACTTTGGGGAAAAAAAGTTGCTAATTAAAGCACCTAACAAAACCAGTCAACTTCTGTATATCAGTGTGTGCGTTGTAATATTATGTTAGTAAGAGCTTTCTAAATTCAAGTCATCTTCTTCCACATTTAGGGCGCCATACAAGCAAAATATGATGCCATTGATAAAGACACACCGATTCCTACAGACAGACAAGTAAGACTTCCGATGTTATCAAATATCATCACTTGACGTAACGCAAAGATTTTTTTTCTACCAGTTTCAGTCTTTTGACTATTACATCAGATGTGGGTAATAATACTAAAAGGGTTCCCCTGGTCCTCTAACCTTATTCATGCTGTAGCAAGAATCTTGCAAAGCAGATGGGAACAAGTAGTTTAACTCAAATTGTGTTATAACGTGGAAAGTGAAATCCTCTTTTTACTTCAGAATCACTGTTTCTGTAGCAGCAGCAGCAAAGTGTAGTGAACAATAGTACTGTTATATTGTTAAAAGTCCTGCTTTTACTGAATGTTTGTTGTGCATGTTGGACCATGTACCAGGTAGTGTTGTGTACCCTAAGATCCCAGAAGGTGAGCTGTGCTTCACAGAAATGGGTTCTTGAGCAATTAGGTTCTCCAAGAAGTCTTACCAGACATAAAAAGACATCACAAGCAACAGCTATTCCTTTCAGCTAGGTGAGGAAATAATTTCCATCAAATTGGTTACAACATTCTGGGAATTCTGATTTGATTATCCTTTAGAGCAAAGTGGTATTAGCACCTGAAATGAGTCCAAAAATTGGGTCAGAAAAAAAGATAACTGTAATCTGCTTTCCGTCTTTTTAATGGGTTAGAATCCTTTTAAAAATGTGAATCTGGAAAAAATCAAAAATCTCTATTTTTGATCTTTGACATGGCTGTTAGAGTCCCCTGTCCCTTTCAGTTATGGTTTTGAGAGTGATGGAGGAAGCGGATTGTGTTTATGATGGTGGTGTGACCTACGTTCTCTGGCTGGCTTCCACCTCTAGTGTTGCAAGATTGCTGTAGTACTACCCCACTTACCCTGGTTTCTCTTTATGCTATGTGCTTGGCTGTGGTGCAGATTGAAGTTGATATTCCTCGTTGCCATCAGTATGATGAATTGCTGTCATCACCAGAGGGTCATGCAAAGTTTAGACGTGTGTTGAAGGCCTGGGTGGTTTCCCATCCAGATTTGGTGTATTGGCAAGGTGAGTTTGACTAGTTGACAAGGTCAGATAATTAACTGGAAAGCTATGGCTGCCTTATAAATACCTCCCTCCCCAAATGTAAGCTCTTTTGAGCTTTCCTTTCTGTTTCTTTTGAAGAATGAGTCTGTGGGTTCTTGCAAATTTGGATCCTAATGATTTATATTTAATTTGTAATGCAGAATTGCCCCACTCTGTTATATATTTACTTTCCTTACGTTTCAGTCACTTTGCGAAAAAAAAAAAAAGTCTATTGCTTACTGTTCAGTTCTGAGTTGAAACTGCAGAAGTTACTGAGTGAGTTCTTCGGATGATAAATTGCGTTTCTTGGAAGCCTTGGCAGAATAGTCAATTCAGCATTATACTTCACACAATTTGAAATCCTCTCTGGTTTTATGCATTGTTTTCACAACTGTTTTCAGTTGTGAATCCTGACATTGCAGAATTATAATCAGTATCAAGTATGCCAATTTTCATGATAAATTAATGAATTTATCTTCTGCATTACAACGAATGAGCTCTTTATGCCGTTTCTTCATGGTTCTTCTCTCTTTAGGTCTTGACTCTCTTTGTGCACCATTTCTGTACTTGAATTTTAACAACGAAGGTGAGTAACTTTTTCTGCTGAGGGTGAAGGGGAAGCACATTCTGTCATCTCTATCTGGTTGTAGACAGATGCGTCTGCACCCGCTTATAGATGTAAACTTTCTGTAGCTACAAAGGAATTTTAAAGCTCTTGTTACTTTATGTCAAAAGAAATAATTGCTTTTTGAAAAGTGTATGTTGTGTGCTGCTCTTCAGGCAAGACTTCAAACCCCATTAATTGCCAAGTACAATAATGAATATATAATAAAAAGCACAAATAACTTTGGTTATAGAAAAGCAAGAAATGCTTCTCTAGTGCCTGTCTTTTTCAGTGAAGCTGTAGTTAAGCCTTGTATGATGTAAATACAGTATTTATTAACCTGTTAACCTGTCAGACTAGCTTTATTCAGAAAAGCTGATGATGGTTTTAAATGCCTAAAAGCTTATCTCAGCATTGGATATGTGGCCTTTAGTATCTTAGAATGTAATTTGATCAGAATAGGTCTAGTCCAATCTTCCGTTCTCTTACACTTGCCTTTCTTTATGTAAGATCTGTGTGTGGGAAAACTAGTTTCTTAGGACAATGGCTCCTATTATGCCTACTGTGCATACTGATTTAAACATTTCAGCAGATTTTTCTTGCTTTTGGATATGTTTCTATATAGTTTGATTGTAGAACCTGGTTTCCTTCCTGTTGAAGCAAAATATAATAGTATTGAATTAGGTAAAACTTTGTGTTCTGGTTTACGAACTTAATTGTACACATTTGCCTTGGACGTTTTAAAAGTGGTTTCAGTGCTAGAAAAGTTGTAACACAGAATTCATTTGTAACATGATTGTATGTCATGTTTGCTATAAGTCTGACATTTTGCTTAGAAACTTCCAAATTATATTTATTGTCTTTGAAGAATTTACGACAACCCTGGATTTCTTTTTTATATCTGTGGTCTAGCACCATTGCTAAAAATTACATTACAATAGATTGTCTCTCAGCCAAGTTCCCGGGAATTAATCAAGGGGATAAACACTTAAGTTTTTATCCTCTAATCTCTATTTGATATGTGTGTGAGGAGCCACTGAGAAATTGAAGATTTTTTTGTTCATCTCTTTGAAAGTATTTTTAATTATATTCCACTCTGGGTTTTTTGTCTGAATAAACTTGGGTCTAAGTTCTGTAGGAGAAGACCCAGAAGGCTGCAACAACGCAGTTTTCTTGAAACTGGCTTCTAAAATCTTATTCATCCAGAGACTTTCACTTTTTGATACAAACATCATCTAATTACTTTGGCATGAGAAGTATGGAAATAAATTGGGAGCAGATCAGGTCCAGCCAGCTTTATATTGGCTACTCAGAGACATTTTAGGAGCTTTTAAAATTATTTAATGAGTCATGTGTCCATTTTATGTGTTTTGTGTATAGATTGATTTAAGTGTTTATGGTTATTGTCTGCTTAATAATGAATTTTTTTAGGTTTACTTATGTTTCTATTTTTGTAGTTGCATTTATTTTTTCTAATTTTTTCAGCTCTGGCATATGCCTGCATGTCTGCTTTTATCCCCAAGTACTTGTATAACTTCTTTCTTAAGGATAATTCTCATGTTATTCAAGGTAAGTCAGTCCCTTTAATTTTTGTAGTTCTAGGAGAAGTAGACTTATTTCTGGATATATAAATACACTTTTTCAAGCGGTAAAAATGGAACACAATTTGAATCACAAGTAGAAAGGCCCACTTATTTCTTTCAAAAGGTTGATTTTAGATAAATAAGAACAACAGCTGTGCAAGAAAATAGGAATAAAATAAGTGGGTAAAGACCGAGGCAGGAAAAAACCCAACTGCACACACACACATACACACAAAAAAAACCCAAAAATGTTTTGAGTAATGTCCGAGGTAAGAGCCAGTTGATCGTGCAAAGTTACAAAATGAGGAAATACTCTTTACAGTGTTAGATTGTAAAGACTTGCCCTTCAGGTGATCAAAATCATACTGTTACAGTAGCTATTTTGACGATGAAAATGAAAGAAGAACAGCACAAACTAGGGGCTCCCCAGAAAATGGAAGTTACGGTGTTCAGAGAGTTAGGGATTTGAGGGGAATTCTTACTGAACAGAAGATAATGTCGTTCAATACAGGACAGGAGTTGGAGAACCCTGAGGATTAATGTTCTGTAGGGGTGGATGGGAGGAATCTTTTGAACTGCAGAGTTTAACATAACTAATTTCTGAGCTCGTCCTATACAATGAAGACTTGTGTTTTTTCTACGCTTAACAGATGCATAGGAAGCAAGAGCAGTTAAAGGGGTTTGGGTGTGGAATGCCCAATTACGTAAAACAAAAATTCATATAGTAAAATTGCAGCCAACAGCAATTGGCTGGACCTAAGCAATACATTTTTGTGAAGACGTGTGTGTTTTCAGTAGACCCTTAATTAGTCGTGTTATCCTAAACAATAATTATATTTCATGGCTAGTCAAATAACAATGGTATTTATCAACCTGTAGTATATCTGTAGAGAACAATCACGAGCACAAATCTTCATTTTTTAAAGTAAACGTGCTTCAGAGAAGCTAATTGTGAAATTGTTTTAATCAGCATACGGCTGAATGTGTAGGATTACTGGTTTGCTTTACCTGACTTGTGATTACTGGCTATTTCAGGAAATAAGTGATGTAAAATGCACCTTAGAGATGCACTTTTTCTATAATTATCGTGTACTGTGGTATGAATATAAGGTGTGGATTCAGTTATCTCCCTAACTTGTACGCATGTGAATAAGAATAACTTTGTCTTGAAACTGAGAAAAGGCGATACATGTGAGTAGCTCCAAAGCAGTCTTAGTGGCCTCGGTGACACACAACTCAGCATGGGTCTGCTTACCCACTTAACTCTCCAGCTGAGTGCTGCCAGGGCATCTGTGGCATCGCATCAGAGGGGAGAGGCTGGTGCTCGGAAAGTGCCAGAAACCTCCTAAGAGGTTCAGTGTGTTGTGGCTTTGTCTTTGCAGCTTGAAGCAAAAGTTGTGAAATTCTGAAGGTAGGCTCAAGAGGTCTTAATTGTTCAAATTCTCTGTCACTTTTCCTCCCCTCAACTAGCTGTCTGAGCCCTAATTACTCTCTTCTTGGGAGCATGGAGGAAAAGGAATTGCCATCTGTTAACAAATTGCAATGTTATTGCCTCTTCATCTTCCTTCTAACAAAGCACATGACAGTGTGGACAAAACTGGGAGAGGGGCAGAACAGAGAGAAAGAAATCTGTCAGTGCCTGTGTTCTGCTGTCTGCTTCTTTTCCAATTAAAAGCAAGTGTTATTTAGAAAACTTAATGAAATTGCACCCATCAGGCTAATGTGCCATGCTGAAGATGTAATAAATTTTATCTTTTACAATAAGTATTTCTCCTCATCAGCTCCAAAAAATACAAATTAAGATGTTACTAATCATGGAAATGGTAATGTTAAAGCCCCATTGCCTTAAAACCTCAACTTCTGGATTTCAAAATTTAACTTTGTAGAAAAGAATTCACACAGAATATAATACAAAGAGTATAAACTTTGTGTATCCCTAAAACAGTTTGGGTATTAAAAATCCTTGGAACGGTTTTGTTCTAATTTGCTTCCATCAATATCTTGTGGCTCATACTGAAAAGTCTTTAACTTTGCATGTTGAACATATTCACAACCTAAGTATGAACCAAGTAAGCCACTGTTGAAAATCCAAATTCAAGAAGAGAAATGAAACTTTTCTTCCTCTATTGAATATAATGGTGACAAGGAGGGCAATAGCAGCATTAACTTGCTGGTTTATTTTTGATTAAGGAAAAATTTTAAAAAGTAGGGGTTTTTCCCCTTTTTTTTTTTACAGCTCTGTTGTGAGCTAGCAGCATGTGGTGGCATCATTGACGATGATCTTGAATTTGCTTGTCATTTCAGAATACCTGACAGTGTTTTCCCAGATGATTGCATTCCATGATCCAGAGCTGAGTAACCACCTTAATGAAATCGGGTTTATTCCAGATGTAAGTGCTAAGGGTTCTTATATTGTTCAAAGGAAGTAAAAATGGAAAATGAGGGCAACTATGATGAGATGCCTTTCCAGTCTGTTTCCGTAGCAGTTTGACAGAAGTGAAACTTTTATATTAATGGGTCTTTCTGAGTATGCTGGTAAAATGGTAAAGTTTTGATTGTTGTTTTTCATAACTCAGTCCTTCCTGTTCTGTTGGCATGGTAAATACAATAAAAATACTAGTCATCAGTTGTTACAACTTGCAGAATCAACTTATGAAAAATGTAATTTGATTTTTAAAGTGTGGATTAATATATAAAAATTAATGTGGCTATAAAGGACTAATAGCAAAATTTCTGCAAACTAATTAAATGCCATTGGTTAACACAAAAGACACATAAATTTGCAAGCAATACAAAAAACATGTGCAAGTGATAGTTAATCTGTAGATATGTGATATCTTGCAATCAGTTGTTGGAATCTATCAGAAACATTGGACAATTGCATAACTTGTGTCTTAAATTTTATGTTTTCTTTGTCTGTAAGATGGAGGAAAAGATGAGAACACAGCCAAAATGTAGTAGAAAATGTGTTGGAAAAGGCCAAACAAGGCCTTCTTTAGGGCCTTACTTTTGCTATCACTGTAAATAGCGAAGCTTTCCTCCTTTGTTTAGAGAGGCGTGTATAGTCCAGAAAGCCAAGATAATACTCAATAAAAATATTGTCTGCCTACTATAGCATTATCAAAGCTTATGGCGGATGTTTCTGTAAAGGATATTTAGGCAAGGCTATAGAGAGAATGCTATTAATTGATACCGTCTATATCGTGATATATTTGACACTTAGAATTTTGGTAATTACAAGTTGGTCATAATAACAGATGATTGAGCATGAAAATGGATGAAGGAAACTGAAGTCAGGAGATGTTGATGTAGAAATATAAATTTCATAAATAAGAAATTCATATGCATTTCTTCTATAGGCAATATAAAGCTCATTTTATCAGAAAAGCCTTATGCTTATTAGGAAATGCTTTAAGTTGAAGCAGCAAAGCCAAGCCTCTGAAAGTCATTTGTTGTACACAATTCCTGGGTGAATTTGTGTGTCTTTGGGACTGGCAGATACTCATTCTCACTTTTTACAAAGATTGTAACGGAAAAGCAAATACATGCTTTCATTTGTAGAGGTGTTTTTAATGTAATAATGTTGCTTGAGTGATAGAAATTTAAAAGATACTGTGGCACTAAAATGAGCAGAAGAGAAAGCCACTGTATTGCATTATAAACAGAGATGTTTGAAAAGGCCACACGTATTGCTGATGACTCACATCTGAAGAGGGTGGGTGGGAGGAAGATGAAGGGAAGGTGCAGAGAAGGGAGAACATTCATCTGTAGAAAGCCTAAATATTTAGGGGGTAAAGGGCATGGGTAACAGCAACGTTGAAGTTCCTGAGGGGGAATCAATTTTGCAGCATCACTATGTAAATGCACTAGATATTTATTTGTTAAAGGCTGTGGATGACCAAAGCAATTCCTCCGTATATTTTGTCCTGGATACTAGTTCCCACTGAAGAGGTACAGATGTAATTTTCCTGACCATCTTAAAGATCCCTTTTTCTGCAGCTAATCTACATGAGAGCTCTGTAGCAACCCATCCTGGGTGTTTGCTGATCTTTCAGCAGCTCCTAGTGTCTGCTTATACATTTATAATTTTCTACTGAACACTTTCAAGGTGCAAGTCAGATAGAATAGTTTAAAATCACCTGTTTTGTTTTAGGTTTTGTGTTTTGCTGGTCATCGGACAGCACATAGTCAAATGTGAGCTCTGTTTTTAAGTGTTACAGTCTAGAGATGATTAGGTAATGCAGTAAATAATTACAAAACAGAGGTGTTTTTTTTAAAAAAAAACAAACACCACCTTGCATCAAATACAAATGCTAATTCTAAAGTTAACACTAACCTCTGAAGAAAGATTGTCCTTTCTTTTTTTAATATATATAAATAAAAGTTGTTCTGCCTTTTAGATTAGGGAGAGAGGTGACTTTTGTACCTGTAACAAGACGACAGCACAAGATCCATCAAGGTGAAGGATATGCACTGTAGTAATGAGATCTGAACCAGAGTTTTGTGCTTGAGTACTAATCCTATCAAAATAAACCCTGATTAATCTTTCATCATTGAAGCGTAGGCTCCACTGAAGGGAAGATTGTGTTTCCTGGCACCCTTCCCATTTGCTTCGGGTCACGTAGCTCTCAGAATATTGAACATTACTGAAACGGGAATCGTTCTAGGTATTGTTAGCTGATGCGGTGCCTGGATTAAGTACATCGCTGTGCCTATGTGATTTACATGTAAATAGAGGGATATATACGGTGAACCTTCCACTTGTTCTTTGCTCGCTCTCCCAAAGTTGATCATCTCCCCCACCCCATATAATGCTTTATAACACTTTCTATATTTTACTGAATAATTCTGACACCAAAACCAGACCATTTTGAACTGAAGAAAAACAAGGATGTGGGCTACGTTACTAAAGGGTAACTATAGCCAAAAAATTATTCTGAAGAGCTTTCAGGTGCAAATTATGGAAGCTAGGCACAGTTGTCAGCTGGCCATTAACAGAGATGACAAAGTCTGGCTGCGGTTACTTAATAGCATCGTGCCTGGAGCTGCTGTCATAGGTAGATACCTTAGCTTGGTTTTCATGATATGCAGGAGGTGTCAGTGATAGAGCTTTAACCAGCTGAGAATCTACTCCATCTCTGTTCTGTTACTTGATTACTTAGTGGTGAATATGAGGGAGAGGTTTCTTGCAGGTATATTTATCTTGTGAGGAAAATAATCATTTTTCAAATTTTGTTTGTATAGGTGCATATAGGTAGGTAAAATCCAATATTAAAAATTTTACTCAATCGGATTCTCTTTGCATCCCCAGTCATCAAACCATCTTTGCACCTTTCTGTAGCATTTAAATATATGATTAATTTTCTAGGCACCACATAGGCTTGAAGCTAAGTATTTGTTTATGTATTTTGAAGACAGAGTATGAAGGTACAGGATCAGGGTTTTATAGAATAGACTATTTCAGTTGGAAGGAACCTACAACGATGCTCAGGTCCAACTGCCTGACCACTTCAGGGCTGGCCAAGTTAAAACATGTTGTTAAGTGCATTGTCCAAATGCCTTTTAAACACTGAGAGGCTTGGGGCATCCACCACCTCTCTGAGGAGCCTGTTCCAGTGTTTGACCACTCTCTCGGTAAAGAAATGCTTCCTAATGTCAAGTCTAAACCTCCCCTGATGCAGCTTTGAGCCATTCCCACGTGTCCTATCGCTGGAGATAGCAGGCAGAAGAGATCAGCACCTCCCTCTCCCCTTCCCCTCCTCAGGAAGTCGTAGAGAGCAAAAAAAAGTTTTTCTTAACAAGTGAAAATTAAACCAAAAAGTAGCAGTTAGGAGGCAGCCTTGTTAGGACAACTCAGCAAAATAAAATCCCCCTTTATTATTGGACAACATAGTTTCACACATACATCAAACAGGCCAAAAGAAAAAAAAATAATCAGCAACTTCATAGACAGAAGAAAAAAAAAAGGAAAAAAATTTTTATCTTTGGCCTTGCCACCTCATACAAACTATGATCTGTGGTACAGCTGAAGTATATACACACAAAAAAAAGTTACTGGAATGCTCAGTATAAGACTGTAAATAATTTTTTTTTGCATTTTTGTCTTTTTTAAATTTTTTTTTACAAGTTTTTGATTTATTCTCCTTTGAGGTAATGGTTTGGGCCTGGTTACACCACGAGTGTACAGTCAGAGATAGTTAGAGATATACAGTTCAAAGGTCCCCTTTTGGTCAATCCAAGAGCACTTAAAAGTGGCGGACCTCTTAACTATGTACAAAAATATAAAATGTTAATAAAAAGTACAAACAAATTTTCCTTTAAATGTAGAATACTTGCCCACGTTAACTGCCATTGTTTTGGTAGTTCTTGTATTCTTCTAACTTGCTTTGAGAAGGAAAGGTTCAAAGATTAAAAAAGTCTTGAAAACTGAAAGTAGTGTGAAATATATGCTATAGCATAGGGGTTTTTGTTATCCATCTACAAGTTATTTTTATAATGGTGAAGACATGACAGTTTCCCAGTTTAAAATAACACACTGCATTGAATGACAGATGGTCAGGTGAGGATTCTTCTATAAAAGATTGCAAGAATAATGATTACTCCTAGTGTGTTTGATGTTTAAAACTGTAGGTATTTAACAATGATCTCAGCTCTGTAATTCTATGACGTGGAAGATGAACTTTCTCAGAGATTTTTTGAATTTTCTTAGAGGTTTGTGGTAAACTGAAGTATTATATGCATGCATAATGAACAAGAACTTGTGAATAATGTTGACATATTTGATGTTTTGAAAATTCAAACCTTCAATTTTAAATAATTCATTTTCTTTATCCTGCAACCAGGTGCATAGCTTCACTGTAGCTGCCTTATGATGTTCTTAAGGTGCACCTGGCTCATATAGGACAGCTACTTTATTCTTACAGGCTTAACCACAAAGCAAGAAGCTTGTGTATGCCTTCTAATACTCCTTTACCATCCTCATCAACAAACAGTAACACTCGTTTTCACCTCAGAATCATCATAGAATCAAAGAATATATTGGGTTGGAAGGGACTTTTAAAGTCCAACCCCCCTGCAGGGACATCTTTAACTAGATCAGATTCCTCAGAGCCTTGCTATCCCTTCTAAAATATCTTTAGAATCAAAATCCACTGAGCCTAAGTATCTTTAAAACTATTGTCTCTATAACTGACATCTCAGTCTTCTGTATGCACAAGTGTGTAACGCTCGCATCTGCTGGAGGAGCAGTCAAATAACGAAACGATCCAGACAGTACTAACAGGCAATACTAAAATCCTGGAGGAAAAGGCTTTCTTCAAGATTTGAGCCAATGCCTCTAAAAATTTTGAATGTTTAATGGGAGATGCACACATCTCAAAATACACTCATCTAACTGTGGGCAAATAAATATCTTCAGTGTGTTGAAAAACAATGAACTGCATCTCCAAGCTCAAGTAATGAGCAGAATTGTCATAGCAGAGCATTATTGGAGAGGAACCTTCAGCTAGGGATAACGGAAAGATGGACAATGAAACTAAGCTCAAGGTCAAGAGATTTCAATTTTAACTAAAAAAAAAATATCGTGGTTTTATTCAGATTGAAGAGGAACTGATGTTAGGGAACTGCTGTCTTTTATATAAGAAACGTCCAAGTCCTTACTTAAAAGCACAAAGAGCTTATATTTTACTAGCAAAGCAAAATGATAATTGTGGCATTGCTGATCTCAAACTCACTCTAAAAATGAAGTATTGGTTTTACAGACTTTTATTTTAATGTGGCTTATTCCCAGGCCATTCCAGCAGTTCAAAGGATACTTTGATTAAATATTAGGTATGCTTCCCAGATACAGAGAGTTAAGCGTGAATAAAATAATTTTCAGTAGACAAGGGTTGAAATCCTCTTTAGCAGCAGCCCGTTGGTAGAGAGGCATGGCACAGTGTTGTTCCAGCTGGTGATTGCTAGAGGGCAGTATTTACTAATAATATGTTAAAACTGCAGTCATTTAACGAAAAGAATTTGCTAGCCTATTTATTTGAGGACTTCAGGTCAGTGTAGTTCTTCTTTTTGTCTGTGTTTTTTAATTTGACTTGCATGATGGAATAATACCAGAAGTGTTGTGGTGTTTGTTTGCTTATTAATAGTAATCATAACCTCTTTACGTTTACCGAAACCTTGTCTTAGAACAGTATATTTATGAACATCTGAGGGGAAAAAATCCCTTCAATAAAAACTTGCCTGATATCTTCTACTTGAATAGTTTGACCTACTTTTCATGCCACTATTGATAGGTTTGGTGGGGATGATTTAGAGCGAAGAGGTGCTTTGCCCTGCTTTTACCTTTTAGTAATCTATTTAATGTTTCAAAATTCTTGTATATTTCTGTGCAGGCGCATGCAAGATAGAGATGTTTGTGTGTGAAATGAGAAGAAAGTGCAGGTCTGCCTTCGTAAACATCTTAATCAAATATGCGAAAAGAAGGAAATAATTACTTTTAAATACCAAGGAAGTAATGTAGTTCCAAATGGCATCTGCATAATATGTGCCTCCGAGCAGCGGAGCCTCAGGCTATTAGGAATGCTTGTTTTCCTGCTGTGTGGAAAGAAAGATATTGCATACAAGCAAGCAGGTAAACAGGTATTAGCTGATCACAGTCACTGTAGGGGATATTTCAGGGAACAGGGTATGTTATTTTTCAATAGAGAGCCATCTATTGAAGGCACAACAAAGCTATACTCAGGGAAATAGCATGAATGTATTATAAGACCAAAATGGTGATAGAAATGGATTGGGTTTGGATTTTGAACCCTTAAAATCAACTGATGGGTTGGAGGCCAAGCTTTATAGAAGCCTCCTGAGTATTGAAATTGTAGGATGCTCTGGTCATCACAGCGCTTTTAATTTTATGGATGGTATGGTTCAGGTACTATCAGCCGCTAGAGATGAAGATGTCGGAATAAAATTTAGAGAGTTGTGCTAAACAACTTTTCAGCAAATGTGTGCGTCATTTAATCAGTGCCATAACCCAGTTAGGAATTTATGGAATAAGTAGTAATTTATTAACATAATATCGATTATGCTTTCTGCTTTTCATTTGCTTACTTCCAGGGAAAGCTTAATAGGACGACTAATTTCCACTTTTTATGAGCTAAAAAGTAATATATCAGGTTTTATGTCTAACTGTAAATCTTCAGAAGTGGAAAACAGAGCACATGAGCTACACAACTGAGTAAAATTTAACAGTGGTGATCTCACTCTTGCATTCCTAATTTTGGGGGACTTTCTGTGCAGTTTGATATCTCAAGAATATAGATTCTGTTGCCTTCAACATTCTAAATACTTCAGTGAAAATTAAGAAACTCTTAAGGTGTCAGAAATGCTTGCTCTTCTAATGCGTACTGAATTTTCTCTGTATGATGTCAAGACTATGAAAGTTTGCAGAAATTAAAGGCCTTCTGTAGTTGTTGCAGCAGCACAAGATCTTAGAC
>JAOXJK010000032.1:25620187-25645895 GCA_025774025.1 Xenus cinereus
TACTGAATTTTCTCTGTATGATGTCAAGACTATGAAAGTTTGCAGAAATTAAAGGCCTTTTGTAGCCGTTGCAGCAGCACAAGATCTTAGACAGTCTCGTAGTAGTATGAGTGCTGAAGCAGTGTCAAATTCTTCAGATGACACCTACCTTTAAAGGTCACAGTAGAACACCACAAAGCATAAGATGTTGGTAACTGCCACTATATGCTTTTGAGAATGAAGCCATTCTTATTTCCTTTCACTGACGCTTGTGCATTTTATTAAATAACAACATAGGAGAAAAAGGCAGATACAGTTAATTTTTCTGTTGGAAATTGTGATTTTCACTTTTAATCACTTATACAGAACCAGGGGTTTTTCCATGGTGAAAGAGATAGATTGAATCGAGTTGTTTCATGCTTATTCAGGCATCTTTTGCTAACTCTCACATAATGGTGTGTGTATATATATGTATGTCAGGTAAGAACTGTCACAGTTTAATAGGGCAGGTTTTTGAGTTCTTAAGACTTTGGGGATTGTTTTTTTGCAAACGTAAGCCTACTGAGGGTGGTGTTTGCTTTTGTTGTTGTTTTCAACACAGTATCACAAACTAGTAATTTGAAGGAAATGAGAATGGGGGCCTGGGGGAGTAAAAAGCTTCTCTGAGGGGCTAAAAGTTGTGTGATAGTGGTTCTGCCACTGCAGTTATTTCCCATTTTAAATCCATTCTTGCCAAGCTAGTCAATTTTTAATGTAGTAGAGAGTTGTCACAAACACCTTAAGCTCTTAATATAACTTTTTTTTTTTGTTCTCTTTCCCATCACCACCACCTTTTGCAGCTTTATGCTATTCCTTGGTTTCTTACAATGTTTACACGTGAGTATACACTCTTTTTCTCTGATTAAATGTTCTTGTATTTCTTAGAGCAAAATTTTTGCACGTTTTCAGCTAAAGTCTTCTTAATTGGTGTGATGTGTCTATCACTTATGTTGCTTGTAATATGCAAGGATGCATTGTGATTTGAGTCTCAGCAGTGCCTGTCATAGTTTCTGCTCTGATTGATAAAAGTTAGCATTTTCTTATTTTTTTTTAAAAAGGTATTATACTAAATTTGAACTGGATTATTTTATGCATGCAGTATTTAGGGAATGTGCAAAGGAAGACATTATCTACTAGAAAAAGATATAATAGTTTAAAAAACAAAACCAAACCTCACCACCTTCCCCTGCCCTCACCTAGATAATGTTAGAAAGTAACTTTGATTCTGAAGGCCAACAAAACAAGGTGGTTTTCTTAATCCCACTTAAACACGTTGTTATTTTGCTAGCAGTAGTTTACTATGATGCTTGTGCATGTATGTTAGGAACAAAAAGAGCTTTATAATTTGTTGAGCTTTTAATGAAAGAGGACAAAGTTAATAAAGCACACCTTGAAAGCAGTTCAAAATCTTTTCTCAAAGATCTGCGTGATTTTTTTTTTTTCATTTCATGTCAATATTGGCAAACTTTGAATTAAAAATAAAGTGGCAGGATGAGAAGAGCTGATGGATTGTTTATCTGTTGAAATATCAAAGAATATAATGTGAGATTCTTGATTGCAGTTTCTAAAGATCTTGACTGTAAAGCACTGGTTCTTGCAGTTGGCCATGAGAATCATGATCTTTGGAAAACCAAGGAGATCATTTCCTTGGCAATGAATTGTAATAAAATATTAGAATTATTTAGTTGAAGGATAGCTTATTTTAGGAGAGCCACCTTCAGCTTTGTATGTAAGATGTTGCTATTTTTAACAGGCTTTTCTCCTTGTCTTTCCTTTTATTTTGCCAATTTTTGGTCTATTCTGTTTGCTTTTTTGTCGAATTTTAAGTAGTTGTGCTTATTGATTAATTCGTTAATATCTTTGTACTATTGGAAAAACTGATACACATGTCCTAATGCATAATTGCACTGTCCCCAAAGAAAAATAATTGCCTAATTTTGTGTGTGATTGAAATCTGAAAACCTGCATATTTCTAAGTATTTAATAATGAAAGAAGACACTGATTTCCAGAACAGTCAAGCTGTATATGAAAACAAACCTGTTTCTAAACAGGTTGAGTCCTTTTTGCTCCCAAGTAAAAAAGAAATAACCCTAAGACAGGGGAGGAAAAAAGTATGTAGACAAATCCTTAAGAGTGTGTGTATGTGTATATATTTTTTATATCAATGTGTATGCTTATAGTGTTTTGTTTCTTTTTATTGTACTCATTCATCATGCAGATGTCTTTCCTTTGCACAAAATTTTTCATCTGTGGGATACGTTACTGCTTGGAAATTCCTCCTTCCCGTTCTGTATTGGAGTTGCAATACTTCAACAACTGAGGGATCGTCTTCTGGCTAATGGATTCAATGAATGCATTCTCCTTTTTTCAGACTTGCCAGGTACAGAAAAAAAACCCCAAACATCTCTTCTCTCTTTCTCTGTATTTCCCAGTGTGTTGCTGAAGAAAGTATGTACTTGCATGTGTTTTGAAATCATAGTAAATTTAGGCAAGCTCACTGCCAGGATGTGTAGGTCTTAGGTACAGCTTGATGAAGTTAGTAAGAAGTCTTTTTGCTGTCGTCAGCAAGAATTGGGTGAGCTTGTTATTATTTCCAGATAAAGATTGGGCTACTTTCTTGTGAAATTTAGAACAATTTTAAATAATTCATAAGCGACTGTGTGAAGACATGCCGCGTATAGAAACAATCCAGTTGATAGGATTCCTTAGTGGAAAAAAAGCTTAGTGCTGTTCTGAACAGTGATTTTTCCACTGGTACTAGCCTGTTTTCCTTTTAAAAGCAATTAAAATTTTGCTGTGGAAGCAATTAATATAAAAGAGGGAGGGAGAGTAATGTAGAAGCCATGGGAATTGCTCTGTGTTAAATCAGTTTTCAGTTGAAATGTGAAGCTTTCAAAAAGCCCTCAAAATCAGATCAAAGGCTACATGATCGTTGTGCAGAAGTTCTGTTGTCTTGTTCAGCAGGAGGTTGTTGACCTATCCATACAAGCAAGTGTTGCATCTTAAAAAAAAAAAAATTAAAAAAAATTGCAGTCAACCATGAAGTTTGGGTCTTACTTCTGAGCGAGTTTCTAGTGAGACAGTAAAATGCATTTGAACTGAATAAGCCCCGTGAACTGAAAGATGTGTTTCCATTTGTGATGGACTAATATTTACATAACACATGAATTGGAAGGCTACTGCACCCTGAACATACTTATGTTCTTGTATTAATTCCCCCTCTCCAACCCAGGATCTTACTAATATAATACAGGTCTTAGTTAAGAAGAGACACTTTCAATCGTGTGGCCTTTCTTAAGATAATTTAACTTTTGGCTAATTTCTGGTCTAATTATAGATTTAGTGGAGTCTGTTTGAACACCACGTGTGCAATTCAGTAATTCGTAATTCGTTTAAACAGCAGTCATTCTTTTTCAGAAGAACTGAATGAGAGGATCAAGTTTGGAAGAGCATTTAAGCTTAAAAGCTCTTGTTATGTGTGACTGTCTCCACAACTGCAGAGTTACAGAGGAGTAGTCTAGGATATGGCAGGAAGCATTCTGAGGCTAAGTTTATAGTTGCATAAATCAGTCTCTCAGAAGCTCATTGAGTTTTCACATATGAAGCTCTGTAATTCTGTAATTTCTCTCAATATTATTGTTACAAATTCTCTCTTTCACTCTATACCCTTGAACATGCATCAGGATTTCAAAATTTTGCTTTCCTGCTTTAGTTTGGTATTTTTGAGCCTGGCTCTGGGGAGAATGAAAAAAGGTGGTTTTGAGGAATACGTCACCAGGAAAGTGCAGAGCCCCATGGCTTGTGGAGCTATTAAAGCGCTTCCCAGAGACAGTGAGAATAAGTAACAGTTTTCCTTCCTGGCACCTTTAGTGTGGAAGCAATCGCTGGACATTTGGAACTTTTGAGCCTGGCCCTGGGGAGAGTGAAAAAGCCTTTCAGTTTAGTATGTACTATGCAATTGCTACTATATTTTTCAATTTATAAGAAATTTAATTAGGCCATTCCATATGGTGTGTGTTGGTTGTTCTTTTTTCATTTTTAGTGTATATACTTAGTCATTTCAAATGTCCTTATTAAATTTAACTGGATATCTTCAGATGGTCTGAAAGGTGAGAGCTAAGCTAAAAGATTGTCTCTCTCCCCCTTTCCTCCTCCCTCATCTATTAGCTGTATGTCTTAGTTAAATATAGATTCATTAATATGTAACACATTTACTTGCCTAAGGTCATTTCTCCCTATTTTTTTTCCTTGAGTGGTTCTAAATTATATATTCCAATTTATCTTGAACCAGCTGATTTACTGACAGTTGAAATACTTTACGCTGAGGTCATGATAAGAACGTATTATTTCTCATAATACATATCTGTTTATATAATAGAATTAAATCACTAAAATATGTAGTGTTATAATATCCATGCTTTCTGCTGATTACAGCTGATGACAACTTTGCTGATACAACGGTAGGAAATGTTTTGGTAGAACGGCCTTTCTGAAAAGACTTATTTTTTTAATTTGGTGATACCTGCAATATTTTGGATGTCAGCAGTGGCACAATTTGAATATTGTGAGATTAATCCAAAGAATATCATAAATTGACTACTAAGGGAAAAAATGAGGATGGAAGATGATCCTAGTGTGACTTAAAAGTTGTTATTGGTCTAGCTGAGACTTCTGTAATCAGTAATTTCTTTGAACGTATAATTATCATAGCCCTGTGCCTTCTTCCTGACCTGAGTCTTATTTCTGAATTAAGAAGTATTGACTGCGTATGGTTTTTGTCACCTCTGTTTTCCAAACAGGAATTATTTTGGTTAAATTGTGTGCCATGCCTGAGAATTTTCTGACAGTAACTTACAAACAGCTTTCACCTGAAACTGGGTCACACTGAGGAAGAGATTATGTTGTTTAAAACATCTGCCATAATTTCAATCTAAAATCAATTGTTGCTCAACAGCCTGAAACTCCTGGGGTTTTTAAGCTTTCTATGCACTGAAATGGCTTATCTCAGACTGGCAGTGAAAGCAACCTGCTTTCCAGAGGGATAAAGCTATTTTACTGCAATCCAGCAACTTTGTGGAACACTTTTTAAAGATTTCTTGGTTTTATTTCTAAATAAAATTTATTTAGAAATAAATTTATTTCAGCTATTTCTAAAAATTTATATTTAAAGTTTAAAAAACAACAACCACCAAAACCAACAATACACCTCTATTTCCTGCTCACTGCATATAAGGCAGTTTGAATTACTGTTTAAAAAAGTTAATGATGTGAGGAAAAAGAAGGGACGCATTGCCATTATTGATTACTTGATTCTAAAAAACCCTTTCCAATACTTGTCTCAAAGCTTTGGCCGTATTTTGTCTATAAACCCAATACAATCGGACATTACTTGCATTTTGGGGAGCTTTATTGGAAAATTTAATTTGTTTTTGTATAGTTTTAACAATGATTATTGTAGCTTGACTTGATTACAAAGTTCATTACCCGCTCTACAAGCAGTATGAGGTCACCAGCGCCTTTTATTAGGGAACAGACCCAGGAAGGAAGCATCCAGATAAGTACAGCTCTTTGCAAACAGTTGAAGGATCCCATAAACCAATTCATTCCCACCTGGAATGGGTGCAATATAGGGCCTGGCAAACAGCTCTTCCTCCAGAGATCTGTGCCAGTATCATCACTGACATATGGACATTAATTATGGTCTTGAGAAGGGATAGGACAACTACCAAAAGATGGGGACAGATGCTATGGGAGAATGAGTAAACACCGATCCTTGCCATGAAAGAAAAGATACTTCTCAAATAAGCCTTGTAGGTTATTTCACGCAATAAACTCATCTTCTGTAATTTTGGAGTGAAAGAAGGGTTTGTTCTTTTAATGCTACGCATCTTAGGATGGTGACTTTTTGCTGACTCCAGGCTAGTCAGTGCTTCCAAAGGAAGAACGTCACCCTCAGATAGGAAGTCCAGAAAGACTGGCGGTGGAAAAGCAATCCAGTGCAACAAGGAGTTACAGTAAAAATGTTAAAGTGGAAAATGTAGAGGATTCTACTTTGTAAGACACAGGCACGTAGGAGGGAACATGTAGTCAAAGATCTAGCTATCACTAAAACCGCAAAAATGGTTCTCCAAGGAACTGGGTTTCTCTTATTTGGGAGAAATAATTATATCTGTTGCCATTATAGTGATGTACCAAAATGCCGAATTCCATGATAGTGAAAGCCGTATAAATGCTTAGAAGGATTACATCCAGCTCAGAAATGGACTAAAGATTTTAACGTAACGGAAATTCTACATGAAGGTTGCATGGTGCAGTGTTGAATGATGTGTTTCTGCTGACAGCAACAGTTAGATGCACATCAGAGACCTCTACTTTAGATATGTATCCGACCCTCGGTAGCTACTGTTTTACTTTCTGTTGTTTTTCTGCCTGAAAATCCTTTGTCTGCCCACATCTGTGATTCATACACTTTTATTGTGCCAGAATTTCTGGTGGTTCAGCATTTAGTTAATTAAGATTTGCTAGGAGGAAGAAAATGGCAGTTGACCACCAAGCCCACACTGAGTTTGTGGGTGTTTTGGTGCCTGTTCCCATTTGTTTCACCACTTCTTGAATAAAAATGTAAACTCTGAGATCAAAACACCAACATTGAAGAGACTGAAAGAGAGACAGATGGATCTTCTGTGTGCCAGTGAGCAGTGGAAAAATAAAGGTAATGCACTGTTGTGATTAGGGTTTGACTATCATCCAGTTTTGAAAATGTACTGTTGCTTAGATTAAGGCTCTGAGGAATAGACGTAGTAATAGCTCTTTTAAAAGGAAACTTTTTTCCTAACTTCCGCGATGAAATTTTGACACGTGGCTTTGTTGTAGCTTGCCCAAGTTCAAAATTGTTGTCCCCCGTGGAAGGTGACACAGCAAGGTGATTTATGTGGGGTTAGTGAAGCTGGACTGCTTTTTCAAATTACAGTGTATCTGAAGAAAAACAGCAATTTGGTCTCTGTCACATGATGCACATGGTAATGGTGCTATAACAAAAAATTAGATCACAAATATCAAAAGAGATCAGAAGTACAGAAGGAAATTATGTTTCTAGTTTTCTTGAAAGATGTAGATTGGACTGATATTTATGGAAACATCTTTTTCTGAAAATATTCCTCATCTTTGCTATGTTAGGTGCCTTTTTTAGATGCAAGTGGTGGATGTATTTTACAATGCAATTACTGAAGATTTATCGTTGCTAAATAATGGCATTTATGAAGCAAAAACTGTGTATGGCTGCTTGTAAGTGGTTTTTTGATGTTTTGCTGCTTTTTTTCTTTCTTTCTTTCTTTTTTTTTCTTTTTTTAATGGCCTACAGCCAGCTGTGGGTTGGGAGCTGGCTTTGGTACAGAAGCAGAGCAATTTGTTGTACACACCTGCTCACCAGGGCTGTACAGTAGTGTCAAATTCTGTAAGATTGATGTCATTTTACCTGAAGCTGTGAATTCTCTAATTATTTACGTTTTCCACTTGTAGTGACATGAACGAGATGCAGTTCTATTTATAGATTCTGCCTTCTTGAGACTAAAGAGAAATGCTGTGGTGGGTGACACACTAAGGAAAAAAATACCAAACCCCTTTTTTTTATTTGTATTTGTGTTCTTCCGAGTCTGTAGTTGTCACTGGCATAAGAAAATCAAATATATATCCTTTAGCAAAAGACTGTCTGTTTCAAGAGATGGTATTTCATAAACAGGGTGAAAAGTGAGTTCACCAGTAGAACTCTTCTAGTGCATGTCTTAAAATCGGACTGATGTGCAGCTTATGCCTCCTATTTCTAGGTAGAGCCTGTATGTACTCTTCATAGCAAAAGGGGACTTCAGAAAATAGAATAATCCACCTGTGAGGTAGAATTTTTGTACACCTTTACCCTGAAATATAAGCGAAGTACAGGAAGGTAGACTGTCAAACATCTTCTAGATGTTTGTCAAAAATCTAGATGTTTGTCAAACATCTGTCAAACAAACTTCTAGAGATGGAAAGCCAAAATTCAGGCCACTCTTCTCTAAGCTTTGCTTCTGGATATGGTGAATTATTATTTTTTTTCTCTTTACAAAGGTGTCTCAGAAAAATTTTCCTTTTTTTTATTTCATTAAAATTATGAGCATAACAACTGATTCGGGATTAGACTGGTGCTTAGACAGCAAGAGTGTGCACTAGATATTTTTTTTTATCCTTTTATAGTTGCAGAAAATGTTGCTGACAGAGCAAGGTGCCTAATTTGATATCTGTCTACATCTTTGTTACACTGAATGTGTGTGTTTGCCTGTACAGGTATAAATGATCTTCCCAATAATCTTTAATTCTCTGCTTGTTAATTGAGGAGAATTTCAAAATGAGCTGCACACATACCGTAGTGTTAAAATTCCTTGATTAAAATAAACATTAGCAGCACATTTCTCTTTATGATTATAGATATATTTTGGAGGTGTGTGTCTCCAGTGTTGTTGAGAGATACATGTTGCTACTTAAATATGGAATTGGTATGGCAGAGTAGACTGAGAGCTAGAAAAATCTTTCTGCCAGAATAAGGACTGAGAAATGAGGTCTAAGTGAATTCTCAGCAGTCTCATACTTTAGGATAGCAGTCAGTTGCCTTTGTTTACTTTTCCATATTCAAAGAACTTAAATTCTTGCCTTTATACACCTGCATGAGGCATTTGATTCTGCCTGTCCAGAAGACTTTGTTCTTAATATTCTAAGAGCTAGAGTTCAGTAGAAATCGACAGAAAGACCAAAACTGAACATGGAGAACTAGAGCAGGGTTTGTACCTAAAGCTAAGACTGTTGATTTTGCAAGCTCAGAATAAAACTCAGAACTGGATTGTTAGCATCGAAGGGCAAAACTTCAGGAAGGACAGGTATCCCAACTGGGAAAAGCTGGCATTGTATGTGAAGAATGTTGTCTGTATTCTGAAAATGGTGATAAATGGGCTAAGTACTACCCATCAGGGGTGTGTCAGGTGAAACCTCTGTCACTGCAAAAATTTAAAAAGTCCCGACAAACGTCTCTAGCCATGTGTCATTTGGCTACAGAACAAGGCAAGGGCCTAGACAATGTCTTGCTGTTTTTCAATCCTTATGCTTAAAAAAACCCCACCAAACAACAACTTTTTTTTTCTCACCAGCATAGCATGCTTCTAAGGAAACAAATTCAGCAATCACGTAAGCTGATAGATTATAAACCATAAACCTGTCTGATGGGAATGTAACCCTGAAATGACACAAATTTAAAAATATCTTAAAGATGGTCATTTGAGGCTTGTTTTTTTTTTGTTATAAAAATATGATATTTAGGAATGTGCTTCTTGAATACTTTCATGTGTAAATTTAAATGGGGGCCATTAGAAAGCTTTTTCACAGATTAGGGGAACTTATTTCCATGACTTCTGAGTAGGTTAGTTATGCAGCAAGCTTTAAATCATTTAGAAATGTAAATTGACAAGGTTGCTGTGACATCAGATACTTCAAGCTACTAGTTTTGTGCTGTGTAACACTAACATAGACTTGACTAATGGTAAACACTGAAAGTTCATCTCAGTAAGTTATCTACCGTATTACCAAATAACGAGCATTTTTTTAGAAATGAGAGCAGTTTTAAGCATGAGTACATAAGCAAGATGGTTATTATCCTTCCTGTTTACAGTTGCTGTATTTGTGGGAAATTAATACCCTTTTAGACTTGAATGATATGTTTCATGCTCTTTGGTAGTTTGTGGGTGTTACATGGTTCAGAATATACTTTAGGCAGATCAAGATATCTTACCTATATTAATCTTTACCCAGAATTTTCCCATTATTGGTCTAGGAACCAACAGGTCAAATTACAGCCTTTGATCCTTTTATCATGGCAACAGGTACTCCTTTCCAATATTACTTGAATTTTTAACTTATTTCAAAAACAGGAATTCTAAGTTACTTCATATTATTTCCTTAAAAATGTCTCAAAGCCTAACAAGAGGAGATGTATGATGATACAAAGGTCTTCTACTTATGACTCTTTAGAAATTAGTAAGTTTTATAAGCATGTGGTCTGGTTGGAGTTTCTATAGAGGTTTTTTACAGTTTTGTAGCTGTTATGTCTGGGAAACAGCTGAAGTGACAGGTATCTACTACCCAGCTAGAAACTTAGCATGATCTTTACTAATGCATACTGAGCTTTGGTATTTGCATATTACTTCTGTGAAGCACAGAACAGAAGGAGGCAAGTTTCACTAGAATTTGAGATTGCCTAATGTCTTTTGAGTCTTTTTGAGTCAGTTTTTAAAAGGTGTTAACAAACCATACAGCATAGAAAGCCAGACAAATTTTTTTTCATTCAAAAATTTAATGTTGTTGGATGTTGTGTTTGTAGCACAAGTTCCTCATCTCCATGTATTTTTAACAAGTTTCTCCTCTAAGCTGATCTCTGCAGTTTTGTAAACTTGTCCTCTTATGTGTCTTCTATACATAATTATCATCTAGCTATGAAATAAGGTTTGTTCTTCTGCTGATCTGCTTTATTCTTTTGTCTCTCCCTTATTCTTTTGTATCCCTCATTTTTTGCATAGTAGCCTCCATCTGACTATTTCCATTATACAGTGTGAATTCCTGTCCTTCTGTCATTGGCCAGTATCATAATTTGTTGCTAGAGCTCGTCCAGATGTCTTTAATTAATTTTCTTAGCTTGTAGAAATATTAGCTGTTAAACAGCCCTGATGCACCTCATAAAACTGTTTAAAACGCTTTCCTGTCAGAGCTTAGCCGATATTGCAGTCTTTATGTAACCTATTTGGGTGTTCTTTCTCAGTAAGACATAGCATGTGGTATTTGGTGGTTCACTCACAGTAAACCTTTCCTCTTTGTACAGTCATTCATCATTCTGTCTCTTCCATGCTCATCTTTATCAGTGCGGGACAGCGTCACGTTTCCATGCTGGAAGGCTTTCTTTATGAAACCTTTTCACTAAACTGCTGAGTCAGCCATTTTTACAGACACGCGTTAAGAGAAGGATTCAGGTTTGTCCTTTATGCAGTGTCACGTCTCAGGGAATAACGCACAGTGTTTACTCCTGTTTCTCTCTATTCCTTGTTGCTTTGGTGTTACGTTGAATGGGTCCAGATGACCACAGAACTGCAGCTAGTGTAATAGCTGTACTCTCCATAGCTCTCAGCTTCTCTTCTTTGTACAGAATCTGGAAACGTACCTGCTGTTGGTCTCAGCACAAGTGAGATATGTCAGTATCTCATATAGATATGTCACTTCTACTTGAATTATTATCTTCATAATATTCTCCATTACATAACTCTTTACCTTGATACATTCCTAATTTTCAGTTCTCAAACATCTCTTTTATGGATGAAGACACGAGACCAACACGTTCTTTTTCTGCTCTTTGGACACTGCATGTCATTTCATTACACAAAACCAGAAATCTTTCTTTTCCTAGTGTTTCTGAACAGATGGTTGTTGTGCTTTCACCAAGCAAGTACTGGAACCATTTAATGTTTTCTATGCTAACCACTGCTGTGAGAATTCAGGCTCAAGAGTAGTTTAAATTGTTGTCTTACCTTTCCAACAGCAAGAAAGTATCAAAAACTGTCACAAGTACACTGCAAATGGCAATATCGTCCAGATATTGACTGTGGAGAACTGTCTAGAGATTTTTTTTTATATTCCAGGATTCTGAAAGAATTGTAGAGTCATGTGCTGACAGACAAGGTAGTCTGTCAATGCGGCATTGAAATTATTGATCCTTATTACAGCCGTGCAACATGCAATCTGTCTGAAAACATAGTACCATAGTTTGTTCCTTTGCTTCTGCATCCGATCATTTTTCTAGCTGAGTGCAACTTCTGTGCACCTGCTGTATTACATAAAAAATATGATGACTCCTTGGTTGACAGCGCTTGAGAGATGCATACCTCACATCCATGTAGGAAGAACAACAAAGACTTCTATTGTATTAGCTGAAGAGTTTTAAAATTAATGACTGATATTTCTATTGCCTCTGAAATTTTGTCCCAAGATGTACTGAAAAGGATGCTGATGTTTGTAAGTAAGACCAAATTACTATCCACAAAACAATGAAATAACACAACTATCCCGTAATGTAGGAAATAAATTCTATAAAAAGAGTAATTTCTTCATTGACCTTTTTGTTTATAGTAACCTTCTAGCAGTAATAGATACAGAGGTGTTGGCTAGAAATGTCACTTCTCTTCCTAGATTTGTCCTTTTAATTATCTAGGCTTAGTGTACCTTCTTGTATGTCATCAGAAAAAAAAAAAAAAAAGGTTTATGGCCTTTCACCTCTATTTCTTCTGAGAGCAGGAATCACGAGATTGAACTGACTGACCTATTCAGCTTCCCCACTTTTATAGCAGAGGTTTTCTGGCCTATTTATGTGGCTGTGCGGTGAAGGCTGATGTTGCCTGACAGAGTAGCAATAAACTGTTTGTGATGGAGAGGTCAAACCAAGCCCATAATTCTGGGCTGTTTCCAAAATGCAGAAGCAGTTTATTTTGGCCAGATTTCGTAACTGGTGTCCTGTTACCCAAGGAAAGGGCTCTGGAATTGATTAACTGCACACAAAGACTTGGTCTGTGTACATATTCATTAAGAAAGAACCATTCGTGTTATGTTTTCTCTCAGTTGCTTGCTTTCACTTGCTGTGAACATCCAGGTTTGGTGTAAAAATAAAAAATTTCTCTGTGCTTTTGTCACAGGTGTATTGCCTTTATAGTGGTGCTTTCTTTTTAGCATCCCAGTGGTCTACTTCTCTCCTGTATCTATAACAATAAACACTAAATATATGTAGCTTAAAAAGCTACGTAAGGCTGAGCCATCCTTTTCAGTTGACGCTGTTGACAGGGGAGGCAGCAAGTTGGTAGGGAGTGATAATTTAACATGAACAGAGCAAAATGAGTAACGTCTTAGAGCAACCAGGAGGAGGTTTAGTTCAGAAGAGGAGCAGAATATTTCAGTAGGCTTAATACCGGGATGGGGCCGTGGCAAAACCAGGATATGACTGTTAGATTGCTCTTTGTTTACTTCCCCACCCCCTGCCTTTTTCAATTCCTGTATTATTTGCGTATTTAGAAATCTCAGGAAAAGTCTTTTGATACCGAGTAATGGAGTAATTAGCTGGTGCCATAGAATTGTTTCCTGTAATGCTCGATTGCTGCTTGACTTTGAAATACTTGAGCTCTGTTGAGCCAGAACTCCTAAAACCAGTGTTTTAAAATGAAACTCGTGATTTTTACTTCCTCGGTACTTGGGTGCCAACTTTGACTTTTTTGAAATGCAGGTGCTCCGCACGTTTTGAAAACCAGACTGCTTGAAGACATACTAAATTTTATAACAAGAGCTTATTTTTATGGTATTTATATTATGTTCAAAGTTAAGCACAATTCACAGTTAATGACACCGTGTTAGGTCAGCATGTTTTCATTACTGATTTTCCAGCAAAATAATTTGCATGAGTAAAAACAGAAGGCACATGCTTTTTAAACTACAGAGCACCCCAGTGCTGGGACCTTGAAGAGCACAGAGATGTTATGTGGACATGAGTGAGCAGACCCTCCCTGTCCTTTCTAAATGTTTCTATTCGCTTCTTGCTTTGCTTCTTGAGAATTATGCGGAGCGTGCTCTCAGAAGGATGTTCTTCTAAGTTATTTGCACGTGACAAGCAGTGTGGCATCCTGGAGAGGTACTCTCTTTGTTCATAGTCCTGCTCAAGAATCTAGGCACTGGCGTGTTATATTTGTACTTCTGACTTACCAACAGAATGTTTTTAATAATGTGTAAGCTTTAATGTTTTCTGGCTTGTAACGCAGTTGCTTAGGAGCAGGAAGAGTACAAGCGGGATTAATACTGTGTGAATGCAAAGTCTTGGTGCGATAACAAAAGATGGACGTTTAATTGGAGACTGACTCATTTGTCATATATTTGAAAGGGCATGGGAAGAAATTGTATTTGAAGTAGCACAGCAGACCCTTACTTATTAGCCAAAAGGAAGAGAAAAGATCTTATCCAGCAAGGCTCCAAAGGATTGCATTGCATTTTAGTTACTGAAGGGAAGTGATTTTTTCTTAAACTGAAATTTCAAACAAAGGGTGAAGATGGGCTTGGAGGTTACTCAACGGTGACGCTTGTTCATGCAATGTGACTAATAAGTATTCTGTAAATATTTACACCAGCTTAATGTTGTCTTAAACTCCAGTATCCTGAAACTAATTGTTTTTTAAAAAAAAAGAATGCAAGTAAATTTTTCACTACCACCCTTGTGGGTCTTAAATGTCGACCATTCCCACATATATGCGTACGTGTGCCTATGTGCATACATATGTAATTTATTATTATTGTTTGCAGAAACCACGATCTCCTTGTTATATTTTTATTTTGCATTACTTAGAAGCAGATCAATTAATCAGCAGACTGTAAATTGGTGTTAGGCTTTTGATCATCTCCCTCCCAAACCATTTTAAATTCCCTCTTGTTCCATGGAACTTTATTTTGAGGCATGGACACTGTCTCCCTGAAGGGCTGCTTAGAAGAAATGAAAAACCAAGCAGCCAAGAATCACAAAACAACAGAATCCTAAGTTTTTACTTACACTCTGATGTGTGAGAACTGGTTATAGTTTTTAGGGAAAGCCATTGCTGCATTTTTGCCTTCTCTAAATGGATTCCTTTTGGAATTAAAGAGCTTGTTTCTAGGAAAAATATTTTTACAGTCTGTCTCAGTGCTTAACTCTGTCAATCTCAATTTCTGCTTTCAGCTATTTCATAACTTTCTACTGTGCATAGCATTTCTGTTCCACCCCCCAGTTTTCTGTTTACAATTTCAAATATTTGTAGGCTTATTATGCCCTCACAACTGAACGTTTCTCATGCTCTTAATTATTGTTGTTCAGATAATTTTTTTTTTTTTTTTTTTACTGGCTAAATTTTGCTTTCATCTCACTTATTGCAAAAGTACTGCTAACATTTGCTTAACTAAGAATCTCAGGAGACAGGGCTATAACTCACAGTTATAGTAGTTTCTTGACAGAAAAACCAAAAACCATAAATGTGTTACAGTCTTGAACTGAAATTTTCAACTTCTTATAAATCAAATGAATCTTCAGAAATGTAGAGGAAGTGTGACTGTATTGACCATGCTTCGGAGTGTATTCTGAGCTCTAGGAATAATAACCAGTGAAAGGCATCTCTTGTCTTAACCTGAACTTAGAAATTGTGTAAAATGTTCCAGTTGCATGGATTTTCTTTGGGAATGATACTAAATAACAACCTTATATTACGATATATTCAAAATGAAAAATCTAATCTAGTTTCATCACAGAATGGAAATTAGTTACTGTTGAGACACAATGTTGTCCATTTATGTCTGGCAAGTATTATCCCAAATACCTAGAGAACCTGTTATGATTAAGGAAAATTGTGATTTATTCTCCCATCCATAAAAAGGTTTTAGAGCGGGCATTAAAATTACATAAACCACAGCTTTAGCCTCAGATTTTTCAGAATTTCAGAAGCAAGATAGCACATAAGCGTGTCGTCTTCAGTGGAATTAAAGCATATGCTGCAGATTGTATCCTACCTGAATACAGAAAGCTTTTTGAATGGGAGATTAATAGGTCATATCATTCATTCAGATTTTAAACAAAGCAAATAATCTAATCCAACTGGAATATTCTGCCCCAATCCTCAACTTCAGCTTCTGTTGCTCACCACCCTGCTAAATGACTGAGGTTTCTGCAGTAATTCCCTGATTGATGGCAGTGCACGAAATCTGTTTGAGAGATACGGATAACACTTGGCTACAGTGCCTCTGGTTTCTTCATAGAAGCTCGTGCTTCAATCTTCTAAATTGTGAGTGCTGTAATGAATCATCCAAGATGCTTGGGACAGACAGGAGAAAGAAGGGCTAATATACCTGTTGTTTGTTTGACACAATACACTAATTTGTCATAAAAGGCAAGCTAGAATAATTTTTCTTTTCATGAGACTGCAGACAGGAGATGCAAAACTAACCAGTCTTTTTATAGTGATAGAAAAGTAAATGTTTTTTATGTTACATCTTGTTAGAAGACAGATATATACAAATGCTTAGTGTTGCAAAAATGGTATTTGTAATAGGTTTACTTTTTTTTTTTTTCTTTTTGCATATGTTTTTCATTACGCTTTGGTAATTTTTATTTGACCAGGCTTATTTTAGGATGCTTTCCATTTGATGGGTGTCTGCTTTCCTCCAAAGTTGAGTTGTATTTTGTGACACACGGCACTTCACTCCTTCAGTCAGAATGTTTCACTGTGCATGTCTGGTTAGGTTTTGGACTTTTTTTTTTAAGTTCTAAAACAAATCCATTGTGTTTTCCATCAAGCACAAATTGCTGTTGAGAACTCCTGTTTTTCCATCGAACAGTTAACATGTAGCTTTGTCAAAGTGGTGGGCTGCACAAAGTTTGACAACAGAACTGACAAATAAGACACTCGGTCGATCCAAAAATCCCATTGTCCACACACTGCATGAAGTATATTTTTGATGTACTGCAAGTACTTACATTTAAGAGTCAATAGTCTGACTTGCAAAGATGTTTAATGAACATGCCTTACAATGACTCGGCTTCAATTATATTCCTGGCTTTGCATTGGTTAAAGTTCTGTTATGCTTCTGTTAAACAGTTTGCTGTATTCCATATAAAACTAGGGATAAAATTAATGATTAAAATGCCTTTCCTAGTTTTTCTTAATAAATTTCTAAATTTTTTTTTTGAATGAGAAAATGTTTTTGAAAACTATGTGCCTTTTAATGAGGGAGAGAGAGATGAGACAGAGGTATAGATGGGTATAGATAGAGATGGTATATGTATATTTAGCAATGTCATAGCTAGCTTAATTGGCTCTACTCATTTTTTCACAATTGCATTTCTTGTCGTTTTTCTTTAAATCCCCGATCAGAGATTGACATCGAGCGTTGTGTTCGTGAGTCAATCAACCTGTTTCGCTGGACCCCAAAGAGTGCTACATACAGGCAATACGCACAACCTCCACGCCAAGCCAGTGAGAGCAACGGCACAAGAAGTTCAATGTCCTGCTTTTCAGCAGACTATCAGGAAGCTCCTCGAAGTGACCTAGTAAGTGATTTGGGAATTGGTGGGGGGAAGAGTTCTTCAGATTGCATGTTTCTCCTGCCCCAGATGTTTTTTTCTCTTTAAAATTTAAATGGGAAGAAAATACCAACCAAATCTCAGTTACTGCCATTTATGTTGTCACTTCCAAGCACAGGGGTTTGACACATTCATGAGAAGTTCTGATTTGCTTGTCAGATGGAACACAGTGTTAGAGCCTATGCCATATTATTAATTTTGATGAACAATCCAATGTAATGAATAAGAATTAACTGAAAGGTTGGGGTTTGTTTTTTTTTAAACCTTACTGCTTTGAACTTCAGCTTCTTTGAAGTACATGCCAATAAAATTATTTCTTCTTGTGCTGGATTTCTGCCTCTCCCAACTCGTGCTCCTTTGGTTCTGTGGTGTTTGTTACCACAACAGACCAATGTCCATGACTCAACGGAATAACTACAAAGAGTCTTTATCGTAGGAGAAAAATAGTATAAAGAACAGTTTGCCAGTAAGAAATAGGTAATGGGAAAGTGATGCAGAAAGCTCTTGACTGTTTTTTCTATCTTGGCATATCAGGTTAGTAGTATGGCTCAAGTTGTTTTGAGGGGTAGTATGGGAGTTATGCCTGTGTTTCTCTTGGCAAAGAATAACTAGTGCCTAAGAGTATACCTATATTAAATAGATAGCTTAGTAAAAATATTTCTCCCTTCTCTTTCCAGTAAAATCTGATTGTTGTTTCTCTTGTCACATACATCACCTGAAGAATGGTGATTTGAAGTTCTTCCTTTCCTTCCTCTCAACAGTATATATCTAGTCAGTTTCTTAAAAATTAAACAGTTTTGGTTTGTTTTATTTTCCTTCTACATTTTTCTACAATCAGAATTCATTCATGAGTGCATTATAATACTAGGGGAAGGATATGAAGAACTGCCATATCTATTTGGTCAATTGCATTAGGTTTCAGTCTTTCCATCTGTTTTTCCTAACTACTAAGAAACTGAGTGCATTGTCACTCAAGTGTATCTTACTTTTGAAGTAGTGCTTAAACCTGAGTTTGATACTCAGTTATTTTCTTGTTTTCTACTTTAGTTTTGATTTTATTTGTATTGCTATATTTTCTGGAAGCCTTAGCCACAAATCCAGGAGTCCAAGTGCTAGACGGGCAAATGCAGAGCAGAAGGAAACTCCAAAGAGCTTACAGGATTTAAGAAATAATGGGTGGATGTAGAAGGCAATTGGGAAGAAAAATGAAATGACAAGATAATACTGGTTGTTGTCATACAGGAATTGTAGCCAACACTGCTGCTGCTGTGCTGTTCTAGAGATATGCAGAGAGACTTTCAGAAGCAGCTAAGGGCTGCACATTCATAGAATAATTCAGATAGGACCTTAGGAAGTCATCTGGTACAAATTCCTGCAGAAAACAGGCCCAACACTGAATTCAGTTGTGGTTGCCCAGGGCTTTGTTCCATCAGCTCATCAAAACTTCCAAGGAAAGAGCTTATGCAGTCTCTCTTGGCAACCTGACAGCGCTAACAGTGAAAATGTTTTTGCGTATGTGCTAGCTTTTTTTAGTGTTGTGATGACAATAGAGTAAAAAGACAAGCTTCTCAGTTCTAAAGATGTGCTTGTGCCTTTCTGTGTCCAAGCAAGAGTGAAGGGACTCGGAAATAGCAAAGAGGGAGATGGGAGACAGCACCAGTAGTGTACTGAACTGGTAAATAGAACAAACATTTATATTTGTATCAGAGATAAAAAGCCATTATTTTGGGTCAAGCAAAGTTAAGCACTTTGCACTATATTTGTATCTCCAGTTTTATATTTGTGGGTTACCCCTGTATTTGAGGGTAGGAAACAATTCCTTTGTAAACAAAGCTGTGGGTTTGCTTCTGAAGGTAATTTATGACTTCTTGAAACATTAAGTGTTTAGTGTATTTAATTCTAAACACCAGCTGTCTCCTACTCCTATATTTGTATTTTCCTTCTAAGCTGCTTCAGTTTGTTTCTTAAGTGCTTTTTATTGGCTACTCAAATATTTGTGTGTATCTGCATGTTATGGTGCTTCCGTTAATAATAGCATGAGTAGTAGTTGCCCCTGTGTGAGGGCTTTTCTCCCTAAATCTTCAGCCAGTAAAACAAACTGTTTTGACTTTATCACTAGTGTTGCTTAGTTTTCCTTTTAGCGGCATCTATTTGCAACTTCATAAATAGGCTTAGGTGCTCTCTTCCCTCCTGGACTTTTGTGTTGCTTAATCTTTTAGTCTTTCAGCCAGTAAGCATATTTCTACTGAGATAAAATCTCAAGGAGGAAATAGTTTCAGAGAGAATGCATGTACATCTTAAGTGTTTTTGCATGCTTATTTTGAGAAAGATAAAATGTCAAAAATAGAGTGAAGAAAACCCCTTTAAATTCACTACTGAATTTTAGTAGCAGTCTACTCAAATTTGTGTGTAACTTGTTTCTGAACAGTACACTGATTTATTTTTTTTCTTACTCTTCCTGAAACTTGCCTTCTTTCCCTGGAAACTCCCAAAGTGTTTTAATTGAATGTCCAGGAGTCACAGATCCAAATAACACTTGTCATGTAACACTTTTCTGCATTGCCTCTATCTCCTTTATTATAGACATGGTAGATGTACACTCTCGCCAGCTACCTGTATGCTTCTAAATAAAAGCAGAATTATGCAGTTTCTTTATCTTCATGAATGGTGTTGCTGCTCAGGTGTTGCAGGTGGACTTAAGAAATCCCAATGCTGATGCAATTGTGCCTTCATCATGTTCTTCTACTGCCCATCCTCTTCTCAAGGGTGAGAGTTCTTGATGGGTGTCGGGGAACGAAAGCATCTAACTGGAGAAAAGTCTACCAGATGATTATCGATCCTTGCATTGATTTAAATGCCACCAGTCCAGTTCAGTCTTTAATGAAGTAGGAGAAATACTTAAGCAGGAAAGTGACTTAATGGCTTGATGAAACAGTACAAACATGAAAACCATTTGTTTTTATCAAAAATATTATGGGCAAAGTTTCCTGATGGCAACTTTTCTTTGCAGATAATCAAGGATAGCTTGTGTGACAGACTTCTTACAGATGGGAATTCAGGCCTATTTGCAATAAATACACCAGTACTCAGGCGCTCTTAGGATATATTTGTCCATATGAAAGGTATTGGCTAGGTTTATATTAAGCTGTTGAATAACTGCTGTGTAAACTCCATCTATTCTTCTAAAAGAAGCATGATAATTAATGTATACCAACATTTCTGTTTCAGTGTATGAGCTAGGAAGTGTCCAAGTACAATGGTGCAATGCCCGTGCCGTTCATAACAGCTGTTACGTATATTCTGCCTCAAGGGTCTTCTGACTACCTTGACCCATTTCGGGTTTCTTTTGTGTACTCTTTTTGTAGGGAACTTGGTTTTGTTTTCTTCTTTCATTGTTCTACTACTCAACAGAAAGCCGTTCTTCAAATTTGTCTTTAGTTTGTGTTGTGCAAAGCATTAACTGATCAAGATCTGAGTTAGTGTTTCTAATTAACTTTGCATGTGTCCTTGATGCTTCTGGTTTTCTGACTGTAGCTGCCAACAGTTTGAGGGAGAAGTTGGAGTTTATTTGTCATTTTTGAGATGAGTTGGTTAAAATACACATTTTATGTTGCTCTCCTGTGAGTGAATAAACAATTCACTGTTTAATTAGACATAATAAGCTCATCGCACTCTGGCAAATATTTTTAGGGATTGTTGAAAGCTTCAAAACTTTCTCTGGGTGTTTGTTAGCTTTTCAAAGCTTTTTTTTGATAACTCATAAGCCAGGCAGCTAGCAAACAAACTGGGGAGTGTAAGGAAACCTCTACTTTCAGTGCTTTGGTTCTGCAGATTAAATAAGATGAAGGAAGCCTTTTTTAGCACTTGCTTTACTCTGCTTGGTTTTAAAAATACAAATGTATTTTATTATGTTTTAGGACTTCTTCTAGTAGAAGATAAGGCATTAAATCAATTACCAGAGTAGATAAAACAAGGAATATATTGGCTTAGGAAATAACTGATGTTAAATGTTAATTTAAGAGTCTCTAATGAATGTTTTGGTTGGTTTTTAAGTTGTAATATAAGTAGCAATTATTGTAATTGAATGTAAACTCATTGGAACAAATGTGCTGTGTTTTTTCTTAGTTGAGGCAGAATTAAAGGAATATGTTTATAACAATATAAATATTATGTAGATGAGACTCTAACAGTTTGTTAGACACTCACTTAGATTATATTTAAGGATTGTAAACATATTTAGTACAGACTTGGTTTCTGAGTCTCCCTGGGACATGTTTGTCTCCTATGAATGTAAATGGGGCAGTCGGAGCAGCCAGAGCACACTCTGCTGCAGCCTTAGGCTCAGGTTCTGGATTCACTGATTGTCCATCTAGTCCTTCCTCACAAGCCTTTGCAATTATACCCACTTTGAAGTTGAAAGCTCGATGTATTTGACCTTTTTGACCTCCCACAATTGGGATTCCATCACTGATTAACAAGTGTGCTGAGGGGGAGGGAGTAGTTATACCTGTAAAATTAATTTAAAAAAAAAAATAAATCTAGCCAGTTCTCTCTCTGCATCTTGTGGGAATGTGGTTTTTTGGTTTGGTTTTTTTCTTTTTTCTTATTTGGAAATTGTTTAAAATCAGGTTCTGGGTTTGATAGCCTTTGATCAATTAAACATTAGGAGTTTCATTTTCCTCTTTCTTTCAGTTTTGCCGTATTGCTGGGGAAGAGAAATTTACTTAAAAAATCATAAGCAGTAGCCACTCTATGACAGAATAAGGAATATGACAGCTGTCGTCACCACCCTTTAAGATGTGGAAGTTATTGACAAATGAGCTGTTTACAAGGTAAAGGAAGGATCAGGCCTATAATAAAGCAGTAAATAGAACGGAACAGTACAGTCCAGTTTGCTACAGCTGTTAAATAGTTCAAATTTGAGCCCACTGTTTTTCCCTCCTGTGCCTAATCTTGGCCCCTGTGGAGTGTACCCTGTGAGAAGACACATCTGAAATGCCTATGGTAGCACTGGTGATGTAGTCTGAGGTCAGTCCTTGCCAAAGTAAATTACTGGAATATTGAAATGAAAATGAGAGAAAACCAGAATTTCCCAGGTTTCTCTGGCCAGTGTTACATCTGTGTGGCTGTACTCAATACTCAGCTGCAGCTGGCAATCCGAGTCTGAGCTCTGCCAAGTGCCACTGTGGTTTTTTACCTGTGCTTTTTCTATCTGCATTGAGTGATGTCAATTTTCCTCACTGATTATTAGTGGGTATATTAGTGATTATTAGTGATATGTGAGCTGGTACGGTTCCATTCTTGAAAACTTGGTGTTGTGCTTCTTTCCATAAGTAAAGCTGCAGCAAAGCCTTATATTATAACTGAGTTTTAGCAAGGAGGAATTTACTCAGTGTCACTGAAGAGTAGTAGCAGTAATCTATTTTCCGAACTCCTCTTTATTTATTTTTTTTCCTTTTTTTTTAATGCACATCCAAGGCATGGAGCATGTTAGAAAACATTTACACATCTCAGTGTTTTAATAATTTCAGTGGTAATTATTTATTGGGTCACTGACAGTGTGATGTACAGTTAACATTTTGTGAGGGATGCTTTGGAGTCTTCCCCTGAGAAATGTATAAGATGATCAGGTCACAAGCTCCTGACGAGTCCTGAATTACAAGCTGGCTGGCTGGCTGGCTGGTGACATGGTTGTCACCTTGTTTGTTTTCCCATGTTTTAGCACTGACTCTGGCCCTCCTTGAAAGGCAGGACGATAGTGGAAATAAGTCTTTTTGGTAACCAATATAAATACTTGCTGTGGTTTCCTGGGTGTTGGTTTTATTTCATACTTTGTTAAATAATCCATATTTTGGAAGGAAAATGAAAAAGCAGTGCAGCGTGCACGTGAATTTACTTTAGGTGAGAAGTAATACTTAGAATAACCCACTGAGTGTAAAAATATGCTTTAAGACCAGCACGAATCTAAAAAGCTTAATGCTTTTTTCAGTTTCTGATAAGCACAATTGCATACTGCAAAGAGAAATGGTCTGCTTGGTATTACATTTTTATTTTTTTTTATGTGTGTGCTTGTATCTTTAGAAGGCAATGGGGTTTGGGAGAAATTTTTGAAGCCAAGTTCTGGAAATGAAGTAGACTCGAGGATCTTAGTAGTTTATCTCACACACAAATACGCTCAGGTGCACAGACGTAGCTCTCACAGCGACTCTAATTCCAGCACGCGGTAGCTCCTGTGTGTGCCTTTATATTGCTGCGCTGAGGGCTATGTCTAGAGCACAGTGCTGTGTCACAGTGCTATTGAGAAAATGTAATAAAAATGATTTTTCATGACATGGGGAAGGGAGGCGTTATGTTGGAGATACTCATTTCTCACAAAGGCCCAAGGTGTATTTTTCCTCTACTCCTCAGTTCTCTGTCCTGCCCTATTCTTCTTCTCTGTATAGGTCTCTATAGGAGCCCGCCTTAAGCTAACCTTGAATCCAGGATTCCATCACATCCCTTTCTTAATGCCTCAGGCCAGGCTAAGTGCTGTGCATTTTCTCAATTGAGTCAGGATGTGGTGTCATTATGATCTAACTTTAATATGAAGTGCAGTGAGAGGATGAAAAAGACACTTCTGAATGCAGCCTTCTTGTCTGGTGCTGTTGCTACTTTCTTGCAGTTGATAGACTAGTACAAATTGGTTGCTGGCCGATGTGATCGTGTCAACATCATACTAGTAAAATTGTTACAGCTATGTGTATATATTTTCTCATGTGCCATAGTTACCGGTGGAAGATCTGATTTTCAAATATCTGTGACAGCATAACTAGAAGAAAGAGTGCATCCTGATTGCAAAGTTGAACCTGCAGTAAAAGTTAGTCACAGAGCCCATCTGGCAGACGTGAATGAACACATTTGAGGTTGATGGGCAGAAATGTTTCTGTTGGTGCTAAAATGGTGACTTACATATATCTCACCAAAGCTTTGGCCCAGATTTCTAAAATGAGCAGGGAGGTACAGAAATCCAAGGAGATTGATGTAAAAAGCACACAGAGCTTACAGCGTAACCGTCTGGCTAAACGTATTTTCAAACTTTTTGACAATTACTCAAATTCAGCACTCCTCTGAAGTCACCAGTTAAGGCAGAGCCTTAACAGTATGTTTTGCTCTTTGGCAGGCTTCACAGTGGTAAATGACTGAAAATGTCACAGAGCTGGACTGCTATTGTTAATGCCAGTTCAGAAAACAGGAATCATGGATAAATAGCAACTACAGTTGAATCCTGAAAAAAGATGGATTGTCCAACGCCAAGGTCTCTGACACCAAATGACATACGTGATCGTATTGTGAGGGAAATGAAATTCCTCTTCCATTTGCAGTTTGCATTGAGAAACGGTATTAAATTCCTGTTGGTTTTGTTTTTAAAAAGAGTGAGGGAATCTTTCAGAGTTTGGACTCCTAAGATTCTGTAGTATTTTTTTCTCAAAGTAATACAAATTCTTATCAAGGAGAGAGCATCTATCAAGAGTTAAAAAGAGGCACCAGTGGAAAGCAGGGAAAGTTTGTAAGATCATCCTTGCTCCTGCTTTTGCTTCAAGTTTTATTCCACGTTAAAGCATTTTGTGGGTATTTTCAGACACAACTGGATTATGGTTCAGCTTCGTAGTTTTTAAAATGGCTCCCTGCAGTGGTGAGAAGTGTTTACCTGTTTTATCATATCAGAGGCAATAACTAAGGAGACTTTGCAGCATGTCTGCCAAGCTGCACACCGGGAATAACTTATCTTTCTGCTCTGCTGACTCAGCTTATTCAATTAGGTTATCCAGGGATAACATATGTTACTCAATTATTTTATTCCAGGGAGACAGAGGTTTCCTTAGTAATGAGCTACTTCGGCAAGCAGAGCTCGCTCACATTTTTGTAGATTGCCTACACTGGTGTATGAAGACATTTGGAGGATATTTATGAATGACAGTTGGCTAAAAGTTGCTGTTTGTGCACTCCTTAAGGTGTGGGTTCTGGAGCAGGGAACTTTATGGGGCAGACAGGGTGGTAGAGGAGGTGGAAGAATACAGCTTGCAAAATATAGGTGCAAAATGAAATGGAGCAAACTATAGAAATAGGTAGTAGAGGGGGATAGGGAGCATAGAAAAGGCAGGCACCAATGTCTTGACTTGGAAATATGAGGAGCAGAATATGATGGCAAGGGAACACTGAATCTGAAGTGTGAGAATGAGTTTGCTAGAGAGGTTGTGTAGACAACAGTAGCTCTCAAGTGTTCAAAAATTTTAGAAAACAGATCCTAAAATCTGAAAGTTTGATTGCTTTCCTTTGTAAGTAGTCCTGATTGGACATCAAAAAACATTGAAACCTTTTTGTATGACACTTTGCTAATAACGGTCATAAAAATTGACAGGGAGGAGGGGGATTAGGGAGTGTGTCAAGTCATGTATTTCTCTTTATTTATTTATGATGATTAGAATAGTTCCCTGCTGTATGGACCTCTTTCTGTC
>JAOXJK010000032.1:25650843-25689561 GCA_025774025.1 Xenus cinereus
CACTGGAACAGGTTGCCCAGAGAAGCTGTGGCTGCCCCATCCCTGGAGGTGTTGAAGACCAGGCTGGATGGGGCTTTGAGCAACCTGCTGTGGTGGGAGGTGTCCCTGCCCAGGGCAGGGGGCTTGGAACTGGATGATCTTTAAAGTCCCTTCCAACTCTAACCATTCTGTTTGACCTCATGCTCAACAGGAGCACAACAGTTGCACAAGCCAAGCCAGTTTGGTTGTGAGATGACTAAGCTCCATAGGTGTATCTTTGATGTATATAACTCTTGGAGTAAGTTGAGTACCATAATGGTTGGGAGTTTTTTTGCATATGTAACCAACATGTTAACTCTGTATCTGCTGGATTAAAGCATACTGAAAACAAGCTGCTTTAAAATTTGCCTGTGATTTTTCACATTGAGGCAATGGCAACAACAACAACAAAAAAACAAACCCACAAAAATAAGGTTAAATTTTTTTTTTTGCTTAATTTATATACGTATGAGCTTTTAAGAATATAAAGTGAAGAAATGCTAGCACTTTGTAATATTCTGGTTTGTAATACAGGACTATTTCTTAAATTTCTGGTGGCCTGATTTGTGCCTAGTCTTTGGACTGGGGTAACACCTGGTGTTTAGGTAGCTCTGTATCTTACAGAGACATCCCTGCAGTTTCCGTGCCAAGTCCTCAATTGATACCCTTCTTTCCCGCTCCAAGCATGAAGCTTTTCAGAGTGTGCCTTCTAGCCAATTTACTTACTTTCTGATGCTGAGAAACATTCTGTGAGTTTTTTAACCCCTTCAGCTACAGTGAATAATTCATTAACAAATCACAAACTAAAATAATTTGCACAGATTGTAAAACAATTTTATTTTTTAACAACTTCAACAGAAAATAGGGCTATAATTGGCAGATAGGCATTTGGCACTGCTTTGGAGCTTTTCTATATGGATGGTTTAACTTGGACTAGTTCAGAGTTAGAAGGAAAAGATCTATTTCTGTCTGACAGGGTTGTTACACTTTGAGGTTGTCAAATAAATAGAAGTTTCAAAGAACACCATGTCTCTAATTGTATCACCTCTAATATTAATTTTCTTCTTTTAAAGTCTAGGGATTCCATCAAGTTGGATGACCTGAAGGCAGAGGTGTCACCACGAATTTCAGCTGAAGATCTGATTGATTTGTGTGAGTTGACAGGACCTAGTCATTCCAAAACACCTGTAAAGAAAACAAAGCCTAGCAAGCCAAAGCTGCTGGTGGTGGACATTCGTAACAGCGAAGAGTATCCTTCAAATTTCAGTGCTGACCTTGCCAAATCATGCTTATATCAATTTCTTCCTCACTGTCTGCAGGCAGTGAGATGTTAGGATGGTAAATAATGGAAAAGCACATGGTAGAGGTGTACTGGAAGGACCAAAGGCAATTTTTTTTTGTCATGGAGAGGCCTGCTTTGCAGAGAGGAGGACAAATGTATTTTTGCCTTCCCTTTTTAAGCTGTGGGTCTAGCGAAAGCACTTTGTACCAGTAACATGAATGCTTTAATAATACTTTTTTTTTTTTTTGACAGCTGTTGTCGGCAGACCTTCCCCATTTAATATGACCAATATTTTGGAAGGGTGTGAGGCTTTCCAGTTAAGTGGAAGAGGGACAGGGAAGAGTTGATAGCTCGTGTGCTTTGCCAGTTCCTCAGCGAAAATTGAGTGCCTTCTTACTACTGTCGGGCAATGCAGCCATATGGCTGCCCTAACTTATTTCCTCTAGCTAGCTGATAATCAAAAGTATTAAAGGTATCTTGAAGCTATATTTTTAACAGGATTGCTACCCTGTCTGCACCTTACTTGTTTGTTCTTTTTCAAATACGTGGTTCTTTGCACGTGGAGTATTTTTTTGTTTTTCAGAAATAGTGTGGTTACGGGACAGGATTAGTTTGGGTTTTGAAAGAGAAAGTCCTTGTTACAGATGTGCTTTGCAAGGAACACACATCTTTGTCAACATCCATCTAAAAGTGGAAATAACAACAATATTTTATTAGAGGTAACTCTTAGCGCTCTACTGAGTATTTGGGAATATACTTGTTATTGGGTTGTATATTTTTTTTTCAGTATTTAAGTGTTATCCTTTCATAATAGCAAAAGTAATGTAGATGTTTTTGCAGTAGATGTACTCTTAGCTTGCTATGTCACAAGCTATAATTCTTAATAGGCAAACAATACTCAATAGAAAAGTAACAAAAGAATCACGAGTTTTACTCATCCACCTTTTACTTTGAGAAAGCAAGATCGTTCCTTTTACATATGTCTGGCTTGTTTTTAAAGATTTCCAGTGACAGAGATTCAACAGGCTCCCAACATCTTTAGCATTAGAAAAGATCTTCCAGTGTCTAACAAATGCTACTAACCTACTGCATGCATATTAGAAAAATGTTGATTCTGGACAATGAAGTGAATTGTGGTTCAATGCCACTTTTGGGGCTAAAATACATAGTAAAAATTTAAATAATGTTTCAACCTTTTTTGGTTTTTACATCATTTGTTAAAATACCACATTATAGGTAATTGTATATGCAGAAAACACTGCCACTAACATTTTTCTTTATTAATATTTAGCAATATTTATGAATAAGTTTGGTGAAGAAGAAAAATATTATTTTTACTATGTAGAGGTAAATTTATTATTTACATAGTGAAAAAGAATAGTATAATTGGACTACTATTCTAATTTAAAACTGTTATTTTCAAGGAATTATAAATTTATTGTATGCCAAACTTGAATCTGTAATGTGATCTGCTGTGTAGATAAAACAGAATGGTCAAAAGAATACAAAACCATAATTTTTCTTTTGCTTGCATGTATTTCATGCATCAGTTAAGGATTCCAATCAAGTTTGGCTCTATTTTCTGGACTCCAGCGGCTTCTTTACTCCTAGATGTAGATTGTTGAAAATGTGGTCCTCGTTATTCAGAAAACAGTAAAAATGCAGGCTATTTTCTGAGAGATAATTTCTTCATCAAGAGATAATACTTTTTAGACTCCAGTTAAAAAGAGAAGTCCCTGGAATTAAAAACTGTAACAGGCTGTTGTTACTGCATAAAACTTTCATACTACCAAGTTAAATAATGTTTCTATTTCTGCATCATTCTGTTATTAATTATTTAAGCAACTTCCTAGAAATCATCAAGGAGAATGTGGAAGGAGAGTGAGTAATAGAAAATGCCTAGACTACAGACATGGCACTGAAAGGCTGTTATCTGTGTACAGTAATGGATTTATTTATATTACAATCATGATCAAAGGCAAGGTGTTTGCTTAAATGTTTCTATAGTTTCCCTAATACTTTGTTAATAGGTTCTACTGTACTGTTGTACTAACCCTATTCTACTGTAGCAGAGTGCATTCCAAATTTCAGTTATTTTAAAAAGCATTTGACTATTATGAAGTAAGTGGTTTTGTGAGGCTGTCTTTCATATTAAAAAAATGTAACCAGATTTTCCGTATGTATTTCTGTAATGAGAAGGCATGCTGGAGAGAGAAAATCTCCATAGCTTGAACAGTGCACTGTAATCACTGCTGCTGTTTGTTTTGATCTGGTTGGAGTTTATGGTAGACTAAAATGTCCTGTCCTTTAAATAATGGGTGGCTGTAAATCCTAATAACCATCTGGTATTTGGAAGTAGGGAATATCATTATTAAAAACGCAGTCTGTTTAGGTAGTAAAATTACTCCTTGAGCAAGTTGGTTTGGATGTCAGTTGTAGAAGAAAACATATGGTATATAGAATGCTATTAAACTGTCAGCAGTTCTGAATGTACACGGGAAACCATAGGAATCCTGTGCTCGCTGTCCTTTTCTTTCTCTCAGTAAGGAAACAGTATCTGTGTTTGTCACAAAATTTCAACAAACTGTACAATAGGATCAGGCAGCCTATATGTTCCTGTGGTGTGTGTTTTAAAATGTGACAGGCCACTGTGAGGTGTTTCAAAAATATGATCATTTCTTATGTTTTGTTGTTAGTCTTCCTCATCGTCTCTGCCTGTCGTGCTAAACTTCACTCTCTGTTTTCAGTGTGATTTGAGAAAAGCATGAGAGGACTCTCAACGAGTATCAGACATGCTTCATATTTCACACTCGGATGCACTTGAAAGCTAAGACATTGTTTGGTAATGAAGCTCATGTTGCAAGGCCAAGGGCTACTAGCGCTTTTTCTCAATAGACAGCTTTGTAACACAAAACTTTCTAATGAAAAGGTAATATACTGAAAGCAGCGCCTCTATTGGCCAGCAATTATTCTAAGGCTCGTTTCATTAAGCACATTAGCAGAAATGCTGGCAGCCTTCCATTCCTGTTAGGAAAGATATAGCTGCTTACTTATTTTCTGTCTGTAGCACGAAATCTTGGCCTTTTTGTTAATTGGGATGTAGTTCTTGGGATGCTTAAAATGACCACTTAGGATTAGGGAGAATGTAAAGGACAGCAAATAGAGTTTGCATCTGTCTAGCACGGTACTAATGTTCATATCAAATGTATTTCTTTTTTAAAAGATTTGATCAAGTTTCTCTGTGCAGTTAAGCAGACGCCATGGCATAAGTGTGAGCAGCTAAATCTGTCCAAAGTAATTTTCTATCTAAATGAGGCTTGTTTCAGAATTTTTGCCCTGGTTAGTAGCAATGAGAATAGTAGCAATGTGGTTATAAATGGGGCTGGGGAAAGGGGGTTGGCACAGATTAGTGAAGGAAGGGTGTCGTAATTTTCCTAATTTTCCCCTCCAAAATAGAAACTAACTGGCAACATTAATGAATGTTATGTCATCATCTTTTGTTTTCCAAATGTTTTTATATAGCCATGTTTTTCCCACACTGTAAGACTGATGATCATAAAGCTGAAACTGTTACATAAATCAAGAGAAATGAATGGTTACATTAGGCTGAGTGAATTAAATCTTACCTCAATTTAAGGCAATCCCTTTATTAAAACAATTCTGGGATTTAATTATAAATTAAACTAGCTTTCTGCAAGTAATGAAGTACTAAAGAGTGACTAATCATCAATGTATTTAACATTGTGTATATTTTTGCAGAACTCTGCTGTTTCCCATCTCTTCAAAGATGTTCTTGTTTATTTTGGGGGAAGGGGAGTGTTCCAGGCATGTGTGTACAGTCTATGAAAGTAATTCAGAGATCTGTCAAAGCCATGGCGCACTTTTAAATCCTTCAAAAGCTAGATAGTAGTGGTCCAAGTTAATTTTTAATGAAGAGACTTTCACATTTAATGTTTGTTTGTAAAATCTCATTGAATGATCATCCTTTGTAACTGAAACACAACTAATGTATCTCAGAGTCGCTGGCAGACAACGTACAGAGTATGTTGTTTGCTTTTCAATATCCAGTAGGCACTCGCTGTCAGTGGAACTGCAGATAATATACATGATGCTCATTGTCCAGGACTCTGAGTGCATGTACATGAGAATCTCGGTTTGGGTCAAAGTTGTAGGGGCTTGCAGGGATTGGCAGGAGGTTAATAATCCTTATTTAGTTTTGATTCTCATTCTAAGTGCTTCATTCCAGTTACATAAAGCTCCTCTGGAAGAGGTGCTCCAGCTGCTTATTGGTATTTGATTCCTGTTCAGACTAGATCTATTTGGAAGTAAAATCCACAGAAATATGTTATGCTGTGGATATTGGTTTCTTAGTACCAAGTGTTTCAGTTTCTGGAGTGCTGTGCTGTGTCCTTTATCAAACAAAAAACCTCTTTGTTCTGTCCTTTTTTCTATATAGTGTCAGAAGTCGTTTTCTCCATATGAGTAAATTGTAAATACACTAGGACAAAAGACCAATGCTGTTGTGTCACAACAACCAGAACAAAGAGCAGGTTCGTTCTACAGCTGTGCACGTACCACAGGTTTCTCTGCCTTTCAGATGTCCTTAACTGATCTTCCTAAGCTTTAACCGTGGCCACCTTTCTGGCAGCATCAATGTCCCGTTTGCATCAGCATTTACTGCAGAAGGGGATCTCGTCCAGTGCCCAGCAACTGCCACGCTCCAGAGCTTTAAAGGAAGAGTTGTGGTGATTGTAGGAAATGCAGTGAAGAACACAGCTGCCGTAAGTATATTGCTGTAGCATATATGTTCCTACTTAGGAATACATCAATGGCATGAATACAGACAGTAGTAAATAAATGCTAGAGTCAGCATAATTCAGATTAGTAACTTCGGGTATGATAACAGGATTTGGGGTGATTTTTTTTATTGTTGTTCATTTCTGCTTCAGGGTTGAGACAGGTATGTTATAAAGTCCAAAGGAAATAAGATATAATTCATATTCCTGCTAATAAAAAGAATCATTGATCAGTTTTGTAGAATCATTTAGCTCATGCAGTTGTGCTCGATGCAGAGGAGAATGGTTCCTACTGGTAACTTTCATATGTCGGTGCCTTTAACTAGACAGGGAGAATAATCATACTTGCTTATTCCTTTTTATAACTAAATATTTGGTGATGGTGTGAACCAGCAGAATAACAAGTAGAACTATTTCGTTTGCCATTCTTTCAGGTGAAGGAAAGTTACCTTTTTCTTTCTCTCTTTTTTTTTTTTTTTTTAAAGACATGCTCTTAAGTATGGTGTACTTTTAGTTCACCACAGTTTCTTAAGTCTGTTTACTGAAAGGACATGAACTGTAACCCTGGTGTCATAAGGAGTGCTGTGAACCATTAAAAGGTCTTCATGTGATGTTCAGCAGAAGCATTGGCATGACACATGGAGCTTTTTTATACATACAGGGAGTTGTAAGTAGCATGAGAAATCCCTTTCATTAACCTGACTTTCATAATTTAGAAAATTAACTTTTGATATCTATCATGGCTCTTAAATAGTAACAGAGATGGCATAAAATAGACTGTACAGCATATCTCAAATAGTTTGGGTCAATCAGTATCTAGGTTTGCACATGAGAACTGTGGGTAAGTCCATGATAAATACTTCAACATGAAATCAATCAGCTCAAATAATCACACCAGCTCACTGAATCTGAATGCATAAAAACCCCCTCTCAAAGGAACAAATTCAAAATGCATAAAATGTGAAGAGCTATGAAGATGATTTAAGTGACACTTTACACTTTTGGTAGTGGGTTATGCAGCTACTTTCAACAGTTATATTTTAAATCACTGAACATCCTAATTTATCTCTGTAACAGACTATCCTCCTGAGGAATAGGAATAGGAAAAAGAAAGTGATTTTGTCTTCACTAATGAGTGTCTTTATGGGCGATATCCCACATGCTACCAAGTCATTTTCTAGGAGTTGTTTTCCAGGACCAGTCAGAAATGTTTTATCTGAAACAAAGGAACACTTTAAGTATTCTGTCTAAAACAGAATGAAGAAACAACCTGAAACAAGTGTCTGAAGGAAAGAAAGGTCAGAGGCTTTACAGTATGGGTTGTGGGCTACACCATAGCTAAAAAGATACAGTTTTCTCCTGTAATGTAGTGACACTTCTTATGCAAACTTAGATATATTTTCTTAAATGTTTTGTTAAATGAAAATCGCATGTTTCCTTTGCAGTGCAGCTAAAGAAAGCTTGCCATGCGCTTAGTAAGTGCAAGTACTTCAGTCATGTGAGAGTGTGCTGTCTTATTCTCTAAACCCAGACTTTCTGCAACTGAGACAATGTTGACCCAGTTTAGCTGGAATTGTCAATATTAAAGCTGTCGAATAATTAGCAACTTGTTTATTTCTTGCCTTGGAAAAAGACAGTTAGATAAGCTGTAAGTAAAAGCTTTAAAAACATCTATTTTTATGACGGGGAGATAAATTCTAAATTGTAACTTCTGATTGTTAAATTGATTATTTTTGTTCCAGATAAGTTATGCTGCTATAAATATATTTTCTAGACAATTTCTGAAAGTTACTGAAGCAAAGTAGTCATTCTTATTGCATCACAGTAACTAATAGATAAAATACATGAATTATCCCCAAAGCAAAGACAAGCAGTCCTGATTTTCCATGAGATCTTTCTGACCCTCTTCAAGGCAAGAGGGAGAAGGTCAAGTTCAAGATTCTTTTTGTATAACACATTCCTAGCATGAAAAAAAAAATATTTTTTTCTATACAAAAGTAAGATTTTCTTGGCACGCTATCAAAAACGCATTTCTTCTTATATGAAGACTGACACGCATAGGTTAAGTGTTCAGTTACCACTGAATTTGTGTGGTTTTGTTGTCATCTTCCTCAGGCCTTTTAAAACGGCCGTAGCAGGGAAGCAAGTCCCTGCATGCCGAAGGCGGGTTATTGTTATATACCTGTCTTAAAAACACAAGTGGATACCCAGGAAACTTCATAGGGTGATCTGAGGATTAGGAGTTGCATAGAATACTGAAAGGCAGGTGCCTTTGTGCTTCTAAAGATGGATACATTTAGTTAGAAGGGCTTAATGAAACTTGTGGGGTGAAAATAAATAGGAATTAGACAATAAACTTCTTGAGATGTTTCCACTATATATCTTTTAGATTCTACATTTCCATGCAAAATTTCCATGCAGGAAAGTTATTGAACAAGGGGAATGAAAACTGAAGATGTTTTCTTTTTGCAGGGATGGAGGGGCTCCTTATGATTCCCAGAATGGCTCTTTTTCATGTTTCTTTGTTAAGGCATCAACCTTCCCTTCTGCATTCAGACTCAGAGCCTACTGGAGTCATCAGATGCCTCTTTGTCGCCTTTAAGGAGGAAGAGATTAACCTTGTATTTTGAAGAGACTGAAAATCTTAGTTAATCATCAGCAATCCTGCTAGTTGTAACTCTACCCAAGACATGGTTAAGTCTTCGTTATTTTATTCTGTAAAGTCTGTATTATTTTATTTTGTCCTTTTTATTAATGTAACACGTGTGCATGTTTTCCTTCATCGACAGAAAGCAGCCCAGCTGCTGTTGCCAGTACGTTGCTCTTCACACGGCCCAAGAAAGATGCTTGGGCTGCCAGCCAGGAGTTGTGTTGTGCTGTTGTAATTCTGCCCCGTCAGTGGCTTTGGTTTGTTTGCCCTGGATGCCTCAGGTGCAGCAGAGATGACCTCAATATTTCCCCTTTCAGCTAGGTGTAAAAGAGGAAAAGGGGAAAATGAAAGATGGAGGCTTAGGAGCAGAATTTGAGTGTTCCTTTTCCTCTTATGAAGTAGGTGCCAAGCAAAGCAGACTATTTCTAAAACTCCAAGAAGGTTCTCTTCTTTAGTCTTTACTGAGACTGACTGTTACAGTTATTGAAAATTTTAGTTGGTGGTTTGATGTAGGTATTGTTTGGCCTATCTGTGTGCCTTACTACACAGAGGTTTGGATATTTCTGAGATGAGGAATTGTGGAGTCCTCAGGTTTGTCTATCAAAATATGTCTTGATTTCTGAAACATGCTGGCAAGCAGGATCTCAGCTCTTCTCAATTATCTAGGAGATCTGTAAGGAAAGGAAAGATGGGAGATGGTGAACCTGAACCCTGGAGGGGTGCTATCTGGCTCCGGAGTTTCCTTCAGGCGTGGCAGTCTTGGCTGTAGTTATACTGTCTTTGTGGGCTGCACCTCTGAAAGAACACCTTCGTCCTTGCATGAGCTGTCATGTATTAGGTTGTATCCATATCACTCAGGGCTACTGCATTTTAACATAGAATTGTCACTTTCTGAGGCGGTTTTTCAGCTCTGAGACAGTGTTTTATATTTTTTGGTATTCCGGTTCAGAGAATCTGAAATAGAGATAGTAATGAACTGATAAATGTGCGTTATAGGTCCAGGAGACTTGTGTAAGGGTGTCGCCAGCTAGGATGGTCTTGGTGAATTTGGCAGTTCCAGTATCCATAGAGCTTGTCTGGGGCACTGTTGTTTTGCTTTTCTTTAAACTGTATCTGAATCGGCTTTTGAAGAGGCCCGACGGACTGCTTCAGGAGGGAATGTGTCCATTGTGTGAGAGTTCCAAAGACTTTCATCCTGGAGTTTAAGAAAAAGCGGGACAAAACAGGCAGCTTGGGTCGTGTTAGTAGAAAGTACTGCAAATCACAAAGAAAGGTTTCTCAGTAACAAGTATTTCTTTGAACATTTTTCAACATCTAGGGCAATCTTTAGACTTGGAGCGGGGTAGAATCTTTCAGGAAGACACATGCTTTCTTTTTTATATTCAAGCCAACTGTTACAGATCTTTTTAGAAATACGTATTTCTGTTCAATAGCAACTTTTTTTATTTTCTGTCGAATCAAAAATAGAATAGGTTTGCTTTCTGTATTTTAATTTTGCAATCCATTCAACTATATTGGGTGCACTGCATATATTTTGGTCAGTATAAATTAGCTGTGTTACAACAGCTAAATCACTACAATTGAGTTTTCATTTTGAAGTGCTCGCTCTCAGCTGGGTGTTTTATATGTATATATTTCTAAATGGAAAATCAAAAATACAGGTGTTTAAAAGTTATTACTTGGACAAATTTGAGTGTTTACTCTTACTTTTATTCTCAGTAAAATTTACTTTGAAAACAGCTATTAAATACCTGTCTGTGTAGACTTATTTCAAATCTTTGCATGTAAGTTCTTTAAGTTACTGCTGTATTTTTGTACTGATGGAATGGAAAGTGCTCCTTTTTGGCCAGGTCTACCTGTAAAGAATTTTTCCTTGATCTTGTTAGAGCAGTAAGTTCTGTGCTTTTTTTCCTCCTTTCTTTAGGTTGGTTGTGGTTTGGGTTTTTTTGTTACATAATAAGTGTTTGCAGAAAGTTGTGCTTTTTGTATTTTATACTTCAGTTTGTGCTAAAATTGTAACCATTAACTAGGTACTGGGTTGTTTTTTTTTTTTAAAGGGAGGCTTTAGGTGCTTATCTTTCCCGTGGTGTTGAAGTGCCATTTCATTTATCTGGAACCCTTTGATATAAGGAGTAGCTGACTAAAAATAATCTTGTGTGCCGGGTCTGCTTTGTGGCATACGGAAAGTGCTGGACTGATCACCAGACTATGGTGTGCTTTCGGAGTGGTCAACTCTTGACTGAAATCATACAACAAAACAGGCTGTAGTCCCCGAGAGGTTTGTGTAGCACGTGTTTACAAATGAAAAACTAACAATCTTGTGGCAATGGATAAGTACTACAAAATTTGGTTGGTATTTCTCCTCCTGCTTCTAAACTATATCTTTTTCTTCTGACTCTTTCAGAGTATGATATTAACATTTAGTCCCTGGTAACATTTGTCAAAGCAGTCTTTTTTTTGGTGTTCTGGTACAGCGTGTTACTCCTTCTTCCCTCCCAACTTGCCCTTTAATTACAACCTGTCACAAGAACGTCTGTGAAAGTGAATAATGTGTACATAGCAACCCCGATGGCTAGCCGGAAGGGTGCTGGGAACGGTACTGCTCAAGCTGTTGTGTTATGAGACTCTTCGCTGCAGACAGTCTATAAACATGTGACGTGCCTGGTATAATACATTCAGCACACTTGAAAGCTGTGATTTTACTCCTTGGAACCGGGTAGTAGAAATATTTTGATAAGTGCTCCCATGTGCAGTTTATCAAGGTGCTTGATGGTACTTAAAGGAGCAGTCCTGTTATGCTGTTTGTAGTGAGAGCAACACCAATACCGGGTAAAATGTTTATTATTTGCCCAGATTTAATAGGAATTTGCTGTGATCTTGTCTGTCTTTGAAAGCCTGACTTCTTGTATCTGCATGAAAGAGTCTTAGCTGAATGCTTTCAAATGCAAATTACAGTTCTCTGGCTCAGTTATACTCACCAGGAAGGGTGTTTTATGTGGAATTGATTGATGCATTACTTAATAGAGGAACAGTGTTTCCAAAGTCTTCACCAAAGCCATCACACAGTAGTAATTAAACAAGTTGCTCACCTATTCATCCTTTCATATATAATATTTGCTGTGAAAGTAGCAAGATAAATTTACATGATCGATGCAGCCAGTAAAAATGCAGTAACTGAACTTTCTTGGGAAGTACATTTTGAGGAAAAGCCACCCGATGCAGAAAGGAAAAAGCTTGAAGTCTTGCAGCATCCCTTTAATCCTCTACCTCAGATAAGTGTAATTCTGTTTCCCCCAAGTAGTGCTGTTGTCAAAATGAAAACAGAAGCATTACAGAGAACAGTGATCCATTGGTGATATGGGGAAACAGATATATCTCAGAAGTATTTGATAAATTTGAGAAGGTTTAGTCACCTTATAAGTGACAGGGGTTAAATTCTATTTAAAATCAACCTGTATAATGGAAATTTAATTGTATACTACTTACATGTTTCGATAAATCTCTCTTTAAAATGTAGATGGTTTCCAGGTTACTAAGGATGATTTAACCCATTTGCTTATCTCCTCACCATGCTATTTTCTGTCTTAAGAGCACCTCTGTAAATTTGGTTACAAATCATGTATTCAGGTGCCTGTTATTAAACTTCTAGTTGACACTTTGTGACAGTATTTATAAAGGAAATAGAGCCCACGTGCAAAGTCCAAGGTGGCAGTTTGTGCGGTAGAAAGTTTGTGGCATTGAGCTTTTTTGACACATGAAATTTTGCTCTTTTTGGATTGCTGATTATTTTTCAACTTTTAAGGAAACATTAATTTTTTTATCTTTCTTAATGTCTTGGATTTAAGTTATTGATATTTGTACATAAATGAAGGTCACCTTGGGGAGGGATTCTATGTAGCTATTTCAAATAGTCCTTCCTCTTATGCTTCTCCATCAGTGTACATGCCAGAAATAACACTTTTTGCATGTTTTGAAAATCCTAGCTTCATACAGTATATTTTGGCAGGGAAAGATACCAGGTGGTGTTGGAACATTTCAGAAACATGGTGAACAAGTTCCCATTCTTGTTTGTGACAGACGAAATCCTCTGTCTGGGAGTGGAAGGCACAAACACGCACTGAGGAACAGAACTGTAAAAAGTCAAAGCATTAATTAGGAAGACTGCAGTGCTAGTAAGATGAGTACTGTTAAATCTACTCTTTACGGAAAGTTACTGTTTCTGCTTCCAGTGATGCGATGTGGGAAGGCAGAAGGTAGAACTAGGAATGTCTTTAATTGGATCAAATCCTATTACCCTATGAGTTAAACCTTGGCTCTTTTCTTCTTTGCAGTGTGGAGACAGGTGTGTGTGCAAAGCTCTCGGAGGCTGATGTTTGGAGTTTGATGGCAGCTCTCAGTTTATGGCAATGTATATGCCTCTGGGCCCCTGACTAATTCCCACAGTAGTGAGGTACCAATAGTTGTACATTCCCTGCTCACTGGATTTTTCCCTGGCTGGATGTTCAGACGCAATATTTTGAGCTGTATTTGCAGCCTTTCTCACTGAAGCTATGTAGACAACTGCAGACAGTTCTGTGATAACTTAAAAAAAAAAAAAAAAAAGGGCAGTTCAACTTGTGGTATATCATTTTGTCGTGCTCTTGTGCTTTCTGCCTGTCATTTGCTAACAGCCACAGATTCCGCAGTGCCTGCTTTGCAGAGGCCCTGCAAGAAGCAAGAGATTCCTCACCGTAAGGTTAGAAAGTAACCTCTTGTCATATGCAGTGAAGAAAATTTATTTCCAGCCATACCTTGGTTACTAAAGCAGTTCTAAAATACAGTAGGACACAGACCTTTAATGCTCAAGCCCTAAATACAAAGCAATTGTTTGCGTATTGTGTTTTCAGACTATGTGGAATGGCAGTTGTATTATGGCTAGGGCATCCAAAAACTTGAAGTGGAGTTTACAGTTTATTATCGTAAGTGTAAAATTATCAGTAGACAGAGAGGAACCTCTGCTGACACGTGGGACGTGGTACTCAACAAATAACATAGCGCTTCCTGTCAGTCTGAACGCTTGCTGCCATTTTTCATTTCTGCCAGCGATGAGCAGCGTTGGTGTCCAAGACAGAGGACTATCCATTAGTCACAGGTGGAGAGCGCTGTGAGGTGACAGATGCGTACACATGAAGTAGAGATGTCTGGTGGGAGTATTTCCCTGGGAATATATACTATTTTTGTAGCTCGTGGCATGCACAGCTGAGCGCTATTTTTGAGAAAGAGAAATATCTTTGTCTCTGGTTTACTATACACCACATCTTTATGGACTGTGATTATAGCGAGAGGTAGTTGGACTCTCCTAGTGATGTCTCTGTGCATATTACACCACCTCTGCATCAGAGAGCCTCTCTAAAAGCATGGCATTTACTTCTTCTCATGAAAACTGGCATCCACATATCGTCTAACTTTACTATTAGCTGTTTTGATTGTTTGGTTGTGGGGGATTTTTTCATTTGATGTTTTGAATCCTGCACTGTCTGACCCAAAGTAATGGGGGAAGAAATGATTGGACTTTCTTTTGGTCTTCTTTAGGCAAGAACCTGAAACAAACATGACACCCAAAATGTCCTGACTGATCCACTGTGACGTCTTATTCTGTCTCAACAAGTCCTCAGTGGTTACAGATCATGTACTAGTGGCTCACACCCTGGTTGAATCCATCCTGAAACACGGAAAGGAATGCAGTAGCTGTGTTTGACACATAAGTGGACAGAAATTAATTCCTTGCATGTATAAAATACCTTCAGTGTGAATTAAAATTCTGGCTATGGAAGGAGTTTAAAACTTTGCTACTTTGCTACTTGGAACTCTTTCCTGTTAAAGAGATTGTTTCAGGACTTGTATTTGATCAGGCAATCATCTAGTAGATCTTGTTCTGCCTTAGTATCTGTTACACTACCAAGGGTAATTAGAAGGAATGTAAATGTAGAAAGAAATCCCATGTACTAAGTTTGGATGGGACGCCTACTGCTGTTCTTGGGTTGTTTGTGCATAGTTAATTACTTGGACATGATGCTTGCACGGATATCACAAATAATTTTGACGGTCAAAAAGCTAACTACAAATGTTTTACATAGCCCATTTGGAAGCAGTCAGCGATTTTACAAACAATAATAATTTGCCATTCAAGTATAAAGCAACAGTCTGAAGGACAGGGATGGTAGGGCGGTCTTTCTCACAGCTTTTGAAAATAAGGTTAAACTATTGGAATTTTTCTTGGAGCAATCCATTTTGGTGGTTTGCTCTTTAATGTATTGCAATCAGTATATAAAAGGCAAGTTTGACATGTGATACACAAAATAGTGTTCTTTTTTGGATGCTGATATTTTGTTATATAATTTTTGTTATTTTGATTTTTTTTTAATCATTATTAATACTATTCTGATACACAAAATATTGTTTCTTATCAGTGTAGCAACTTTTCATGAAGTTGCTACACGGAAACTGAGAACTCCTGTGTTTGGTTTATGGAATGAATTAACTGGGGAGAGAGGCTTTCAAGGACAGGTGTGTGCGCTTGCACTGTGTAACCTGCCTATGGTCAGACTGGGAGGCAGGGGAGAGTACAGCTGCTAGACCCCCAAATTCATATCTGACAGCTGTGAAATCAATTCATGTTGGACAAGTTTGACAGGTAAGCAAATGACTACACCGTCAAACTGTGATGCTTGTACGCTTGGGAGCCTACAGAAAACAGCTGGGAGTTAGATTAATGTGGAGAAAAATATCTGTTATTTCATGCTTTGAGAGGGGTTCCAGTAATTACTCTGAGATGAAATAACCCTGTTAGAATGAGGTAAAATCCTGCCTAGGCAGACATAAATAAAGCTCAGGGTTATCAGTGTGACACTTCCATGACCACCAAATTCATCCCAGCTGTTTCAACAGACAGGCCTGGGTTCCTGTGTTGGATTAGCTGGTGGAAAGAAAGAACTTCTGGGGTCTGATAATTATTTTTTTTTTCCTTTTGTTGCCTTACTTAACACAAAGTTATTTCAATTTAAGGACTATAATGCAGAGTGAGCTAATGATATATCTGTTTCAGTTTGCAGCTCATCTTGTGAAAAACAAGTACCCAAGGGTCTGCATCCTAGATGGAGGAATCAACAAGATCAAGCCAACTGGTCTCCTCACTGTTCCTTCTCCACAAATTTAAGTGACTGTGAACATTCAGGACGATCTGTCTGAATAGGGAAGTCTTACCGTACATCATGGATATCCCAAAAAACAAAGGGCATTACAGCATCTTCACTATCTTCACCAGCTACCCTGAAGATCAGTGTCTTATCCTGCAGATCTAGAGCACAGGAGCTTTGCGTTTATTCTTTGATATAAAGCTTCGGTTGGAACAGATGAAAACTGTGAAGCTTCAAGCTTTCCAAGAAACCTCTTTCAGCATTGATGCGGAGCACAAGTGGTTAGCAAGTCTGAATACAAAGAGTAACTCATCTGGCATTTGGTATCTTATAAATTTCTGCAGAACAAAATAAACTGGCACTTGGTGGCTCTAAGATGCACTTAGATTAATTTTCAAAAGTATTTTACTGTGAATATTGAAAGTAACAAGCTGAAACTGTATCCTCTGTGTATCTTGTGAAAAACTATGTTCTCTAATATTTTAAGGAGTGATTGCTGTATCTTGTGACCTACTTTCTTTTTGAGAAAGCTTTTTTTTTTTTTTTTTTTTTTTTGCTTCATCTGGATTGGAAATAAAGATGTGTCCCAGATTGGAAGTCACTGTAAGAGCTGCTGCTGAGTCAGTCCAAACTGTATCGAATGGTGCAGAAGCAGAGAAAGCCTACTCCTTTGTGGAAAATTTAACATTCTATTTCTGTAAACACAGCAAGTGCAACAATTTCTGAAACAACTACATTTACCAGAAACATAGGCTTTCGACAATACTGTGTCTTATGACTATAGAACAGTTATTCCACGAATAATAGTGCTTTTTCATTTTAGAAGCTTATGCCTTAAAAGAATCAATGCAATTTTAATTTTCATATGAAAACGTTCTAGAGTAACCACTGTTGTGTGTTAATTGGAGGCGCAAAGTTCTATTTGGTTCTCTTCTCCACTCTTTCAGCTAGTGCTGTCAAATTGGTTTTTTTTAAGTCCTATTTCTTAAACATGAACTTTAAAACTGACAGATCATGACAGCAAACCTGTTTCTAAACTAAATTAGATGCAGGTGCTGTAGATGAGTGAAAGCAGGCTTCCACAAAGGGCGTAAGGTGACTGTGCACTAGAGATATGGAAATTACTTTGCAATAAGAAACAAAAAGTATTGAAAGCACCAACAGAAAAAAAGAAGCTGGCATCTCTCTGTTGCTGAGAAGCTAAAAATGAATTGGATTCAGATACCACCTTTCAGAAGATGTGGGAAAAAACCCCACCACCCTAATTTCTTCCCCTTAAAATTTCAGGTTACCTTTGCTGGCATGTCAGGCCCATTATTCTAAAAACAATGAGGCTGGGAAGGAAAGCTAGGAAAATAAAATAATCTGTCTTCAAGTGTGCTACTTGAAAATAGTAGTTTTAATCCAGGAAAACCAGTTGTGATGATAAAGAGTTTAGGGGAGAACTTTGTAGAGTAGGGTAGATGGTTGGACTCGATGATCCCAAGGGTCTCTTCCAACCTAAATGATTCTGTGATAAACGTTCAGATTTCTCTTTCTACGTTTTTAAAGTTTAGAAAACACTGGTGTGACATGAGGCTTAATAATCACTGAATTGCAGGGATTAAAATGTATTTTGTAAAATGAACAAAGTAACACCAAAGATCTGTTCACCTGGTTACAGTTGCATAGTAGCTCCCATTGTGAATTTGACACTATGTTCCTTATTAGAGAGCTGTCTGGGACATGGCAATTTACGTGATACAAGCTCATTGTTAGGGTAATGGGGATTTGCTCTGGATATGATTATCATACACCTTAGTTGAGGGTTTTATATCATGAATAGTTTTTAGTTTGGTAAACCGAAAGTTGCAGCAGCTAACTATTTCATTTTTCTTCGGTTACAAGAGATTTTCAAAACTGAGGCAATTGTGAGAGGAGAGAGGGGGTCAGCGAGAAGGCGCTGAGCAGTCTCTATAAATCCCAGGCAAAATGATCGCTTTTTTGTGGTGGTTGGTTTTGGTTTGGGGTATTTTTAGTGGTGGTGATGGGTTTTGGTTTTTGTTGTTTTGGGAGGTTTTTTTGTACTGCGTACATGGAAGATGAGACCTTGCAGAAGGTGTTGAAAGAGGAAGGCTTTGCTCTTGCATGTGCGATGACCAGAAGATTTTACCCTGAATCTTCAGAAGCCAGTCTCTAGCACTGTGTGCTGTCTCCAGCGAGGTTTTGCCACAGCTGTGGTTTTGAGAACCCTATTGGAAAAGTCTGATGGGTGAGAAGAATATGGGGGAAGAAAGGCACCTTTTAACTCCCTTTATTTCAGCTGTGATTTGTCTAAAAAAAAAACCTGTGGAATTACAACATGCTGATATATATATATATATATTTATATATAGGCTTTCTTTGGTCTAAGGTCAGCATAATATACCAAAGCTTTCAAGAAGTTTTTGACTTTAAAAATTCAAGATTCCTGGCAGTGTGACTGATTAAGGGATCAGAAATGAAAAGTAGGGACAGGTCATCAGGTTCCTCTGTTAACAGAGGGTTTCTACAACAATGTCTGGTGATGCCCACGGTGCTCAGCTGACTTTAAAAATGACCTGGAAACAGAGAGGAGCAGCGAGTTTAAAAACAAGCTTCCTGATACTACAAAATTATCCATCCTGATCAAAGTTTTGTGGGGCTACATGGAGAATGAGAAGAACCTTGTGCTACTCAGTGTCAGAGAGGTTCACTATGAAAGGGTACACGTGAGACCCTGGAGAACAACAGTTTTAACTACATTCAACAGTGAATTCGTTGACAGATAAGATGACATTGCAAATGCCTAACAGCAGCCAGAAATCCACATGGGATAGCACTGATCGTAAGGAAAGAAATGAAGAGAACAAGTTATGCCATCGGAGAGTTAACCCATGCGGTACATTTTGAACACTGCACAGATGCTTTATAGTTTAAAAAAAAAAAAAGAAGATACACAGGACTAGAATGGATACAAAACAGAGTCAGAATAAGATGATTTTAGTTATGTTGGTTGAAACTCTTCAGTTTGAAAAAAGAGGCAACCAAAGTAGAACATCCCACCTTTTTCCCAGAGCGCATTCTTAAAATGTGGACTTGGTCACCAGAAAAGGCCAATGGTTTGACAAAAATACTCCTAAAGAAGGATTAGAGAGGTTTGTGGAATAGCTCTGTCTCTGACTGACTGTTAACCCCAATGGTTGAGAAGCAGTATTCAACTCTGATCTGTAGTTAAGAGAGGCTGGGAAAATGCACCAGAGAAAGACCACCCTGTCTCTCGCATTCCCTCTTCAAACATTTGCCCTTCATAAGTGGATATTGGGGTATACGTAATACAGCAGTCCAGGTGATGTTATATGTTTAATCCTAGCTTGGTAATTTCCTTCTCCTTTCTACAGGTACTTAGAAAAGGACTGTAAGCACAAGGAACAGAATGCCTTTGCGAAAACAGGATTTAATGTGTACCCAGCCGCTCGTTCCTGTAATAGGAAGTATTCTGTATCTCTTACAGATATTTTTATTCTTAGAGAAGTCATCTTTTGAGTGAAAAATACCTAATATTTAGCAGGTGCATCAAATCCTTTTTGACTAATACAACTGTTTTTAGTATTGTAGCTTAAATCTATGTATGTTGAACATAATTTTATCTGATTTTTGCAGTGTTTTCTCAGTTTTAAGAGCATCAAAATGTATTTGCTCTGTTACTCCACCAATTTTGGTGCTGCCGTGGTGGAGCAAGCAGTTACCAAATCTTGAAAGATTTCTGAAGGCTAGGTTTTCCAAACATGTATGTTTCTAGCACCGTAGTTTGTCCATCTGTACCATGGTCTTTCTCTGTTTTAGACTGCCACTGGATACCATAAATATGTAGTAAGAGAAAAATTTCTTCACCTTCCATGCTGATGTCCTCTACTGCTAGCAGAAAAATGTCCCAACTAAATATTTCCCCACTGTTTGGCCTGGAAAATGCAGCCTCTCCCAGTCTGTTTTTTCCTGTAGTTTTAAAAACATCCTGAATCTGCCCCAGCCACCTGTGCCTATAGCTTCCTGCCAGGACAGCCACATTCCCCGCGGGATACCCGGGTGGGCATTGAAGGGGAACAGAGCAAAGGTGTTAAACCCACTTTTGGCAGTCTCATACCTATTGATCATTGCAAACTATGAAACGTTTGCTGTTAAACTACTGTCCCTCTTTAGTTGTTTGAGATTTTTATTGCACTTTGCATATAAGTTTCTTGGTTGTTTTGGGGTTAGGTTTTTTTTACAAGTAGATATTTGTGCTATTTGGTCCACTTTTTTGAGCAAAGGCTAAGACTATTTGTCCTTATTCTAGGAACTCGTCTCCCTTTGTCATCCTGGTCATCTGCGACCGCAATACTTTCCCAGTTCAGGATGGAAACAACTCACCTTATGTAGCAGAAATGAGGGAAGTTGTGGTGTTTACTTCACTTTAGTTTTCGTTAATCTAGTTCAGGTACTTCTGCTTTGTTACTCTTTTAATTTAGAAAGAGTTTTCCCTTTAGATTTATGTTCCTCCCCACTGGTACCCACTCCAGCGTATTTGGCAGACAGTCTTTCTGATATTTCTGAAGTAGAAAGAGTAACCGTAGCAGCTGAACAGAGACAGGTATGTATTCTTTTACTTAGGTGATTTTTCTGATCTTCCAAGTAATCTGTAGAAGTGTGAAGGGCTAAATCATTTTTCAGGGTGGGTAAGGGGTTAAATTTCAATACCATCCTTTCTTTGTTTCTTTTTCCAGGCTTTAATCAATTATTAGGCTAACTGACAAGACCACTACTCTTCAATTTCTTGCCATCCTTCCTATGCCTTTGTGTGACATAATCTGTGTAGGCATAATACAGTGGTGCAACGTTATTTCTGTGACCTTCTGGATATCGGTGTCTAGACTTCCCTTGCTATTGTAACCAGCTAAGGAAGGATGCTTATTGGATTATCTCTTAGCTGGACTTCAGAGCTGCAGACATTTCAGATTTCAGAGTTGCAGACAACTCAACAAAAAACCCCCAAATAACATGAGCTCTTCAGCACCTGAATCGCTCATGTTATTATTCAGAGAGGTACTGGGAGAGCCTATTAGTTTTGTGGCCTGAGACATACTTACTGTTCCTACTTTGAGGGTGTGAATGTTGTCCAGAATATCCCTTCTAGAGATTTAATTTACATTTGCGGGTTTTGTAGCTTTTCAAACTTTTTCAGTTAATATCAAAACTAGCTATATCTTTATTTAGCTTTCATAGTGTTCAGATTAGAGTTAGTTACTAGGAGGTCTGGGAATTGTGTGGGAATTAGTGTGGCCTTTTAATCTCCCATTTCCACTTATCTTTTCTTTGCTGATGAGTCAGACTGGCCTCTCCCAGTGTTTTGTTAGAAACTTAACTACTGCCATCAGTCTTATCTTGCTATTTTTAATTCCTTCTCCAGGGCCCAACTTGCAAAGATTGACTGAAAGAATTATTATTCCTCCCAAAAGAGTGTTTATTTCTAGGGCAAGTAGTGAAACTTGATCCATGCTGGCGGAGCTAGGACGAGATTTGTATATTTGACTAGGAAAACTACAGATTTTTCTTTCTTTGAACCCCAAGCTATAATGCCAGTATTGTCATTCTTTTAGAATTCCAGCCTCTGTAGAGAGCTGATGCCAGAAACTGCATTCTGTTTTGGAAATAGTGTTTTATTTGCCTTGCATGTAACCATGAAGTTTGAAGTTTGCTGCTGGTGGTGCCTTTTAAACAGTAACACCAAAATACCTCTCGGACAACAGTTTGTGTTCTATGACTGCAGAGTCTGTATTCCATTCATTTAGGATGAAAAATTCATCTTGTGCTACCATAAGCACGTGGTTGAACATAGTTCAGTATTGAAGTGTGGCTGTCTTACTACATCAGCATTTCATAAACCAGTATTAAGCAGAATTTAAAGAATCTGGCCCAGCAAATAGCATCAGTAGAGTACTATTACCTCTGAATCAATTTGTAAGTATTTCTTGTAAAGCTTTTTCCTGAAATGTGTTTAACCATAATATAATCCATGTTCAGAGTAACCTCTGGTGGTGATCTTGCACATAAAGGTAGAGAGACTCCAGTGCATGTATTCTTGTAATTCATATATTTTACTTCCCAGGTAATAAGTTCTTATATGCTGAGGGAGCTATATTCTATAATGCATAGACACCAAGTTTCCAGACACAGGAATCTGTGTGAAAGAATAGAGAGTAGAGCAACTCAGATATCAGTCTGGTAATCATTATATTCAGTGGGAGCAATCCAGAGGAAACTTGTAGATCACTCTCTTAATTAGTATTTCCTAAGTGAAACCGTATTGAATTTGTCTCTTTGTCTATCTAGGTTTATCTGGCATTACATCATTTTAGAGAGTCAAAGCATCTGGTGGTATCAGCTCTTGCCAGCTGACCTGGCCAAAGGAGTAAAGTCCTGTGAGTATGGAACAGGTACATGGAATAGTTGTGGGTTTTTAAGAAATACGGTGATTATGGCAGTAGCTTGAGTTATTGGACTATTATTTCTTTCCTTGCTACAAACTTTTGATACGTCTTGCATAATCTTGGTCACTCAGCCCCCCTCATTAAAATGAGGCTAATAACTCTTCTTAATTTTACTCAGTGTAGGAAAAAGAAATATAGTGACTACTGTGACCACTTAAAATGTGTGTGTATGAGGACAATGCAGACACTAAGTACTTCTTTCCTAGGAGAAATCTGTTTCCTTGGGAAGCCAAAGATAAGTGACAACGTGAGTTTTCCGTCACTAATTTTTTAAACAATCCTTTCACTGGTAAGTGCTATTAATAAATGAGTTTCAGCATTCCTACAAACAATTCACAGCATCTATCAAGAATATAGTATTAGTAATGAAGAAGCCCTCCTATTACAAAGCTTGTTATAAATTGTGGTTAGCTACATCCAGCAATCACGTTAATAGTGCACAATAAACACTTTTGTGCAGTTAGGCCATAATAAAATTTGATGTATTTTTAATGACTACAATACTTAGATTTATTTTTTTTAATGTTGATCAAGATTGGTACCTTCTGTATTAACCAAATAGCAGGCTTTACAACCCTAGAATACCAGCAATAAAATCCTGGTCTCTCGTATAAAGCAAAGGTCAGAGCATAAGAAAGTTTTTTTTTCTTTTTATTTTCAGTTCTTTTTTCTCTTCTAGCAATTCAAGTGACTTTGTGTTGATGCATGGAAGTTCTATGTAGAAGAGGAGAAGCAGATCAGTGTGCGTAGTGCTTTTGGGTCCTGCTATGGCTTGTTAAGGGCATATCAACTCTGCCTGCCTCAGCAGTCGTAAAACACTGAATTTTTTCACTAACAGTTTTCTCACAGCTTCTAAACAGGGAAATATAAGCACTGAGGCCTGACTGAAGGGATGGCAGCAGGGGGTGTAACGTCACTGATGTGTTTATATGCTACACTAAAATACCACAAGCTAGGAAGTGTCAAGCTTTTTGGATGGATCTCTCTTCCATCCACCTTTTCTCCACTTCAAATCTCTATTAAAAAGATAAGGAACAAATCATTTGTATTAATAGAGGTAAATCTAGACCAGAATTTTGGAACTAAATGTCATGGAGTCAATTGTGATATTTAGCCTTTGCTAGTAGTCATCATTTTAGATAAATTAGCATATGATACCCTGCTATTACTCAGTTTTCCATAGTTTCTGTCGTCGTTCTTACACAAATTGAATACATTCATCCTCTGGGTATTCCTGACATGTTCTAACAGCTGTTGAAAGACGGGATTTTAGCCTTAATCTTTTCTTACTTGGCACTCAGTTAGCTGACTCAAAACAAGTCAGAGCTGTACTTTTTTTCCCATCACATCCGTAGAGAGAACTTTATCTTGTTTGGGAGATTAGTGCATAGTTCTGGCACCAGTGAGGACACGAGTAAAACAGTCTGTCTTATGCTGTGTAATTATAATTGTTAATTTTAAAGTATTGTACAAACCTGGAGTTTCAGAAACATACTTTTAGTGAGAACACAACATTCGGCTTTCACAAAAGGGTTGACTTTCTTGCCATTGTGTAAATTTATTTGATTTGCCTCGGTTCAGTTCCTACCCTAAATGCAATTTTTCTCAAACCCTTCAAAATTTGAATGAGCTGATATCTCTGATTTTAAAGTCATTTTTTCAAGTAAAGCTGTTTCTTCAAGCAATGTTGTTTCTCCAGCCTCAGAGAAGTGGGTGACATGGGATGTAGGATGATGTCATCAAGAGAAGAACTTAGTGGCTCTCTTGAGTATTACACGTCCTCAGTGTAGAACCAGTTCAGAACGCTCTGATGGCACCTCTTCAGCAACTGGGACACTCCTACCCCGGGTCTGGAAAGATGCCCCATTTACAATATGTACGTGGAAGAATAAACATGGGGAGTTTAGTTTAGTGTATTAACTATATGCTCGCTCTCTCTCTATATATAAAAATACATATTTATAACTAGAACAACATAGTTAGCAAACAGCTTTCTTTAAACTGACAAGGCTCTTAAAAACTTCCAACTTTTTTTTGCAGGATCCTCTGAACCTAGCTAGAATAGCTCAAAGGAATTGGAATAAAGAAAATTTCTCCTCTGCGATGTTTGTGTAGACATGTAGTGCATGCACACACACACGAATCGCAGTGCTTTACTAAAAAAGGTAAGTCCTCTCGCCGTTCATGCCGAGAGAAACTTTACGATTACTTTTGAAGGAGAAAACAGCAAAACGGGCAGTTAGAAGCCAGTGCAATATATTTGAGCTCAGTTGTTCTGAATATTCTCACTCCTTTTGAAATGCTTTGTGCCTCGTGGTACTATATGTTCAAAGGTATATTTGCCCTATGTTTCTTCTTAATGTCCTGTACATAAACCAGTGTTTGCCCAGGATTCTTTGCTCTCTTTCATCCTCCCTGATAGTGCTTTCACTGTGTACTTTACAGGCTCTCCCTCCAGGATTTCATTCAACTTTTCACAGGGCCTTACCTTTTGCTCACCTTCCCTGTCGGAAACATGTGATGGGTTTTCTTTCTCAGAAGAGTTTTTTAATGCACTTGTTGTGTCTCCTGGTCCTGGAAACCGCTTGTTCCTTATTAGCAGATGCCTGAAGCCACTGACGTTAGGATCCTGGCTTGTAATGAAATGAGATTGCTGCCGTGCAAAGGGGGAGGGAGGGAAGAATGGAAAATTCCTCTCAGTGCCTCCCTTGGAAAGGCAGCCCTCTCATAAAAGAATCACCAAGCGAGGTCTTCATGGTGATGGATGAGAACCAGCGGAGGTGGCAGGAGACAGTTGAAGGCAGCAGGGAGTTATTCTCTAATTACTTTTTCCTGGCAAAGTAGAATAACAGACACCTAGGGCTGTGCTTCAGACTGCTGCCTCTTGCTCACTGCTTGTTAGAGGAGCACCAGCGTCCCTCATACTGGGGCTGCTCTTGGGTTATCACCTCCTGAGACAGTGGTGTGAACTGTCACCTCCCGTTGTGGCAAAGACAAGGTGGCTGCTTTTTTTAATTTCCATCTGGGTTGGTTCTTTGTTGGGTTTTTTTTTGTTTGGTTTTTTTTCTTTGTGAAGTAGTGGGAAAAGAACAGGCAGTGAAAAAAGTCAAGCAGCCCTGCTATGTGTGCTGCACATAAAAGTTGTGTAATAAATGGTCACAGGAGCAAATAATCTAAACATATGGGTATTAGGAATTTATTGTACTGAACTTGAAGATATCCCGTGTTTCTGGTGGTCATCTGGTGAATGCCAAAAGAAAAAAGGAAACTCAGCCTTCCTTCACTTCCCAGTTTATTCAAGCTTCTTTTAATTTTGTCCCTTCTCTGTAATACTCCTCCATGTGAATCCAGGGCTGGATGAATCCTGTTAAGCTTGCATTAGAACAGATCTCATATGCTCAGCAAACTTGCTGAGAACTGGAAGTACTTAAGGCTGAATAAATTCTGGCTGTGACAGTCTGGTCACTGTGATGCCATGTTACAAACCAGAATGTTAGTGTTCTGGCCAATGGAAATTTTGCTGGTTGCAGACCACTGAAAGTGTTTTGTCTTTGGGTCTTCTGGAAATACAAATAGGTATGTAAACTGAATACTCCTCACTTTTATACCTTACCTGCATATATGTGTGTGTCCCCAAGGAAGGAGAGGGCATGCCAAAGTGCAGAAGGAGAAGTGATTGTCCAGGAAAACTCACCACATCACCTCTGCCAGTCTTGCAAAGCCAGGACCACCCTTTCTCCCAGGCATGGAGAGGTAACTTCCTAGAAGCAAAGTTGGGTATCCCTGGTCCTCTAAGGAAGTGTGTAGGGCAGGCCTGGCTCTCCTGGAGTCTTTCCAAAGCCAGATTCCATTGCAGCTTCAGCCCTTCTCCAATTCCCGTGACAAGTGGGAGGCTTTTCATCCTCCAGGGTGACAGGATTGAATTCACCAAGAGCACTGACAAGTGTTTAGCAGGTACATATAGTGCAGCATGTGTTATCTATCTCTTTATCTAAAAATAATACTATATGTATACACACAGTCGAGGTGAGATCAGTCTAAGAAAATGGGAAGAGGCATTAGTCCTTTAGAATGCAGACCTTTAACTGTTTATTTGTTTGTTTTAAGTCTTTATAAAGAACTGATGACTGAACCCAGAATAAATGCGGGACCTGGAGCTTAAATCCGTTGATAAACATGCTGTAAAAGGTAAGAGTTTCTGAACTTCTCAGAACTATTGTTAACTTCAGTCAGGAGCTTAGAAAGATTGCTGCAGAACCACGATGGGGGGGATGATAGACTGCTAAGAAACTCGTATCTATGAATAGTGCTGTTGGCATGTACCCTCCCTCACCCTTTGCCACTAGCACATGGGACCCTAATTTCTTTCTGTGACCTTCTACTGTAGTTGAAGAGGTAAAAGCATTTAATAGTTCTGGGTTACACATTACAAAACACATGCCCAGCAATTTTTCTCAGATTTTGGCTTGCTGTTTTCAGGGTTTTGTTTTTTAGCGCAGGCAAACATGTATTGTGAGAACAGTATTATGCTGGAGAAGCCCTTAAGCATTATATCCTACACAGTTTTCGAGCGTGGTTGGTCATCAGTGGCAAGCAACATAGATGACAGTGCAGCAGTGAATGGGTCACCAATCTGAATAGGAAGCTGGGCAGTTTTGACATGGTGTGAGTAAGTCCAAGGTGAGTTTTATTCTCTGTGTAAAGTCACATCTAAAGCTTGAGTCAAGTAGACTGTCCCGGGGATCAGAAAGGAATGATTCCCAGGCTGTTACACTGAGCTAGGCTTAAGCCTGTGTTTGTTTGAAGAGCATGGAGGACTTCACCTTATTGTAAATTTTTGCATAGTTGGCTGTCATTACTGATGCAGGGAGCAGCTGAAAAGGACTGAATGCTTGCCCCAGCCAGTTGGTGGCCATAATTGCACATTCAGTCCGTTGTCCTGCTACATTAGGGTTAGGGTAATCTCCACTGTACACAGCTCACCTGCTGTAATGTTGGGTTGTTGTGTTGCAAAGCCTCACCTGTTCATGCTGTATGACATCTTGATAGATCATTACAGCACTGGACTCTTGCAATTCTGTGCAGAAACATACCAGACTTCTGTCTCTGCTACTAGCAGACCTGTGCTAAAGCAGGTTAAGTAAAGGTTATTTCATGCAACAGAAACTGCTTCTGGTAACACATAGCCAATTTTCAGAAGTCTCCAATTACTTACACAAAGGACTTGCAAAAATCTGAACCTTTTGTTAAATGTCTACATGGAATCCAAGTTCTTGAAAATCTGACCCCTACAGTTGCTACTAAGCACTTAAAAATTTGGACTTGAGCTTGGAAAATTTGTCTTCGTAAGGGTTAGGATTTACATATAGTCTGTAGATGGTTTCAGTGGGAAATGCTGGCAGAGCCATCCCTCCAGTATTAATTGTTAACCTGTTTTGCAGACCACCCATTCTGCCTGTGCAATAGAACAAGCCTAAATGGGGCATTCATTGCCAGATTTATCCTTACTGATTTCATTTAGTTGATTAAAAAAAAATAAATTGTCTCCTGTATCTGTTTTCCTCGTGAAATCTTAGGCTGACTATAAAATCCTCTTGAAGTCTCTGCTGACCCTATTTCACATTTCTTTTTCAGGGGAGCGCTTTTTTAGTAAGAAGCCTTAAGAAGTTCAAATATTAGGAGGCATGAGGGTTGTTTTCCTGCACTGTTTTACTGATTCAGCAAGATACTTACGCAGATGTCAGAGGCACCGTCAGGTTGAAGATAACGTCATGACTCCTAGCTTTAAGGTAGGCGTAGGCCTAAATACCTTAAATACTTTATTCTGATCTGGCTAGAAACTATTAGCAGGGATGATCAAAACATCAAGCTTTGCCTGAATCCACTCAAAGACCTGAGGGTTCTCTGCTGTGGTGTTGTTTTGTTTTATTAAACCAAAATTTAAAATATCTCCCATAGCCGGAGAGCCTTAATCAGGCTAAGGAATAGCAGTCATAATAATAATGATGATGATGATGATGATGACGGTACTTTGAGGGAAAGAGGAGGGGGTAAAACAATCGAAAACAAAATGGAGAAAGGCCACCCACCAAAGACATGTTGAAGCCTTGAGAGTAGGCTCAGAGATCCTGGCGCTGCTCACGTTCAAATTACACATCCCACTTGCGAGCAGTTACTGTCAGAGAGAGGGGGAGCCTTTCTTGGCTGCAGTTGTTGAGTTGCAGCCTACAATTAGGTAATGTTTTGTTTCAGGGGCCTGCTCTATGGGAGGTACTGCTTGTGGAAAGGCTGTCTTTACTCTTGGATTTAGCAGTGGCCTAGCCTGCAAGGAGCAAAATTATCTCATTAACTCTTGGCGAGGAGATGGTGTGCAGCCAGATCGCTCCACATGTGCACAGCATGGTCTTCGTCACACAATACAGTTTGTAATTGCTGATTACTTTTTGGCTGATGTTGAAAGCCTGCCTGTCAATCCCCACCTAGAGTGCAAAACAGTAAGTAATCATCCTCTCCCCACCTCCAGCCTAGTTCAGCGTGAGCTCCACAGAAGCTGCAGGAGAGACTCATAACCTTTGGTCATATACAACCTTCCAAAACTATTAATTAAATTCCTGAAAGATCATTCTGTAGGTAAGTTTTGTGTATGCGTGCACATGTAGTGAATGCATTTCAGAAATGCATTGAATGAGGGGACCTTTTTGTCCCCTCTCTCTTTATTTTTTTTTTGCCACCTCTTTGAGTGGCTGGGGTTTTTTTAATGATAACCATGGAGCTTGGGAAACTGTGGGATTTCTCACACGTAGGTGCATCCAATATAGGGTTGGTTTGGGTTGCAGTCAAGTAGTAACAATTATTCCAACATATTTTGGAATATTTAGAAGAAAACAGTATTTGGACCAAAAGCCATTTTTTATTATAGATTTTAGAAGTGAAGTATTAAGGAAGCTGAAATTATGCTGTTTTCACCAAGATAATTAAAGGTTTGAAAAGGTCATGTCAGTGAAAACAAATGAGCACGCAGAAGACAGAGATGTTGAATATAGTAGATCTTCTACCCAGATTTGTCAATGGGTCAGTCAAAATCTTGAGACTTGGAAAAGAATTATCATTCACTAAATTCTCAGCCTCTAACCCTGGTTCCTTCTCTGGCCTGTCTTGCACAGTCCCGGTTTTATCCTCGTATATGAATATAGGTTGTCTTTTCCTGCCTACTCCCCCTGCCTCACTTCCCAGGTGCACGTACGCCCCTGAAAGCAGAGATGGTGCTTTTAGAAAGCCTGCATAGTACATTGTGTTAACTGTTATTCCAAGGATAACTAATTATTTATTTTTTATTTTGAAGTGCCTGCTTCCAGACGTAATGACATATCAATTAACTGTAACTGGCAAATTCTCTCAAATCAAAGGACTCTTTGAAACTCTCATGCAGAAGAAGGAGAGAGGGAGAATCTGAACTTCTTATTCCCTGTATTTCTTCAGGATTGTCCTCTCAACGCTGGAAGTCCATTTCCTGAAGGAACTGAGGAGTGTGAACCTGCTGATCTCTGATACGCTGGTGCCCTTGCCGGACCACATAACAATGTGTAAGACCATTTCTATACATTTTTTAACGCAGCTGCCCCTGTGTTATAGCAGCAAGGCTGTGGATGATAGCCTGTGGATGTGCCCTTCTCTGAAAGGAACGAGCCTTACACACGCAGTCCTGCCAAAAGATGCTCTCACCTGTACCAATGGCAGCTAGTAAGAATAAATACTGACCAAATTGACAGCAATTCCTATGCTTTTTTGGAGCACAAATTGCCACAGGGAACAGCAATTCCACTACGCCACTGTGCCCTAGAAGATAGATCAGACTTATTTTGTGGGAAGATGGGATAGGGTTATTCAGAACTCGTGACTGATTAGTCAGAGAAGCAGTTCAGCACAGACCAAAGTTAATTTTTGTTTATCCGAAAACCCACATCTTTCTCAACACAGCAGCAGGACTGGGAGGGCTGCATGAAATGAATCCCCAAGTTGCTACCACAGCGGAATACTTCTCCAAAGCAAATTGACAAAGCTGGTGCTCAAATGGGCATCTCTGCATACACTCTGTTGCACGTCTCTAAGTACACCAGGCAAAATCCTGCGCAGTCTTAGGCTGGAAGACACCCCTGATTTTAATAGATAAGAACAGGACTTCAGGGAACAGTTTTCCAAAGGGGGCGAGTCTGGGAAACTAGACTGCCTAGTCACTAGGGTTGTGGTTGACTTGGCTCGTGCTGATGATTCCTGGGCTGCTGACACATGCGAGACACCAGAGCTGTGAGTGGAGAGAGCCTCGGTGATGCTGACAGATTGGCTCTACAGGGTGGCTTGTGGCAAGATTGGTTTTTTTTTCTGAAGGCTGGAATTCATGTGCATGCTGTACATGGCAGCATTTCTGTTTTGATTAGAATGTGTGTGTGTGGGGGGGGGAAGCTCTTTGTACTTGCAGGCTGCCTTATTAAGGTACGATGATTTATAACAATAGATGTGGAGATCATCTGAACTGTAGTTTTTCTCTGGAGAAATCTGAGATAATGAGGTAAATTAATGCTTTCTGTGCAGATTAATGATACAAAATTATGCTTAATTAATAGGAATATTTTACTGTAGCTTAATCCAAAAGATCCAGAGTCTTCAGGCTCCCCGTGGACCTCTTGAGATATCAGTAGGGCTGGAGAATATTGGCAGTGCAGGTGGGAGTTACAGTCAGGTATTGCTGCAAGGGTTTGAACTTCAGACCCATTCAGAGAGGAAAAAAGGGTTATGGGAAGCCTGGGGGACCTGCAAAGTCAGTAACATGTTTGTGTAGGCATTCAGAATGTACTGTCAGCACGGAAAGTTTTTTAATATTAAAAAAAAGTATAAATTGTGCTCTTTCTTCAGAGTACTTGCAGGTGACAGGTCCCCATAGTCTATCTGTTAACTGCAGAAAGTGTATGGGAGCAACTTAATACGTACAGAGAACAAAGGGATTAATGTCAAGTGTTGCTGAACAAATTTGTTATCCAGAAACTCTCAACTGAGTGCAAGTCTGGAATGCATCCGTTCTCTCAGTATCGTGCTAGTGTAATTATTTGTTTAAGAGGTATTCACGTGTTTACTGCCTTTACTGAAGCTGGTGTTTGCTTTGCAGAGACCCACAGGTAGGTCTGACCTCTTTGTGAAATCTCAGGCACAGTCATGCGTGAATGAGGTGCACTTTTTCATTCAGTGGGCCCACAGCTCTGATTTCTCAGAGGACATTCAAAGCATGATGTGCAGAACATTTCATGCAAAAGAAAATATTATCAGATATACTCTTATGTCTTGTAGGCAGTCATTTAACACGACAAGCGTACCGTAACACACTCATGACATATGGATATACTGAGAAATAAGTGATTTATTTGATATAGCAGATTCTCTCTTCCAATTTCTTTGCCCCCCCTTTTTGCAACCATGGGCTATTTCAGATATTGTTTACCAGATGTATCACTGATGGCAGCGCTGTGTTGTTTTTTCATGCTTAGGGTTTTTGGTTTTGGCCAGCTTTTATATCCTGCTGTTTCCCTTTCTGTCTTTGGGATTTGTATACAACTACCAAGCAAGACTTCAGTATTTTCCAGTGGAGTGCATTCAGCTTGGAGCTGAAAGGCAGGGTGCTAACTAGAAACCTGGGGGATGCAAGTCTCCAGCTTTCCCCAGCGACACAGATTCTGTTTCATGCCAATTATTGTCTCTCTTCTCTCTCCTTTTACCACCTCTGATGATATAAAAGTTATTCTCACTCAGCCCGTGATCAGGCTGAGGATTTTTTTACAGTTAAAATTGAGCACAGGATATATTTTGACATTAATGCAGCGAGCTTGATCGTGAATAGCTGCAAAAATGATTTAATCTACAGTAGTAGCTGAGCCTGCTGTTGAAACAGTGGAGCAAATCTCATAGTCCTGCTCAGCAAAGACCATTATGCATTTTTAGCTGAGGACCAAGCTGGTCACTGTCTCCTGTAGGTAAATGCGTTTGCCAAAGTAGCAATGTACATTTGGACCCAGAAGGAGAAAAGAAAAATGAAGTAATTCAGACTGGGTTTTTTCTAGATGTGTCTCATTCCATGTATCTTTTACTAGGATTCACAGTGACTACGAAGTTGTCAGATAAAAAACCATTTGGATCTGATCTGCCCCTGAATGAACACCGAGGTGAGATACTGGAGCTGGTAGTAAATAAGGTTGTTTTGGCCAGAAACTTCCCTACTGAACTGTAGGAGGAAACTTGGCTGTGCGCGCTCCCTGTTTGATTTGTCTGTCTTTCCTGCTGTATAATACAATGATAGCAGTCATGTTTGTTCTGCATGACTTCTGTACGTTGTTAGGACTTGATTTTCTGTCATTGTTCTTATACACTGCTGCTCCTGCAATGAATTCTGCTATTGTTGCCTCCTTTTTTTTTTTGTTTCCCGGGGTTATTATTTTTACAACTTCTGGGTGCGTGCATTTATGACGTTTCTTGAATGCATTTCAGGGAGTGTTTTCCAGTGCGAGTCGATGGGATGATAAGGCAGTTTGTCATTTGATACCACGGTTCTGGCAGAGCATGGAACTCTACTGGAGTGGGCGTTAAAAGAGCAATGTTGAGGTTTTCTCGTGTGCTGTGAGCTGATGTTTGTGTGAGCTGTGAGAATCCTATTTCTCGGGCTGCGCTGGGCTGGGGCTGGTGTGCTTCCCTGCCCCTTCTTTTAACCACCACTGAAACAACGTGAACACGTGGATACAAAACTGGTTTGGGGAGACTGAAAGTTTATTCCTGCCTCTGCCGCTAAGCTGAGGCTGCTCAATTAACTCCATTAGAACTTTGTTCCTTTTTCCAGTGCGTGTCTGATTTGACTGACTCTTCAGAGCATATGCCATTTGGGAGACGGGTATGTTTTCCCATACGCTTATGTGAGGTCCAACTGCGATTGGTTTTCTGGATGCTATTGTAGCTCAAATGATGAATATATTACCATTTCAAGGTATTTAATACCAATATTTGAAAAGCCTTCACTGAATCATTTTTTCTAGGATAAACGTGTACCTGGTATCTCCAGCAAATAGAGACTATGAGGATTGTCTATCTTAGTACTGCATCAGTATCGTGGTTTGTATGCAGAGAAATCACCCCGTGGTTTGTATGGGGATCCAAAACTAAACATTTATCTGCTTGTTACAATACTTAAAAAATATAAATCCAATAGCTGCCACTGTAATGGTCACAGCATTAGATCCTGTGTGTTTATCTAGCATCAGTGCTGTTAGACCCTGTTGGCACTCTGCAACCTAAAGGGCTCGTATGCAGTAGCCTGGAGAGTTCCCTGAGGTGGGGCTTCCAAAATGCTAGCATTTGTTGCAGATCCCTGGTTCTGGTGTGACATTTGGCGTGTCTGGCTTGAGGCGTGTTTCTCGGCTCTGAGAGGTTCACATGCAGGTTTGCTGGTACTGCTGACAGTTGTCTTCTACACCAGTGGTCGCCCTGGAAGTGCCTTCCTTTGAGGCTCAGAGATGAAGGGTGTAAACGTAGCATAGCTCTTTGTCTAACACTGCTAACCCCTGCTACCCTAGATTTTGGGGAAAAAGATGTTAGTTGTTTTCACCAGGTATCCAAGGTTTTAACCCTCTTTCGTGGTCATGCTGCAGAAGGAATCCTATATGTCTATTTTTGAAAAAGTACCACGTCTGAAGTCTGTTGGGCAGTTTTTTGGTAATCTGAGAACGTTAGAAGGTACTTCCAAAAAGCAACCGCCTTTTTAAAGTAGTTTGGGGATGAGAAGATGCTGCCACTGAGCCAAGCAAATGTATGAGGTGGGGAGGCTGTTCATTGTGTGCTACGGGCACTGTACGGGCAGGAGGAGTGATAACTTGCGTGTTCTATCAGTGGCAGGCATGTGGTGAGTTCACACATTCAAAGAACGGAAGCCGGGAAGCTGTACGCGATGACTGACTGACAGGCTTTTTTAGTTGCCTTTCGTCTGTGTTAAAATATTCTTAATTAAATTAACGTCTTCTGACTGAGAGGCTGCAGTGCCGTGCTGACGGAGCAGCGCTCGGCCAGCAGCTGTGCTTCCCGCTGGCCAGCGGCAGCAGAGTCGAATGATGTTCGGGTGGGAGAGAGGTGGTGCTGGCCACCTGATTTCCCAAACACAAAAACAACTCATTTATTCAGCTCCTGCTTTAATAGGACATTGGGGTGGAAACATGATACAAGCACGTTTCCTTTGCGGTTGTGCCAGTACTTTCTCATGGAAAAATACACCCGCTCTGGTTGTAACAAGGAGGCGTGGTGAAGCAGAATTACAGTTAAAGCAAAACTGAGTTTAATTTGGCTGAGAGACAGGATGCCATGGTTTTAATCAAATAGAAAGCTTTCCTGTGAGAGATTGAGTTACTCCACACTAGAAAATGTCTTGATTTATTTTTTTTTTTATTTCTGATATGGATGGTCAAGAAACGGAGCTCTGTACCACTGCTGTGTCAGATCCATGGGTTTAGTTTCCTTTAAGAATTGTCTCTTGCTCCTTTAAAACATGCTTGGGTTTTCATTTTCTCTTGAAAAGTGAATCGTCAAAGGTGACAGCTTTTCAGCATTTATGAAATGTTTTCTATGTAAGGTTTAACTTCCCTGTGAAATACTTTTTGGGAAAAAGCCTTCATCAGTTACAGCAGAACAAGAAAAACTGCATCTCTCCTTAAATTGAAAGAAGTGGACACCCCAGTCCATGAACTTGGGGAAGAGCTCTCTCAAAACCAAAGACAGATATGTGGTTTATATTTTTCCAGAAACCTGCAGCCAGAGGAGTGCCAAGTGTGCACACTGCAGAGGGGGGAAATGCTGTAACTTCCTCTCTGATGTTGGATTAGCGACCTGATGCCCTGCCATCGCGTTGCCCTTGGCTGCTGGAGGTGCGGAATAACTGTCAAGCAGAAAAATGGAAATTAATAGGTGATAAATTTATTTTGACACGGATGAGCTGTGTGATCCAGAGGGAGAAAATTGCAGGCATAATGCATTCAGGAAATATAGTGAAGCAGCAGTCAAAACTCAGAAGTTTGTGAAGCATATTTAGATGTCAGCACCTCTGACAAGTCTCAATAGCACGTACTGTTGCTGAAAATGAAAACGGGCAAATTTTTCCTTAACTGTCTGGAGGTTTGTTGGACACATTGGGGGCAGGATTCAGAGTTAACTAGACTTAATTAGTCTGTTCTACCTTGGTAGTGCAGACAGCAGTAGCTGTGCTGACAGTGAAACTTTGCAGATTGACACAAACTTTACAGATACAGCCCAACCAAGATGAACTCACATTGTCTTTTCATGCATGTGGAGGTTTGTGTCCTCAGGTGTGAATTTTCTGCTCTGGGTATAACAGTTTATTTCTATGAATGGCTTCTCTTTCATTATGAACTTAATTGAGTGATCAAGACATTTTAAGGAGTATGTAGATTTCTGAATTATAAACAGAAGGAGATTCCACCTTTTTGCCAAATAAAATGTACAGTAGTTACATTTCATCGAACTGTCATTGCACTTTATCAAGGCACATATTCATTCCAGGCCAGCCACTATGAAATCAATGAAAAATTATGAGTTTGTTTGGAGAAAAGATTAACTCTTCAAAGTGGCCTGGGGTTTCACTGGCAAAGTGATAACAAAAATAAATACTGATAAAGTTGTTATTAAAGATATATCCATTTTTAAGGGGAAAAAGGTGATTCTTAGGAAGGATATTCCAAGAGAGAAAATTATGAAAATGGATCTGTTGATGTTGGTGTTCTCTCTCAGTCTGTCTCTCTCTCTGTCTCACTCCCCTCTCACTTCCTGGCACTTAACTTTTCATGGAGGAGGTTGGTGTGACAGCTCTTGTTCTAAAGCTCTGCTCACAGCAATCCCTGTAAGAAATACTGATTTCTTTTTTTCTAGTGTTGTGAATCAAAGTGTCTCAGATTCACAGATGATCACTTCTTTTCAGTATCAGAGGAGGGTAAGAACAGAGTAGCTGAAGTAAAATCCTGCTTGCATTCTGAGGTCTGACATAATTTAGCATATAAGATGTTGATTGCCATGTTTCCTTAGGTATTATGTAGCAAACTTGAGGTGCTTAAGAGAGCTCCCAGTAGGCCATGAGCAAGGAGAGTATTTATACTGTGTATTAGCCTTGGCAGGATCTGAAATGAAACTCTTACACTTGGGAGACAAACAATTTTATAATGCTGAATAAAGAGAGCAGTGCCTTCAGTGCTGTCAGCAGGCTACGCTGAATTCATCTGAGGGGCAAGGTTCTTCTGGATGATTGCAGAGAACCACTGTTCAGGAAGGTATCGCAAGGGTTAAGTCTTTTTTTTTATAGAACACTGTTTCTCTGAAAGGAATCTGTTCGAATGAAAAATATCCTAAAGAAGAAATAAGAACACAGTTTTGGGGGGTTTGTCTGTTTAAGCAAATGGCATAATAGGTGGGATTCCTCTAAATAGAAATCTCCCTGTTTGTACAGCATCTAGTTTAAGATCCCTCACAGATCACTGTAGCCCAGTATCAAAGTTTATTAATTATTATAGCACCACCTATTTGGGCACTATTGACTTTTCAAAACCAGTATTTCTGTTACGGTGGCAGAGGGTTTTCTCCATCAATTCTTTAGATGTTTCCTAGCCCGAGAGCCCGATGCCTCCTCTCCTGCCGCTTTGTGGCATCGCTTTTGCACCAACACAAAGGCGGCGTGAAACGCACCCAAAACCTGCCGTTTGGCATTAAGAGTGTGCTGATGCTCACAGTGGGACGGTGATGAATCGGGTGGTAGGAAGAGCAGCCTAGAGGCGTTGCTAAAAGGCAATAATCCGGGGCGGCTGTCAGGCTTTGGCACCCTGTCAGAATATTCTGACACACAGTCAGAATACGGCAGAGCTGTCAGGCAGGAAGCCTCAGTGAGCCTGACTGCTCACTGCACAGTCTGTGACCTTCTGTTGTTTTATACAGTAAGGTTGGTGATAGAGTTTATATTATTTTTTAATACAAAATGCCACTGTGTAACTGTTCAGTGCTAGGGGAAATTTGGGATATGGAATTTGCCCGGCAAAGAGCTAGGATACTGGTGGTGGTGGTTTACCTGCATTACCTGGATGTTGTTATTTATCCTTTGGGTTTTTTCATCATTTTTCCTTCTCCCTGAAGGAGCCCCTGCCTCTGATTCCCCCAGGCTGCGGGAAATTAATTGATCACGGACTGAGAGGGGGGAGCAAAGGCTGTAGCTGCATGGCGTGGCAGTGGGCTTTGGGTGTGCTTAAAGCCCTCTGACGTTCAAATTTGCCGTAGAAGCAGGGGCAGGGGGGTGCTGGCAGGCAGGCAGACAGCTGTGAACTGATGTCTGGGAATGGAGCGAGGGATGAGATGGTGGCGACCGCGCTGCCCCACGGTGCGGACGGGCCTTGTCTCATTGCAATTTCAAAAGCTGTCCAGCAACAGGGAGCTCGGCGCAGGCTCCTGCGCTCCGCCGCTGAGCCCCGTCTGAGCATCGCGCTGGTCTTATCAGTGCCAGCGGTGGGAAGGCGCTACTGTCTGCAATTACCACGCTGCCTGGTGCTCCGCAGCTCTCTGAAGTAGGAGGAGATCGCTGCGTGTGAGAGGAATCCCGAGAGCAGCACCGACAGTGGCAAAGCGGCCGAGAAGTTTGATTAACCAGGAGAGATCAAAAAGCTGCTGAAGTTTGGCCAGGTGATTGAGAGCAGCCCTGAGGAGAAGGACTTGGGGAGGGGTGTTGGTGGAAAAGAAGCTCAACGTGAGCCAGCAATGTGTGCTGGCAGCCCAGAAAGCCAACCACATCCCGGGCTGCATCAAAAGAAGTGTGGCCAGCAGGGTGAGGGAGGTGATTCTGCCCCTCTACTCCGCTCTGGTGAGATCCCACCTGGAGTACTGTGTCCAGCTCTGGAGTCCTCAGCACAGGAAGGACAGGGACCTGTTGGAACAGGTCCAGCAGAGGGCCATGAAGATAATCAGAGGGATGGAGCACCTCCCCTATGAGGACAGGCTGAGAGAGTTGGGGTTGTTCAGCCTGGAGAAAAAAAGGCTCCAGGGAGACCTTATTGTGACCTTCCAGTGCCTGAAGGGGGCTACAGGAGAGATGGGGGGGACTCTTTGTCAGGGAGTGGAGCAATAGGACCAGGGGTAACAGTTTTAAACTGAAAGAGGGGAGATTTAGATTAGATATTAGGAAGAAATTCTTTCCTGTGAGGGTGGT
>JAOXJK010000032.1:25689661-25734538 GCA_025774025.1 Xenus cinereus
GGCCTTCATGGCCACCTGGGCACACTGCTGGCTCATGTTCAGCCGACAGGTGACCAACACCCCCAGGTCCTTTTCCACTGGGCAGCTCCAGCAACTCTGCCCCAAGCCTGTAGCGCTGCCTGGGGTTGTTTTGACCCAAGTGCAGGACCCAGCACTTGGCCTTATTGAACCTCAGACCATTGGCCTTGGCCCATTGATCCAGCCTTTCCAGTTCCCTCTGGAATAGGGAACGTATAGACGTGTGTTTCAGGTTTTATTTTTACTAGTCAGTACAGAAAAATCTGAATATTGTTGAAATTTAAATCAACAATTGCTCAGAATTTCTTTTTAAATTTTCCTTGCTATAGAGGGGATACTGTTACCAAAATATCCTTACAGATGTTTTAATCTAATTAATCAGTGCTGTTTTGTTTATTTCTCTATTTATTTATTTGTACTTTTAACCAGAGCCATTGCTTGTCTCTTTTTTTCCCCCCTTGACAACCAACCAGTGCTAGCACTGTAATACATTTTGCTTAACATGGGCGTTTTAACAAAAAAAGTTGCTGTAAAACATCATGCTCTAACTGTCAAAATCATTTGGGTTGATTCTTGCATTCTTACTCACTCTGCATAGTATCTTACTCTTTAAAAAGTCATACTACTTTAGTCGTGGAAGGCTTCTAAAAAATAACAGTCTGCTGCTCAGATTTTAATTTATGAAAAATCTCTGAGAAATTTGGAAAGCAAGATGAATCATTAACACTAGGAATAGAATTATCATTCATTTAGATTTTCTTCCAAAATAAGCACTCTAGAGGACACCTAAGACTTTGAGCAACCTTGGCATGTATTTTAAACCATAATGTAGAGACTGCAATAAATAAAACTTCCAAAAAAAGCAGTACTCTTCTGTCCTCCCACTCTCTAACACCCCATTTAATTTCTAGTCATAAGACCCGTGCACCTCCATCACACCTTCCCACGAGATATCCTACCCGTTGCTGCCTCAGTCAGCTCACACAGATGGACTTTGTAGCATACCCAGAATGTCAACAGTTTATGGCTATTTTAGACCTTGGCAAGGAAAAGCATTCCAGAGGAAAAGTCCCTTGCGAGAGAATGCTTTGCCAGCAGCTCTGCCGTCTTTTATAAAGAGGGAAATCGAGTTTGAGGGCATCTGCAGGTGTCAACAATGGCAATGTGATTTGTACAGACAAGTGCTGACCACAACTCAGATCAGCATTTTTGCAAAAAATCTGTCTACTCTGTCATTGACTCAAAACACCAGTTTGTTATTTATTGAGAAAAATTATCTCATTTTTTTAATGGCCTTCCTGTACCTATGCTTTGATTACTACCAGCTGCTTTTGATTACATTTAATGGACCATTCAGTTTTGCCTAGTATTACTTAATATTATTTCCATGTGTATAATGTTAAACACAAAACAATAATTAATTTATTAAAATAATAAACTATTCTAGTCATTTGCATTTTTCTCTAGATTGTAATCGTTTCCATTGATTAGTTTCCTATTGTTTTTCCCCATCGTAATACAATTTGTATTCATCATATAATTCTCCTAAACGATACTCTGCAATTTACTAATATTTGTTTATTTGTAATTAAACCCAAAATTATATGACAGAATGAGGCTGCAGTCCTTCACAGATATAAGCTTTGGTACTAATCCCTAGGAACTGAATGTAGTGTTTAAGCAGGGAATTTTTTCATGTTCACAAGTCTTTGTAGTATTTTATGTTAGCCTCATGCATGTTAAGAGTTAGGAGATAGTAAAGCTCTGTGGAAGACAATAAAGACCTATATATATATGTATATATATGTATAGTGGGTCTGTATGCATTTCATGTGTGATGGCAAGTAAAGGTACTCAAGATCCCTGTGTGTGCACATATAGATTTTGATTTTGTTTATGTTTTCCATAGTCATAAAAACAACTTATAAAACAGTACAGAATAATAACAAGAACGGAAAATTTCATCACAAAAAATGATCTCCTTAGTCCATGCGTATGAGGCTCAGTTAATTTTAATGCCTTTGAAAGGTTTGGCTGAAAATCTTAAGCATGTTAAGTTGTACCTGTTCACCATGAAGTTGGTCAAACAATAAAGCAGGTTGCCCAGGGAAGATGAGGAACCTCCATTCTCGGAAACTTGACTGGGGAAGGCCTTGAACGTCCTACTTTTAAGCGTCTTCATCAGGAGGATGAACCAGAGGCCCCTCCTACCTAAATCATGCTATGATTTATTGTGCAATACACTTCATATTCCACCCGAGGTAGTGATTGGAAGCTAATGTTCCCTACAACATGCATGCAGGCTCTCTGGAAAGATTTGGTTTATGGATAAGATTTTCATCTGATATAAATTGGCATAGCGTATTTGAAGTCATTGAAGCTTGACTAATTTAATGTAGGTGAGGCTCTGGCTCTCTTATCCTTCAAAATGTAATTGGTGGGTCATATTTAGTTAGATCTCTTTTTTTTTTTTTTGCTTCCAAGTGTTTAATCTAAGGGTATCAGAAATACTCTGTTCTCATCATGCTGTAATGTTATCAAGCTGTTCCACATCTGCCTTTCAACTACAGAAGGTAGGATTTACCCATGAACAGGTATTCTGACTTCTTATGCTTTGTCTCTAAGAAGTCTGGAATTTTTAAAAGAACGAGGTACTCAGATCTCATTGATATTCTGTCTTGACATTTCCAGGCCAAATTCTCTCCTGACTTATAACCTATTGATTTAATTGGCAAAGAGTTGGGCCCTGAGTTTCTCAGCATCAGATGATTAAAATAATTATCCCCCTTGCCTTTCCTCCGCTTCCCCCCCTCCTTTGTCTCAGTAAAACCTTTTGTTTATTGCCCTTACTCTGGTACCACACTCAGACGAATGGTGAATGCCATTCTGACTTTTTATGTTGTTTAACAGAGGAAGCCTTTGTTTTTAGTTTCTCTATTATACTGTTAGGGGAATCTATCAATCCAGGAAGCAAGAACTATAAGGGAAAAATGTTTTTGCAATAGTTCGGGGCTTTTTTGCACTTGTCAATGCCATATAATGAGGTGTGTTTGCACCCTACACTGTCTGGGCAAAGGAATACCTAAAGAATTAAAATATTATTCTGTGTTAAAGCTCAGAATTTATCACAAACTCTGGAACTAATTTAAGCAACGAAATAATCAACAGTTAAATTTTTCAGATTTTTATTACATTATATCAGAGATCAGTCCACATTTTGGGAGGCCATTTTTGTGCAGGCCATTACCACACTGTTATCAGACATTTGTGCACCTAAGTGGGTACATTGTACTAATTAGCTCAGACAGTTTTACAAATGTATGTCTTGCCACTGAGCATGCAAAAGTGCTCATGAAATTCAAGTCCTACAGTATGAAAAGCTGATCATTAAATTGTCAAGCATTAGGATTCACCCAACATAAAAGCAGAAGTACAATTCTCATCATTTTTATAGTAATAGTTTCAGTCTGTCCACATAAAAAAGTCATATCATAAGAAATTCAGCATAAGAAATATCTCAGTTCTCAAAACTTAATTAAAAATTAATAATAAACTGTACAGAAACTGATGATAGCAGAAAAAATGCTGGTCCTGTTTCATTCCAGTCCCTGATCTGGAATGACAAGAATCTCTGGAGTGATGGTATCTTTCAGCTTCCTTCCTGACACAGAAGAATGTCCTTGAGGATGTCTGTAGAGGGTGCAAAGTATAAAAGGAAACCAGAGCTTTCAAACAGAGTTTTTCTGCTTACTTAAGAGTAGGGGGATTTGTTATGACAATTCCTAGTTGTAAAAGGCAATTCAGTTCACATACATAAGAAATGGGACTGGAAAAAAATGTATTGTGTTATCAAATCCCGTTCCTTTTTTTGAAGCCCAAGATACAAACCCATTTACCAAAGGCATCAAATACTGTCTTAAAACCATTGTTTTCCCTGACTGTTCTTAGTGGAAATAACATAATTTATTTGAAGATTTATAAACCTTTCTGAATTGGAAGTTTTCTTCATGGTTAGGTTGCAACCATTTGGGTCTTTCAGGCAAATAGCTTTTTAAAAAAATCTTTTCCTTTTTCCTATTTTCCCTGATATTTACAGAACAGGCAGTAATAGGGTGTGTATTATCAGCTTTTATATGAAGCAAGTTGTCTGACTCTGAGGTGCACATTTACAATAAAAAGATTTTTTTGAATCATCCAGGAGTATAGTTTTTATGCCTTATTTTAAAATAGCAAGAGGTTTGGCTGCTCTGGAAATGGAAAGTGATTATTTGGTTGAATAAAGTTTAAGGATATGTGGCTCAATGAATTCAGGAGAGATCGTGGTTAATCTAAAGATTCAGGTTTGTTTTACTTGATCCAAAGTTTTACAGATGACCTATCGTATTTCTCTTTAAGAAAAATGTCAGCCTGTTCATGAGCTGCAGAAATACTGAAAGAACACCTTTTATTCAAATAACACAAACTAAGACTATATTCAGCCATGCATTTAAGGAAAAACAATGAAAAATCAATATGCTATAGCCCACGAACATTAAAGGTCCAAAGCTACCCTTTGTCAGTATGAAAGGCATTATCCATTCTAGAGAGAGGTGATTCCAACTTTTCTCCTGTTGTTTATAGCAGGAACACCTGACAATAATTACACCATTATCAGCAATTTCTCCTGAAATGATTTAGGGTGGAGTAGCTCAGATGAGATAGACTTGGATTTAGAACAACTGATTCAACTGTATCTTGAGAGTGATGAACTGAATTAAAAATACATGTCCAGATTTTCCATTCTGAGATTATTTTTTTTTTCCACTTTGAAGCTAGAGATGGTTTTGAAGTGAATAACTATGACAAAAATTGACCCTTGTGTGAGAATCAGTTTCCTAGAAATCTTTATCATTTTGTGTGTGTGTGCGTTGATACTTTATTATGACAGAGGAAGGCAGTGCATGTTAAAGGCAAAAGTCTGTTGAAACACCGTTCCAAAAACCTTTAATAATTATTTGGTAAATTATTACCATTGTTACAGCTGATCTTAGGGGTTTTTTAATCATATGACTTCTATTTAATGAGTAAGAGGTCTTCTGTTCTGCTTTCTTGTATATGAAATTCCTTCCACTGATTATTTTACACCAATTGTCTTCTTAGATGCAGACTACAGTGCAGTATGCTTGTGCTCAGCTATGTATGTGTAAAAGGCCATAAAACAGTTTCTTGTATTCATGTCTGGGCAAAATTTGGCATCCCATTTGTCATGGGAGTGTAATAGATTTGTGAGGTTGTTGATAGCTGGCTTCTGTTTCCTTTGTGAAGCCAAACTGTAGCCTGATTGAGCTGATAAATACGTTCCACATGCTTCCCAGATTTGTGATCAACAGCCACTATTTACTCAACACAGTGTGCTAATGTGATCTTAAAGATGAAAGCAAAGGCAGTTTGCGGCTGAAGTAACATCTAATTATTGACACTGACTCTGGATGCCTCCTCTCTGGGATTCTTTTGGGGTTCCTGTTACTGTATCTGTACACTGTCAGTGAAATTCTAATAATAATATTAATATTCAGAGTAGTCTCATTTGTTTTATTCTTTCTTACTGTTCAGTATTTTAGTCCTTTTTTTCCCCTTTTTGGATTTTCTTTCATTTAACCTCATTTGATTGTTTTGCCAAAAGCAGTTTTATTTGAAAAGATAACTTTGAAAGGCTTAAAAAAATGCAGATTATATCTTTCATCTGAACAACAATTTTAGTCAAAGTTTAGGATTCCAAGAAGAACATATTCTCCAGGCATTCAGTACACATACATGTCAGTATATATCCCCTTGAGATAAACATGGACCTTACAGAGGTAAGAATCAGAACAAATGGCCCTCTCTTCCTACAGAATTGTCAGTGTTTCCATATTTAACAGTAAGTTAGTTCAGGAAATAGTAATAGATATCCACAAAACTGTTACAGGAGAAATTGTCAGCTCATACCTTGTGTTACCTGATTTACGGAACCTTTACCTGAGGACTAACTAAAATTTTGTTTTACTTATAAATATCTTATTTGACTGGACCTTTTCTATGCAGATAGCACAGAGCTTTAGGAAATGGTTAATGCTGGTTAACAACTGTAGGCGTTGGTGAAATGAAATCCATCTCCGTGATACAAGTGAAAAACCCACCAAAACAAAAAAACAAACCAGAAAACTACCAGACTACCCGATCCCTTGTTGATACTTTATTTAGGCATGAGCCTGAGGAAATCACTTGCAATCTAAGCAAGGCTTAATTTCTCAGTCAGTTACATCAGTTTCGTATGCTGCATCTCCACTGAAAATGAAAACAGTGCAATTAGTCAACAAAAGCAATATAAACAGTTTAAATCTAGCATTAAATGGATATGCTAATGAAGAAGCATTGATAAATTTTATCAACCCATTACTATGCTCACTAATTCTTATATCATCCAGGGGAGTAATTCAATTGTTACCAATAGTGTTTATGGGTCACCTGAAAAGAGTGGGTAATTTGTCAGTTGGACCGCTATAGTTGGTAGCATAACTACTCCTATAATTGTTTATATTAATGACACCTATAATTCAGTTATGTCTTTATAAAGTCTACTTATGCAGAACTTCTATTTCCAGCCTTTAATTAATATGATCAAGAGTTCACTTGAACCTTGAGAGAAAATTGATTAAAAAAATCAATGTTGTATTTCTTGTATTCAGAGCAAACCTATATTCAATTAGTTAAATTTTTAATATTTTTTGCTAGTAGTTCAATTTTCAAATTCTATTATTTCTATATTCCATGGCAAGGTGGGTTTTGTCAGTATTGCCTCTCAGTATTGTTTACTCATGTTCATAGGCTACCTAGTGACATATTAGATTCTGTATCACCGATTTAACCATCTTGTTTATCTTTTGTTATTTAGTTTGTTTCTGTAAAAAGTTTCTAAATGTCAGACTCAGAATGAGTCTTCTCTTAACTCAGCTGCATAGTAATAGTTAGTACTTAAAAAAAAATGACCTCCCAGCAAATTCAGTGGAGATATTACAGATAATTTTATAAAGATTTATTCTCCAACTTTTTTTCTTCATGAAAAATTCAGAAGTATAGACTTAATAAAGTTCTGCCGGTGGTTAACCCTCACTGGCTTACATGGTCATGCACACAAAGGTTTTTTTTTTTCCCATTGTAATTTACTGTAGAAAGAATGAAAAACATAAAGAAAATTATTTAAAAAAATATCTTTTTGATTGTGCTCAGAATAAAAACGCTCTTTTTTATTTCTGCTCTTCTTGGAAGAGTTTAAATAGGAATTTTAGTTTTAATTTTCTTTTCAGAGCTATGTTAAAACATGACCAAGACACTAGAGATAAGGTCTGTCAGCAGTTCCATTTATAACCCACCTCTGTCTCTCCACACTGTTTTAAAAGCTTTTTTGAATTGATTTTTAGATGCTTTGGCAGCAACAAGCTTATAACTGGTTACAGACAACATATAAAAATAAAATTAAAACTTAATAAGGTAGGTGATAAGTGAACGAGCCCATTGAACTTCACAGAATAGTGTCTGTCCTTACATGGTATTAATAGCAGCATCTCCTGAAGCAGCTGTACATTAAGAATACACTAAGGCCATTAACAAAAAGCTTATCTGAGGTCGAAACAGATTCAGATATTTTATTTCAGAGGTACATATATATGTACCTGATGGTTTTTGTCAGTGTTAGGTTGATGGTTGGACTAGATGATCTGAAAGTTCCCTTCCAACTTTCTATGATTCTATGTATTTTTTTTACCATAGATATCTCAATCCTTTCTAGTGAAATTAAGTTTACATTTTCTATAGGAATCTCTTTAGCCTCAAATACTTTTGTGAAGTCCCTGGGAAATAGAGATGTTTATGGCTCATACCAGACTATATTATGGTAAGGTCTCACATGACTCACTCTTCAGATTTGTCTAGGAAGCCAGACAGGTTTTATACATTTTTCTGCTTAGCTCAGAAGCACAACAGAACATATGTTCTTAGATATGCCTGTGTCTTCAGATTCCTGTGGAGTTTGCAATCCAGTCATAAAGCATCCAGGATGGTACTTGAAACTAAGGCATTCAATGATTTGTATTGATTTTAGACGCCATCAGAAAGTAGCTAATGCTGGTGAGTAAGCAGCCTGGATCCGTCTGTGAGACGCGGTGATTTGAAGTCTGTCCAAAGTTCCAGGTTTGTTGCAGAGCAACTAAAATGAGACTTGTCTCATTCCGGTATCCCTATGAAACACAAAGGTAGAATTAATTTGATGTGTGAAACCTGTGTGATTATTTTAGCTGTTTTTGATGTGGGTTGTAAGTACACTAGTCATTTGTGCTTGATTATAACGGGAAGCAGAGTTGCAGAAATTATAGGTGATGTAAATTGTATGGCAAAAAGTATACAAATTTAGTATTTATCCTTGAAAAGTGTATTGCATCCCTCAGTCAAAATTTTGGTTTTTCAAGGCACTGACAGTGAATCACTTCATAAAAAAGTGCTCTACTGCAGTAAGACAGAACTGAAGACAAAACAGTAAATTTCTCTTTTAGAGAACTAATTCGAAAAAAAAACCCCAAACACCTCCAAATCAGGTGTTCATTTATGATTTAGCCTATCTTTGTAAATAAAACAGCTTCATTTTTTGTAACAACAAGGCGTATTGTCTCCACAGAGGATAAGTTTACCTTTTTACTTTGTCTCCTCTAGAATTGGTGTGGTTTTTTGGGTGCTGCTGCCAGTAAATCATACTTTATCCTAAGTATTAGTCCATTGCATTTTTCAGCAAAGCTGCATGCAAGGTTTTTCGACAGCACTTGAGAAGGTAAACGTTTAGACGGAATTGATTTGCATAAAAGATGGGAGAAAGTAGTTATTCCAGATGTGGGGAGAGATTCCAAAGGCTTAGTCAGCCTTAGAACTCTGCTAGAGGAGATGATGTTCTCCAGTGTCACTGTTCTGTCTAATCAGCTCCGATTCTGACACATCTCTGAGTGTACTTGAAACGCAGGAAACTTTCTGTGAGTGCCGCAGATGCAGAACATACGGAAATAGTATCTTACCAAAGGAACAGAAGGTGATCAGCCAGATAAATGCCATTGGAGAGAATGTAGAAAAAAAGACTAAAGTAACAGAGATTTTGCTTGTGGCCGAGGATGTTTTTGAATACTGTTCATAAAAACAAATAAGTAAAGCTTGTAAATAACCATCATTATTAGCACGACCACAAAAATTTATAAAGCAGGCAGGGTGAAAGGTTATAGCACATTTTCCTTAGGCTCATTAATATTCCTTATATTTTCATTATTGTAAATATTTTCTTTTAAAATTAGTATAAGATAAAGGATTTTCTAGAGATAGAATTTTTGTCAAGGTTAAAAGTTGGATTTTTTAAACATTTATTTGAGGAGAAATTACTTCTGTCATTCAGAGCCAGTTCTTCTAAAGATGCAAAATACAAAAAGGTACAAAGATGCAAAGGTTATCTTTCATGTCCTCAATTTCTGTGGATTATTACTATTTTACACAGAATCAAATATTTGTGTATGATTTTACTAAGCAAACAGTGACCAGTCACTAAAAATGGAACTATACCTTATATTCAGTAAAGTCTCCAAATATCCTTATAACTTGGAACTCTCAAGGAGTTTGGAGACCCATATAGTTTGTCTGTGGAACGACCCAGATATTTCAATATAAAGCTCTGAAGCGAACATAAATTTTTAGTATATCAGCAGAAATTATGAAGAGTGACAGATACCAAACTGAAACAAGACTCCTAGGGAGAGTCCAAAGAATAGAGAAATCTTTATGGCAAAATAAATTAGATGTTTTCTATCTAACATTAAAATAATTATATTTTTATTATATTTTTAAAAGGAAACTTGACTCGTTTGAGCTGGAATCATTTTTCAGTCTGCTTCAAAACCCTTGTGTTTCTTTTTTTTTTTTTTTTAAATGCATTTGAGAATAATGAAATATCCTGCTTTTTAGCTTAGAAAATGAAAGCTAAATGCTTGATTTCAAAATGACTTTTCATTCTGGAAATGTGTTAGTAATAGCAGTAGAGCATACATTACAATGATGCACTCTGAATATCTCAACAAAAGGTTTTGATTGACCTGTTTTTACTTTTTTTTCCCCCCAGTTATTATTTTGTAAGAAAAATCTGAATTATCAGGTTTGCATTTCAACTTAGAATGGGGAACTTATATCAAAAAACATTGAAAAGAATGAACTAATTAGCAACTTTATGCTAGATAATGGCCTATGTGTCAATGGAGAAGTATGTCAGTTTTACCACCTTAAATTATATATTCAAAATGGATGCATTAAACTTAATATTTTCAGTTTATTGCCTGAAAGAAAAATCTTAATCAGGGTAACGTAACTAAAAATGAAAATCATCCATGATTTTTTAACCTAATCAATATTTTACGATAAAAATGTTATAAATCTAAGTAACAATCCCATACATATTTTCACATTACTTGTTTAATATAGAGTTGCTTTAAGTAGTATACGTTTAAAAGTGACATTGAGAAGGGCCCTTTGTATAAAAAACGCAGTTAAGACCTTTCTGTGGTTTGTGATAAAACACTTAATAATGGCATGTGACCACAATTCATTCAGCCATTTTTTCCTCTCAATAAATGCTGATTAGATGGAACACATTTGGATTGCTCTCGTTGCTTATGCAGCAGTATTGCAGGATAATGCAAGCTTTTGACTGAGTCAAGTGATCTTAGCATAAATACAACATAAATCAAAATATATTGTAATTGATAGTGCTTTCTAAAGGTTTTCGAAATGTCTTGGTCCTTTGAATCGAACTGTTTTCTTATGTAAACCATTCTTTGCGTTGATTCTTCCTACAATTTCCCTTATTCCCATTTCTCGTGTGAGTGGAAAGAGGAATTTGACTGAAACTTTTGCACCGTAACCTGTAGGATGCTTCTGATTTTCACAGCTAGCACCTTCCTCCTGAAGAATGAAAACTTAATTCTGCAATAGGTTTAATTACGTGTGGAATAAACCCTTCCAGGAGGTTGGTCCAGTTGTGACTTGCAGTTAACACACCTTTATGAAGAAAACCAATAGGACTATATAATAATACTCTTTCAATTGTTTTTAATCCTCTAAATGAGGTGAGGTTTAGCTTCACAGTCTTTGGATCATATTACTAAACTTGGTTAGGCGTCAAAGTGAGCTGCAAACATAGGAGTCTTTTAGAGCTTAATCCTACCCTTTTTCTACTTAAAGCAATGGGAAAGTAGTTTATTATTTGCTTTTGGTAGGTCAGAAGTGAGAAACTTCTGAGTCTTTCATTTAAAAGTATAGAGGTTTGATGAGGTTAAATCTACACTGGGTTGCCATCTGTTTGACTGCCGTTGTCATCAGTAAAATATGTCAGCATTATTAATGTTAGAGACACGAATAGGGTATTCAGCATCTGAAAGCAATGACATGTAATTTTAGCTCAGTGTAAACATAAAACTTAATATGAGTGTTTGTGGCTTGGGTTTTTGTTTGTTTTTTTTTCTCAATATTTATTCTTCCCTTTTAGTTCCTTTTTTTGCAAAACTGACTCTCTTAATTCTTCATACCAACCAGGATTATACAAAAAAAAACCCCTAATCAAATTAGAATTTGATATTTCTAATGATTATTCTCAATCATGTTCATCACACTGTAACAGTAGTTACATGCAGATAGAGATACTAAATAGCATATATAGATCACTGGTTGTTGTAATTACCGGTATTTTATGAACCATCAAGATACAGGCAGATTCCCAAGAGATATAATACTGATGATGTTGAAATATCACTAAACTCCCTCATCATAACTCCTTTTTTATTCTTTTTTTTTTTTTTTTCTCATTATCATTTTGGACTGCTTTTACTGACTGTTTTATTGGGAGCTATTAGAAGTTAAGGCTGTCTTAAAGTGCAGAGGGACAATATCAAATGGTACGAGATCAACAAGACCATAACTAACATTGGAGTGGGAGCAAATGAGAGAAATGAGAACAAATGTACAACTGATTTCAGAATGGTTGTCATCAAACATTCATTTTAGTGTGAAATACTACTTGATAAGAAGATTTCTCTTTAAAAAGAGAGCATTTATGTAGTTCCAGCAATTATCTATGTCTATAAATCAGGCAAATTGATGACAAGTGTACCTGATGGGGCCGTCATAAGTTTTGTTTCCATTAGAGTAAGTAGAGAAACTGTTCTAGCTGACTGGGTAAAGCCAGCACTGTATCCACAAAATTTAATTATTAGGAAAAAAAAAAGCACTATCAATTACTTCTGATATCAGGCTTTGATCTTGTTTTAATGTTATTTACATTCTACAATGATAGTGAAAAGTGAGTGTGTGTGTGTGTAATTTAAAAATGTATCTGGAATCAATGCCTTTTTTAAGGATTAATGTTAAAAATATATTTTTTTTTCCCCAATATTTACTTTAATCACAGAGATCTTTCGAACCTAAAAATGTGAACATGAACATATAGGCAATATTGCTGGAGTACCAGTAGAAATTCTTTCAGAGCTGTCCCTGAGCATCAAGAACAGCCGGGAAAGGCCGAACGGTGCGAAAGAGTGAATTAGGCTGGGGCTTGGCGTAATTAAATCTCAGGTGTGTTAGTTAATTCTGACTTGGATGTGAGACAGAAAACAAGAAACACCGAGCGCTAATGGTTCCGTTGCTTCCTTGAAAAATGGTAACACGCAGCAGGGTGCGTGATTGTTGATTAATAAACAAGCACCTAAAGTGCATGATGAGTCAGAGGGTAAAGGCAAATGTTTTCAGACACCCTGAAATTTGCATATTCAGGTGCCAAGATACTGAGGAGACCGTAACTGAAATTGCTCCACATAAAAAAAGCACCCATAAGCCTTGCTCTTCTTTAAGTATATCTCTGCAGAACGTATTATAAGTGAACATCCAACTCGTGGCAGACAGTGTTTTTTTTTTTTAAATAGCGGTGTTTACTGGGGGTATGCATAATGCTTGTGAGTCTTCATCATGACATCACTCATGACATCGCTCTGTTACCTCTTGCTGCCCACACCAGTCAGAGTAAAGCTAAAGGGTGCCCGGTCTGCTGCTTTTCATTGTACTTCAAGCCAGCAGAAGACCTCTTGTCCTCTGCCTTGTGGTCATTCTTTCATTGCTGACTGTTTCAGATGAAATATTGTGGCAGACATAACAGTGAGTTTTGGGTTTGTTTTTTTTTTTTCATTGACAGAATGTGTCTTATGTGTCTTAGTAGCTAGAGCCTTTATATTTGGGAAAGATACATCATCTGTGGCCAGCAGGTCAAGAGGAGGGGATTCTACCCCTCTACTCTGGTGAGACCCCAGTTGGAGTGCTGCATCCAGCTTTGGAGTCCTCAGCACAGGAAGGACGTAGTCCTGTTGGAGTGGGTCCAGAGGAGGGCCACAAAGATGATCAGAGGGCTGGAGCACTTCTGCTATGAGGACAGGTTGAGAGAGTTAGGGTTGTTCAGTCTGGAAAAGAGAAAGCTTCAGGGAGACCTTATAGCAGCCTTCCAGTACCTGAAGGGGGCTACAGGAGAGACGGGGAGGGACTCTTGATCAGGGAGTGGAACCATAGGATGAGGGGGAATGGTTTTAAACTGAAAGAGGGGAGATTTAGATTAGATATTAGGAAGAAATTCTTTCCTGTGAGGGTGGTGAGACACTGGAACAGGTTCCTTAGAGAAGTTGTGGATGCCCCACATCCCTGGAGGGGTTCAAGGCCAGGCTGGATGGGGCTTTGAGCAAGCTGATCTAGTGGGAGGTGTCCCTGCCCATGGCAGGTCAATGATCTTTCAAGTCCCTTCCAACACGAACCATTCTGTGATTAAGACACAACCTGAACTGTACAAAGACGTTTTGGGTGGTCTCTCAAGAGAGTTTCAAATTAGCTGAAGCAAAGCTTCTGGCAGAAGGTCAGGGAAAGCACTGCAGTGTGAGCTCCCCAGCATCTGTTTACGTCGGGTACCACCTGGAGGTGCCCGGCTCGGCCCAGAGCCTCGGTGCCAGGCACAGTATGGGTGTATGAAGGGGCACAGTCTGCGTGCCTGCTGTGAGGAGGGGGTCACCTGGGGCTTTCAAAGCACAGCAGCAAGGCAACAGGGCAGATGTTGTTTTGGAGGAGTCCCGCAGGAGAAGGGGGCATAGGCAGGATGAGCTATTAGGCTGCACAAACTTTGCTTTCTGTGATTTTGGCTTAAAGAGGGGTGGGTGTGTACACACACTGCCCGTGGTATTTTTAACTAGCTCTCGTTACGTTTCTTTGAACCCTTTTGAAAAGTCAGGAGACTGAAAGCTTTTTGTTATAAACTGCTGAGGATTTGCACCTGTGAAAGGGGGGAAAACTGGCACTAGGGGAGGTTGTTCCTTCTTAGGTAGTGCCCAGCAAGCCCCACGGAGGGGTTCGGGAGGTCCTGCCTTCCCACCACTGACCAGCCTTGGCAGCACTTCTCAGGCAACCCTTGTTACGTGTTTTACCTGAATGCAAAAATAGGCTTTTTTTTTTTTAATAGATATATGTGATACATCCATGAAAAATACCTACGTATGTGTGTTTTTCCTCCTATATAAACAAAGGTGCAGTGTTGGAATTGGCTGCCTGCTAAAGGCACGTTCAGCTTGTCATCTGTTGCACTTCACTGTAGCTTGTTCAGAGGAGGGCGAAAGTTGATTTTATTTTTTTATTTCCAATGTCTGGGAGAACAAATAAAGAGTCTAGAAATGTAGATAAGCTGCTGGGAGCATTATTGACTGGAGGAAAAAATGCTTACCTTTTTTTCTCTTGGGATTTTACTCTTTTTTTGTTGAATGAAGCCCTTACCTTTTGCCCTCTGAAATTTGCCAGAAGTTGTTGATAACTTTTTGCTTGTTGTTTTCTCATACAGCAATTCTCGTACACACTCATACAGCTCAGCTTTAGAGAGCTCTGCAACCCATCACCTATTTTTTCATTAAGTTTGATGCGGAAGAAGCGTAGTAAATGTTGTGATTCTAACATAGCATTATTTCTGAGTAAATGACTGATGCTGGAATTCATGGTATGGAAAATCAGGTGGTGAAAAACCAGCATAGCACCTTTTGAACTAAAATCTTGATTATAACTTTGCCATTAGCTGAGTTTATGTAAATGTACTTTGGTAGCGGAGCGGTAACACTAAGCTTAGTCCTGCCATTTCTGAAGTCAGTGGCTGAGCTCCGGGAGGGAGGTGGCACAGATGGGCTGTGCCAGGGAGGGAAGCTCTGACCTGGGTATGTCTCATGGTCTCTTATTTTGCTGTGTCCTCCCAGTTTGAAGCTGGACTCATCAAGTCGAGGGGAAAGAACATGAACGTGCCGGGGAAATTTTTTAAAATTCAAAATCCACTGTTACCAGCTGCTGGACTCGTGGTGTGTCAGTTGGTTTTTGACTCGAAAGAGGGTTTTGCTCAGGGTGCATTTGCAGTGACAAGATGCAAACTGGAACCACGAGGGGCTGCTCCGGAGCCTTACGGCCCTACAAGCCTCGCCGAGGGCAGCAGCAAGAGAGCGGGTTAGGGCGAGGAGGACAGACGCCTGCAGACTTGCTCTGCCAGGTAGAACACATGGCAAGAGGCAGTTTCTTCTTCATGAGGGCACGTTGCCGTTGCCTCTTGTCTTGGCTCAGACAGTAAAAAGCTTGTTTCACCGTTAGGAGATGGCCAGAAGGCTGGGAAATGTAAGAGGACAGGAGAAAAGGAACAGGGTCAGGAGCTGGGAGTGAAAGGTTGATTGGTTGGGAGGGCTCTCGGCAGGCGTGGATCGAGGGCGAGCAGAAATAAATTGTGTGTGTGAGTAGAAAATAGATGGGCTCTGACCTTGCTTACTGAGGAGTTTAATGAGGGTTCAATGAAATCGGGGGAAGGACATATTTGCCCTATTTTTAATCCTTGTTTATCTTTACATAGTCTTAGAAAAAATGTTCTGTATTTTAAACCAGGGAACAAGTACAGAGGAGAACAGCTCTGTGTTTCTGAATGCTATTTTAACAAGAGGTCCTCAAGCTGATATGGGTCTGTATCAGAATTTGCTGTGGACTTTGTGCTTTTATTGGAATTACCAGCAAAGTCACAAACTCAATTTACTTGTCATCTCTTGAGATGAAGGAAACAGTATGATTGTTGGAATGGATGATGTTGGTGCCCCTTGGCTGTTTTAAGTTACTAATGTTGGTTTTTTAGGTATAGAAAGTGTCATTATTACCTGGACGGGCAACAGCACTTTACTTGGGTTTGGGTTCACTGTTTTTGCTTGTTGAAACATTGGCAAGAGGTGTAAGTTTTAAGTTTTTCCTTTTTTTTTTTTTTTTTTTAGTAAGCAGAAGGTCCAAGTTGCAACACTCCGGACTTGGACGTTTCCAAGATGTGGTGAAGTCTTAGGACAGGAACTAAAATGTGGTTCCCTGCCAGGTCTGAGCTGCTGCCCCGGGAAAACAATCGGTAGAGGAAAGGTTACAAAGAGAAGAATTTTATTCCTTTTTTTCTCTTGACAGCTGGCTAATCTTTCTGAATTTGGAAGGTCATAGTCATGAGGCATAGAGAGGGTAATAATAGCAACGTGTGTCCCACAGAATGCTCCACTGCTTTACGGCTATTAGGAAAATACCACAGGAATTAATTTTTTAAAAATAGCTCAGTGTTGCAGGCAGGAGGGGTGTGACTATGGCTGCAGGAAAAAGTTTTGGCTTCTTAGTTCCTAAAGTAAAAAAAAATCCTGTTTGCTTAATGTTTATCTTGAGGAGTAAATTGGCCTCTCCTGCCAGAGAAAACAGTCTTTGGGTTCAGCAGGTCCTGAGGCAAAGAAACTTTATTATTGTTTGGGTAGGAGCTGGCAAACGCTGCCAGGTGCAGTGCTTTATACCTAACCCGAATCTGCCTGGTAGAGGGGGGGCCTAAACTTAAAAGTATGCAGCTGAGGATAAAGGCTTTGATAGCTCGGTTTTCATCAAAAGCTCGAGACCACAGCAGCAACCCAGAGCTGGAAGATGGAGAAAAAAAGTTGAGGTCCTGGAACAAACTGAAGAGTAAGAGAAAAAGTGCAGTTGGGAAACTGAGAGCTGTGTGAGGAGGAGAAAGAGGGGGGGAAAAAGCAGAGGGGGGGGGGAGAGGAACAACCTGTGCAGAGGACGGGGGGCTGTACCCCGCCACGCTGTGCTGCGGTGAGCGCAAACGAGCACTAACTGAAGCCAGGGGCCTGCCCAGGAGTTAGAAACCCCACTCCAGCAGGGCCTGTGGGTGTTGTGATGCCCCCGTGGCTGCCTGCCTCCTCTTCTCCAGGCTGAACAACCCCAGCTCCCTCAGCCTGTCCTCATAGCAGAGGTGCTCCATCCCCTGATCATCCTCGTGGCCCTCCTCTGGACCCTCTCCATCAGGTCCATGTCCTTCTTATATTGAGGGCTCCACACCTGCACACAATACTCCAGGTGAGGTCTCACCAGAGCAGAAGTATAGTCCTTCTGAAAACAAGTATAGTCCTTCTGAAATTGCTTGTAGGTTTCTTGAGGGGCTTTTGGCAGGTTGGTGTCACTGCGGGCTAGACTGGAAGCTCTGCACCGAAACTGTGATGTGCTGAAACGTGAAGTCTGCGGGAGCCTCTCCCTTTGCCTTGCCCTGCTGCTGCCCTGCTTTAGTCCTGGTGCAAATGCCCTTTGTACAAACTTTGGATGCTGGTAGCTGTTGTTTAACCAAAGAGTCTACTTTGGAGCCTTGTAGAGGTCTTTGCGTAGGAGATAGCAATGACAAGCTGTACCTAGGTAGGAAAGAAAAAAAGCTGGAGCGCAGAGCAGAGTACGGTGGAGAAGGAAGGGATGTTGCATTTCGGTTCTTTGATGTAGGCAAAAGAGTTTGTTCCTTTTCAGGTACAGGAGAAATAGGATTTTAAGCAACTTGGAGCAAGAACTCCATTTATTACATCCACTTTGAAATGCTGCTTGGATGTGTGTTAGTGGAGCACATGCAGCTCTTCTGCAGCGAGTTTGCCAACTGCTTGGCAAGGGGCAGGGGAAATGCCGGTTAAAAATGAACTAGCAACTGAGATAAATGACATGAACAGCTCGCGGAGCTTGGCGATTTCATCAGCGTCTGATCCACTCCCTTGTCTCGTGGCTGCCCAACTGCCTTTGTAACCCTTCTTGTGTTTTCTTGGCTTTCTGTCCAGCAGCCTTCTAGACACCGTGTTCAGCAGCTCCTTCAGGAGAGGAGGTCAGATGTGTTTCTCTGAGAGGATTCATTGTAATCAGAAGCAAGGTGTTTTGTATGACGTTAACAAAGGACCTGATCTTGAACCACAGAAGCCAATGGCAGCTGGGTCTGGGGTGTCTTCAGTGTGTCTCGCCTGGCTGGCAGAAGGGCCAAGTTGGAGGTCCAGGCAAGCTACAGGCAAATGAAACTTGTTTGTAAGTTGAAGTTGTAACTTCTCCCGTTCGGGGATGATGGATTTTAATTGTGCTGCTGCTTTTAACTCTCTGCTATTGCAGGTTAGGCTAGCTGACCTGTCTCTGTGTATCAGGAGGACAGTGGGTAGCGGTGGCGTTCGTGATTAAGCTCAAGTAAACGGTGTTTATCTACTTGTGGGTGCACAATATAAGCTTTTGCCCACTTTTGTTATCTGCCACGTGGGTGAGTTTACTCACCTGACTTACAGCAGTATAAATAGGGGTGTGGAGAGGCGCAGAGAGAAAATGCCCACTGGTCCCTTGAAGGTGGTCGGGGGGCTCCTGGGCAGCCTCACCCCGTGGCTGAGAGGCCGGCGAGTGAAGCCCGAGAGCGCTGGAGCACCGTGCCCATCCTGCTGCAGCTCTGCAACAGTTCCTTTACGGGTGCAAGACATTTGTCTTCCCACAAGGAAGACCTTCTTCATCAAAGGGTAGAGCTCGTTTGTGCAGTCCATACCCATCCCCTAAGGGAGGCAGTGCCCCGTCACTGAGGCGTGAAGCACGGGTTGTCCACCTGAACCCAGGGATGCGGGAGCGCCTTTCGCTGCGCCACTGTCAGTATTTATATCTAGATGGAAACGTCTGGAAAAGGGAGAGAAAGTTTACTTGCACTTGGCATCCCAAAAGACTGGTGTTAAGATCCGATGAGTAAGTTGCGACATTTGCTGGAATGAAATAGTAGGCAAGAGACTTACTCTTTTAAGTCAGCCAGGTTCTGGGGTTTTTTTCTTCATTTAAAATTTGGATGTTACCTTTGATCTCTAACTGTGAAGTTCATGGAGACGTAATTTCTGTTAAGTTGATATTACTATTATTTGAAAGAATAATCTTTCTTAAACCAAGTGGAATATCACATGACGATGCCACCAGACCTGAGAGGTTTTGACCCAAAGGGGGAACAGGGGAGAAAGGCAAGGGGAGAGGTGACATAGTCCCCGCCTTGTTCTGGGGCACCAGTGGTACGAGAGCAATAATGGTGTCTTCCTGAAATCCCGTGTAAGTGGCAATCCCAAACTTTAGCACTGGCGTTGCTCGCAAATGCAGTAAAATCATTCTCTGAGTACGCACTGTACCTTGTCTTTCCAGGCGCTTGCCAAACTCGAAATGAGCATCAAAAGGATTCTGGATGAGAGTCTACAATGAGGACATGGGCTGTTGAAATGCACGAGGAGGAAAAACCTGGGAGAAGAGTGTGAAAGAGAACTATTCCTGGCCTGAACAGAAGGTAAAAATTATAAAGCAGAAGGTTAAGAAAAATGACTGGAAAAGTGCTGTAGCATCTTGTGGTGAGAGGAAGGCGGGGACTAGCCGTATCAGAGAGCGTCCTCATTCTGTGTGCTAGAGAAATAATTGGCTTCTGTGCTCAAATACTGGCCTTAGCCTGTTGGGCACAACAGACGTGTGGGTACACGCGCACACACACAGTATATGCAAGTGTACGGAATGTTCCCTGGTACAGAGAGTGCAGAGGTGCTGGGGAGATGCCCCTCTTGCTCTAGGGGTGTGGTGTCTGCCATTCCTGTGGGAAATGGCAACGGAGCCTTGTTCCTGGGTCTTGGGGAGTCCTTTAATAGCTGGATTACAGGAAGACAGTAAAGTGGCAAAAATCTGCCCGTGTACTACAGAACGAGGTTAAATATTACTAAGAGTAAAGAAAGAATTGGCTGATTCTTAACAGCTATTGGGAAACAATCTGAGAAAAAATAATGATGGAGTGTCTGAGCTATAGAGCAGGGAATTGTTTCTGTCTTTGTCCAGAAAATTCAGGTCCACTTTGCTTTGTTGTTTGACATGTTATTAAGAAAATGAGGGATAGATCTCTGCTCTGGACACTATCAAGCCTATAAACATGATATTCCATCTGGCTCTCTCTAGTTAAATAAGGGGTTTCTTAGGAGAAAAAAGACCACCTAACATGAACAGTCTGGTGAGCACCCACATCCAGTAATTGGATCAACTATCCTGATCTCTGTAATGTTCCCGGGGCTGTTTGTCAAGCTTAAGGAGAGAGATAAATAAAAAATAAACCATTCGTTTTTCAACGAATCGGTTATCTCGGCCCAAAGCAACCAGCAAGAGCACCGTCTAGAGGAAAATTTGTTTCAAAGCAAAGGAACAGAGCTTGGGCTTGGAAGAGGTTATGGAAGTGCACAAGGAGACTTGGTAAGAGCAGAGCAGCTAGAATGTGATTTGATTCGTTTTGGACTTGAAATCCTGAAGGCCTACACCGAGCTGGTCTGAACTCTGGAGGTGCGTCAGCCTGCACTGTTAAAGTCGTCTTTGTGGCCCCTGAAGGTCTTCTGTCCTTTGGCATCTTCCTCTCAGCCCAAATAAAGCATTACGGGTGTTCAAAATGCATTTCCTGCCTTATTGCTAGGTCAGTTCGATGCAGTAGGGGTGTTCTCAGAATGCATCAACTTGAGGAGGTTTCTGTGTTCTTTCAAACCGCTACTGGAGCTTACCACTAAAATATTTCTTTCTTTCTTTCTAGAGTTGCAGGTTTTTACCAGTGCATCGCTCATCTCATTTGCTTTTTTTTATGGATGTGGAAAATCTGAAGGCATCAACCCTTGTGTGACTACAGGACACGAGGATAAAACAGCAGGTAAAGTGTTTTAACTACCAGGAAAACTTTGATAATTTGGTGTTTCAGATACAGATAAATAAAAATTGCACAGGATTTAATGGGGCCTCATTTGACAGTCAATGGCTCTGTCCTTCTAACATTCACAATTGAAAATTTAAAGGCAAACAGCTATAGTTTATCCTGAGCAGAGGAAATGGTCTGAAGTTGGGGCAGGGGAGGTTTAGATTAGATATTGGGAAGAATTAGTTCACTGAGAGAAGTGAAGAGAGAACTTCCTGTGTCCAGGAGATAAGATTTCTATTTTAACCAGGGAGTCTCGGTCTCAGAAAGCTGTAGTCATATGTGGTGAAGACGATCTTCATCCACTGCAGATGAACCAGACCAAAATGTGTTAATCTTGTTAGATGCCAAAGAAGGTAAGAGTTTGTGCAGGTTCAGTAGCGTGCGGAACGATGGGAGCTGCTGCTTCTTCTAAAATGGACATTTTATATTGCAGAAGCTCTTAAATCACCTGTGAAACTGTTTTTTAAAAAAGCTAGGCTGAAAACTGTCATTCTTCCTTTTGCGTAATACATATAACGCTCTTGTCATATTATAGTGAAATGTGGTTTTGTTTTTAAATCTGGTAACAAGAGCTACTTCACTTTGGTTGAATTTGGTCCATTTCACTACAATAAAAACAACACTTTCTGTCCAGAAATGAAAACAAGATTTCCAATTAGTAGCAAGTAACAGCCTCCTTTACTGATTACTTTAAAATTACAACAAGGTATTTCAACTATTCACAGATATTTCTGACATATTACAAAGTAACATTAGAGAAAAAATCCAAGATCATATTTGAAGCAAAATAGTTTAAAAATGTTTTACAAATGCATTATTTTTTTCCTTTTCAAAATGTTTGTGGGTATAGTTTTGCAGGAGACTCTCTGTTTGGTCAAACAAGCTTCTGCTCTACAGCCTGTGCTTCGTCCTATGGGACAAACTCAAAAAATATTTTCATAAAGGTAGTTTTTCAGGAACAGGGGTTTGGAATATGACCTCTAATGGTCTTCTAATTTTGTCTCTGTGCACTTTGTGCAAGACTTAACATGATTTTTTTTTTTAAAAAATGATGGTTTTATAACATGATAGGAAGCTGACATTTATTTTACATTGTATTTATGTATTTAAAAGATGTGAGACCTATTTCTTCTATATACATTTTTTTAAGCTTTAAGGCTGCGCCACTAACAACATCTTACCAATCTCTTGTCATTTTCTTAAATGTTACAATTACTTTGTCAAATCTAGAATTGTCAGCAGCGATGATGATGATGATGATAATGTTCCTCATTTAAAAAATGGCAAACCGAACAGAAGAATTCCCTGGGAAACTGCACACCACGTGCGTGATACGTAACTAAAATTTAGTCCAAAGTTCTGATAAATATTTAGTTCCAGCTAGAGCTAATAGCGGTTCTAGTTCTAAAGACTACAACGTTTACTATACACAGGAGAGCTGGATGGAATAGTGACGTTGGACAAAGATCGCTCGCGGTGTTTCCCGGTGTGAGCTGTTCACACGCACTGAGGCAGCTCCACCGTTTGCTCACGCGTTGGCTTGTCCCGTCCCTGGAAAGGGAACGTTCCCGGTCGCGTCAACGGGCTCAAGTCTTACAAGATGCAAGTCATCTTCTCCGGGCTGCTCCGGCTCCAGCCGAACCGGGAGTTTCCTGCAGGATCGGGAGCCCTTTAGGACTTGCTCCTGAGCACAAGGCAAACGTGTACGGCGTTAGCAGATGCCAGTTTACATCAGGTAAGGGTTTTTGGTCTTTTGCCTTCAGCGTATCACAACATGAAAAACTGCACCAGCATTTTTCAATGAGCACCATTAACTGACTTTGGTAACGTATCTATCGGCACGACCAGCGGGATCAAAGAATATGCCGTCTCGTACAATAAGAAAGCCCGGCTGCCAATTACCTTGCAACCAGAGTCTGTAAATATTAAAACCATAAATACGTTAATAACCATACACATATACACAAAACACAGCGGTAGCAATATTACAGGATGCAGCGCCTACTTCTATATAACTGCTTTTTGTTAATACAGATGCAACACCAAAATCAATGCTATTTAATATGAAGCAAACCCTTCTTCAAAGGCCAGTGGCAGTAAGTCACAGTTCGGGTCCGGACTTCCGCTAATCTGAGGTGACTCTGGGGCTGGATCCATCCCACTGTCTATCAGATCTAACCAGTGAAAGCGTAGCACTATGGGAAGATAATGACTGTCAGTTAATACTAAACCTTTCTGAGCTGGAGCCTTCTTTTGCCACCATTTGTAATTAATTCTCCCTTTTTCACAAGTGCTCTTGGTGCGAGCACCCAGCAGGTATAGTTATTACATACAAAATAGGATTTAGGGGTAAGGAATAATAGAAACAACCAGCGTGTGGGGTCGGAATTCCTGAATTGCAGGAGGCGCTCGCCCTGGTTTGAAGTGAAGTGTCAGTGAGGTTGCACTTAGCAGGCCACTGAGAAATTGTCACTCTCCAACTTCTTCTTCTTTTCCGTGCAGTTCTGCTTCAAAGCTTGGTAGGAAGAGCACGAGACGAGCTAGAGGAGATGACTCCGCTGGTCCATTGTCTTTGCTAATGCTCTTCAGAGCAGCGTCCTCTCCTCAAGATCACATCATCTAGTCCAATATCTCCAGTTCTTCCTTGCCCTTTCTCCCCTTTGAAAATAACCTGGGAAGAGAAATACAAGAAATTTGAGTGCAAAAATAAAATAAAATGAAAGAAGCATTGGTTGAGCATGGTCTCACCAGTAAGAAAGCAAAAGCATAAGAAAGCTCAGGCAATTGTTAACTGACTCTCAAAAGCCTAATTATTCAGCTCAGAACTATGGCTGTTTTTCCTGTTTCTGATGCTCTCCCTTCTTCTTTCTGACAGAATCTTTGGGAAGAGCCAGCAGTTCAGGACAGAGTTGCTCCAGTTGGACCATTCTCTGAGGTGAGATGAACTTCCACACAAGAGAATCTTGGGCACTTTCTACATATCACCTCTGCACTGTTTTCATTGTCCCTCCTGGCAAATACATAAAATCCTCTGTATTCTGAAAAATGTTTTCTAACGGAGGAGCTTTCCATTGCTATAAATTACCCTGCAGTTGCCTTAGTTCTGGGAACTAGAAACACCCATCTTTAATTTACAAATTCTGTTGCCTGCAGACTGGTGGCAACCTGGCTCTTTGCAAAATGGCGGTGGAAGTTTGGGCCTGGATTTACACAGATCATTAGCAGTCCAGATTTAGCCTGAGCAGGAGAAATTCAACAAATACAAAGCTCGACTAGAAGGAGTGCAGCGTAAATCAGAGGTGATACACAGAATGGCCGGATGGCTTTTAAGAAACGCTTCCCGTAACTCAGTATTGCTCCCCTGTGCTCCTGCTGGAGATCAGAAACCCGAACTGTTTAATACGGGCGGTGTTTTTGACCGTGACTTAAAAATGATTCAAAGCCTCCAGCAAAACTTTGTTAAGAGTCTGCTGTTATCACTGAGCTGGAAAGAGTTAGTACAGAGTCACAGATCAGAAATTCAGCTGTGTAGTTAAAAATAATTTGGTTTCTTGCTGAAAGCGCACTTTTAAATAAGGAGTAGGAACGGAGGAGGTCAGAGAAACTCTATATTTTAGAAATGAGGGATTTTGGGTGTACTTTGGAAATAATTTACACAGAGCTAATTCGTTAGAAAGCGTTAGATAAAGGATTCTGGTCTCCGTTCATATTATCCTCAGGTTTCCAGAAGGCTCCCCTAAAATCACTAGTGCTGAGTTGGTTTTGGCTTTTAATTCACTAGAAAATAAAGCTTCCATATTTCCTCCCGATTTCTCTGCGGCAGAGGCCTCCCCTGCTCACCTAGAGTTTTCTCTCATTCCCTAATTCCTGGAGTCAATGTCCCAGTGGGTTCAGGTCAGCAGCCCAGGCTTCCCACGTCGGCTGGAAAAGATCCCAAACTCGACTGTTCCATGAGGTGCCATGAGGACGGGGGACTGGTGACCAGTTATGGTTGGCAAGCCCCGCTGCTGCTGAGCTGGTCAAGAGGGGCAGGAGACAGTGCAAAAAGGAACTGCTGGTCTTCTTCGGCGTCTCTAAAACTCATTTGCTTTTCTGCCAGACCATATATTGGTGATACACACTTATTTAATGACCCACTCTATCAGGTGAGACAGAGCTGAAGATTACCAGATGCGTTAAACTTAATGAAAATGGGTAAGAATGCGGCAAATATATTGTTATAAATTTCCACATTCGGAGTCTCACGGTCATTTACAGCTAACAAAAGATCAGGCGTCTGTGTTGCTATTGCTGAGGTAAATTTTTCAGAAAATTATCTATGGTAGTTACAGCCTTAATATTAATTTTTAGAACTACATACTGTGTGTGTATTGTAGCCTGCTCCCACCATGACTATTAAGATGCGTGAGCTTTTTAAAGCACCCGATAAATGTCAGAGCGAAACAGGCCCCGACGTGCACAAGCCTCTTCTTCAGATCTGAAATAGGAACTACCTTCAAAGCTAAGCAGAGATTGAGGAAAAATGCTGAGCTTTTCATATCAGTTTATCACCCGATGTTTCTAAGACTTCCAGGTATTAAAAGATTTCTCTGTCGCGCTTCAGACAGCTTCTTTCAATGGCACTAACCCACCGCGTGTTATCGGCACCGTGAGGTCATCGGTGACCTCCTTGGCCAGATGAGCTGCAGATGTGCTGAAGAGCATAAAACCACGTGAGACTGCACGTGTAACCTCCCCCCCTTATCAAAAATTACTTATTTTCAATCTGTTTGGCCAGTTATTAATCCACGGGGGCTCGTTCTTTCTATTTCATGACACTGTATTATTTAAAGCATTGTTCAGGAGGAATCTCGATACAGGCTTTTTTGGAAACCCGTGCACAGCGTGCCATTGTCCCTTAGGCTGCTCTTTCCTACTTCCACGGTGATTCCCTTAAAACAAGCTGTAGGAGGTAGCTCAATACAGGCATAAAACTCGATGGGTTATTTCCTGTGTGTCTATTGCTGTAGGTGGGATGGGTTTTTTTGCATAAAACTCATTTGAAAAAACGCACACTGACTGTCTTATCCTTAATGTGATCCATTGGCAGGGATCAAAGTAGTAGAACACAGGCTGAAATTGGGCCCAGAAGACAAGCAGTCTAGTGCTACGCCATCTAAGTGGCTTCAGCTTCTCATGGGAGAAAACCCCAAAAGGCAGGACGCGCATCGGTACTTACGCTCTTGATGCCTCGCCCTCGTAAGGTTATGTGTGTCTCTCTCCAGCCGTGGCCGCCGTTTCTCCCCCAAAGGGCTGGTCCGTGGGCACCGTTTTTCCTTACAAAGACTTGGAGGGCACCGGAATGCGGTCCCGGCACCTTATGCCTGAAGGACAGGCACAAGTCACCGGCCTGAGCCACGTGACCCAACGGCAGGATGAGATGCGCTGCTCTTCCTTCTTTGCCTTCGGGGTCAGGGATGGTAAGATACTGTCCCCCTGCAAAAGAAAAAGCAGTTAGGTTTGGTGTTTGGTTTTGTTGGTTTTTTTTTTAAATTCTACTATGTTACAAGAACAAACGCACAGGAGATGTTACAAAAATCAATAAAAAAGGGCTCCGCAAGGTCCAGTGAGTCTTAAAGAAGGGATATAGTTGCTGGAACATGAACCAGAACCAGTGCATCTGCCTCCCGCGGGGTAAGACTTACACTGCTGCTCCTCTGCTTACGTTAGTACCAGGTTAGGTCTTGCCCATCTAATTTCTTTTTTACAAACCAAATGTAAATGAAAATTGCACGTATTCCTTCATTTCTGCCCAATGGTGACTGCGTGACTTTAAACCCCCAGTGACGTTAACGCTACCGGGTGCATTTAAGCACCTGGGAAGCTGCAGGGTTTGCTATCGGCGAGATGAACGAGAAGGCCAGCACAAAGTCACCATGTAATCCAGCTACAGTTCTGTCCCTTTCCTCTTGATTTAAACATAATTTAAACTCTTAATATGGGATTAGATACAGAAAGCTAGAAACAGTAGTCATTTCCAAACGGCTGTTAACTTCATCCACTCCCCGAAGTCTTCCCTAACAGTACTAAGTTGTCAGTGAACATAAATAATACTTAAATAAAAACCCTTTTATTATCTCTGATCACGTATGAAGCAAAGGTGCCGTCATGAAAACATCTAGAACATGAAAAGTAGAGGCTGTCAGGCATGGCAACATGCATTGAACCTAGAAACAACAACAACAAAAAAAGGCCTATGCTTCCATAAATCCCATGCTCCCTTTCACACAGGCACGCAAAACTACAATAAAGGAGGCTTCATATCTTGGAGAAAACCCACACCTGTATTTTCTCTTTGTACTTTTCATTAGAATTTTTGTAACTTGGATGATAATTTTAAAATTTGAAATTCCCAAAGGCAGGAAGGTTGACTTTTCAAAAGTAAAAAAAATTCTTATCTTACTCTGAACCTAAGAATCTTTCTTTTTAATGAGATCATATTTTAAAATTTTTTTTTTTAATAAAAAAAATCCAAATTCAATGAACTTAAGGTAAATGTGGCATTTAACCTACCTAGTTGAACCTGATCACATAGAACTATCTGGGATTTGTAGTACTGTTGACAAACACAGTATTTAATTATAGAATAGAAAATTATTTTTCATTTAAATTGTCGCCCTGCTACTACTCAACCAGAGCTTTATTTTTTGAAAGCCACAGTGATTTTCCCCAAAAGCTGTGAGATCTAATGACACTGCACCAGGGCTTGTCACACACTTGGAAGCCAGACTTGGCTCCGAGTCACTACCACTGCAGAGGTTTGCAAGTTCTTTGGTCTCAGTGAGACTGAACAAAGCAAAGCGTTCTGCTGCTGCCTGGGGCCCCAGATCTACATTTGGGCATGAAGTGGGATTCACTTGTCCAAGGAGCTGATAAAGTTTTTTCAAGGTTTGAGGGGTTTGGTTTTGGGTTTTTTTTTTTGGTTTCGTTTCATTTGTTGTTTTTTTAATGCATTGTTTTTGCATCAAGGTCACTAACTGCTAAAATAAGCATAATAAAGTTTAAATAACTGCACCCGTTTGTTGTAGATACAATTATATCACTATAAAAGTATTGATTTGACTCATTAACTGCGTCTGTTTCAGAGAGTTACGGTGACTGAATCCAATCAAAAGGAAACAGATTTAGGTAAGCACAAAGGCAACATATTTTCAGACAAGCCCCTGCAGGAAAAGGTCCCCTCGAATCAGCTTTTTCTGCATGCACGATAAAGCTTAGGAGCTTCGGCATGGCACCTTTCAAAATGCAGATTCTGATAAACCAATAAATAGCAAACTTTGAAAGGTGAAAGCAAACACTCGGGAACAAGCTGTGAAAATAAATCCTTGCAACAAGGTATTCCAGACAGGAGGGAGTGGGTGGGTGACTTCAAGGGACTAGTTTTAACAGGTTGTGTCAACAGCAGCAGAACACACATAGGAAACAAAAAGCTGAGCTTGTCCCTGACTGGGAAGCAACACAGAAGAAAAAAAATAAAAAAGTCTAAAAAAAAAAAAAAAGCCAGTTAAAAAACCCATAGTTCTGGAACATAATATGTATTAACAACAATTTTTGAATACAGATAATGAATATGCTTTGAGTGGCTGACGTTCTCAGAAATGAAGCGTTTTTAAACCCATCGTTTCAGAAAGATGTTTGAATTATGCGTGATCTTTTCTAAAATGCCAGTCTGCGAGCAGGAGACAGCCACTTGTTTCCTCAGCTGCAGGAGGAGGGGGCTCTGCTCCGAGTCACTCGTGAGAATTTGTGTCAGGAGGAGCATATGACATGCTAGAACGCGCCTGTGGCTGGGGAGGGGGCCTGCAGCACCTCTATTCAGCCAGCTAAAAAGCCCGAAAAAGGTGCTGGGTCACCTGCAGCCTCATCTACCATGAGGTGGTACAGAGGAAAATGGCTCTCAGTGCCCCTGCCCTCCCTCAAATCAACCTATAACATTTTCCCACCCGAGAGCGCGTTCCCTTCCGAAGTCTGCCATCCCCTCACATAACGCAAGCACTCTGCGCTTCCAAGGCTGCTGCTCCGGGTGTGGAGCAATCCCGAGCGTTACGGGGAGCCAGAGGCGCGTGTCTAACCCTGTGGGGCGAGGACAAGCCAACCTCTCGGTGCCACAGAGGGACACCGAGGGACTGACCCCCAGCAGCAGAGAGGTGCGGTTCCGCGGGGACGCCGCCGGCAGAGGTGTGCCAGCAGGAGGGGGCACAGCTTCGGCTGCCCACCCGTGCCAGTCTCCTCCTAGCCTGCAAGTGGGCAGGGAGGACCCCCCTCCCATACTCCTCACGGCATCACTTTTCACCAGCCCAAACATACCCGTTTTCAGAAGTCTCAGCACACGAGCTCCTAACTTGTCTTCCTTCCAGCTACTTACCAGTTTTCCTGTGTACAGGTTGATGCGACTTAGAAGTAGAATTCAGTAAAATCAAAACGAGAGGTTAAACTAGAACATCGTATTTGGCAGCAGAACAAAGACTATTTCCAGCACTTTCTATAATTTTGCTAGTAACATAGAAATAATTATGTTTGCGTGGTGGTTTGGAAAATAAGCCTTGTTGTAGCATAAATAAAAGTTGTTCTCCAGTCCACGTTTTTGTTCCTTCTGATTCTTTTAAAATACATTATCTTTTACTGAATACGTTTACTACTCCTTCAGAAACATTCCTATTGTAAAGACACCAGCTGTGATAAAAGTGGAAATTCTCAATTGCTCTTTCATGTTGGGAATCCTCAGGTTTGATTTTTATGCACAGAAGAGGTGCGGGCGTGAAACAAAGGGGAACAGAAGCTGCGTAAATTCATCATAATACGAGAACCGTCAGCAACCTCAAGCCCGAGTGGTTCTTCAGCTACAGGCCGTGCCGATCCCCGGGTACCTTACCTGACGCATCTCTCACCGGTTCCCAGTGCAAGTCGTCATCTTTGTCCTTGATCCATCCGCACAGTCCGCTGTCAAAATTACAGCTGTGTACCAGCAGCCCTAGGCACAACAAAGCAGAAAGTCAAAAAAAAAAACAAAAAAAACCCCAAAAAAAGAGCAATTTGGATTGTTGTGGCTGGGGAACTAGCGGCTGACACTAGCAAGTAAAGATGAGAACTAAATGCAGCAGCAGGAGCACTAGAAAAAAAACCTACAAAAATACTAAACCAATAACAAGGATGCCAGTGTTATTATTAACAATTCACACTATTTCTGTGCTAAATCTCTTAGGCAATAAAACTATAAAGGTTCATGTAAAGTGGTAAGGTTTTTTTCTTTTTACCAAGAATCGTTTAAACAAGAGGCCTAAGATGGAGGAGTCCTGTAAAAATGTGTAAAAGCCCAAGGGATCTCAAAAAAATTCTAAACCCCAGGCCTTGAACAGGGGAGGTGATCTTTACCTGGGTCGTCGTTTGCTTCAAATTCATCGGCGGTAATCCCTCTTTCAATTTCAAGTATTTCAAACAGATTATTGCTCACTCCAGGCTGGCGCGGAACTGTGAGAAAAACAGTTTTTCAGAAATGAATGAGATAAAGGTAGTTAGTGACCTACTTCTTTATCTTTAATTAAAAAAAAAAAAAGCAGAGCAGCTCTGGGCATTGTGCTTCTCTTGAATAATTCAATATATTTAATTATATTTGACATGAAGATTCATAAACTTTATGCCTACGTGATTTATGATTTATGTTGTAACATTTATCTGAGCGCTGTAAAAGGTGATTCCAAATCTGCTAAAGGCTCTTCAAATGAAAGCTCCTTTTTAACTAGGGGGGAGGGGGAGGGAAAGAAAGAAAAAAGCTTTAACCTTGAAGCACACTCTTCCCTCCAAATGCACTTTTAAAGACAGTGGCTTCTCAGTAAAATAAAGCCACATTAAAGGCCTTGCTCAAGCTTTCCGATCCACTCGCCTTCCAGAGATGTTTATAGGGGAATCTCAACGGGAGGCGGGGGTACCTGGAGGAGGCCCCACAAGCACCTCACCTCCCAAACACAGCTGCAGGAACAGCTCCGCAAAGGATTAGAGCTCCCTAAACAAGTACCAGGATCGTGCCGAGAAGGAGGAGCTCCGCTGGAAGCTGGAATTCAACCGTAATTACGCTTTTTGCTTTCCAACACAAGCCTGTCCTTCAGCTGCTGTTCTCAGCTGGAAGGAGAAGGAACGCTCTTGGTTATTAACGGGCCCGGAGGCGATTAGACATTCGGCTGCCGGGACAACCTGAAATTTAAGAGGCCTCCGTGGGAACAACGGCTGCCCAAGTCAGGTGGCCACAAAGACTTCCACTGACTTGTGCAGCCGCTGTGCCAGTCTGTATCCGTCTCCAGAAATAACACGCCGATGCCGTGCCCGATGGCCAGCTGTCAACTGGAGATAAACAGATTGCACTGCACAGAGCTGTCTTGGAAATTCCTCTTTTAGAGGCAGGTCCAGCCCGTCGTCAGTAACAGTAGTTACATGTTTCAGACACATCCCTAGATGTTCTAGACACCTCTGACACCTATGGTATTTGTGAGGGCCTAATCTGTTAAAAACTTGACGTGTTTCCCTTCTGCAGTGCTCAAAGAAATACCTTAATGTCTCTATAGGCTTCTTAGGCAAGTGAGAACATGAAGAATTGAGATGATTTACAATTCTGAACTGAAATAAAGGCCTGTTGTTTTCAGGAAATCAAATCAAAGGTAAGAAGGAATTTCTTTTGCACTAGGACAACACATAAATGGCACTGCTGCAAGAGCTCATCTAAAGCTAGAAGAGAGAACAAAACAAAAAGGAAGAATGAAGTAGCTTCCTGCTTTTTAGAATTAGGATAAAATAAGCCTGATAAAAGGTTGACCAAATGCGAAATATATTTTAAAAGTAGTATTACGGGCTACAGACCTTGGACGGAAATCTTTATTATAAAAATAAATAAAAAGCTTGAAATTGCAGGAAATTTATTCACTCTTTAATGTTGTAGCTATTTTTGGAATCACGATATCTCCTTTTCTTTTTCTTTTTTTTTTTTTTTAATTATGTCTATTTATGGTCTAAGATATTAATGCCCAAGCAGCCTTAAGGGCTTTTTGGTTGGCTTGGGTAGTAAAGGACTGATAATTTTTAAGAATACGTTGCTTGTAATAATAATTTTGCTGCTTTGTATGATCTGTTATTTTGCTTATGCGATTAGAATTTTGAGATTTAACACAAAGAAAGCTTGCAAATGTGCACAGCCCGCATCACCTAGGTGAATAATCACCCTGCGGTACATTTATGCACAAATACTATGTCAAATATATCAAGGAAAAAAAAAAAATCTGTTTACCTCATGGAGCAAAAAATCAAAACGGGAATGCTCTAAAGCCATCACTCACCCTTAATCCTGTCATTCCTAAGAGCTCCATCTAACAGGTAGGCAGGACTGTTGAACAAGCGCATCGCAGAGCTGTAGTCACACCCGCACAGGCGCTTACGACAGCAGAAGCTGTTCCGGCACACAACAGCCCGTATGACCTTACGCTGCTCTAACTGTGTGACGGCCGTGAGCAGCCCCCAATGGTGTGTGTCAAGTGTCCATGTGTGCCCGGAACCACCGTGGCGCACACGCAGCAGCTGGCGGCACCCCTTAGATCCAGCCGCAGCGAGTTTGCTCGGGGATGTTCAGAACCGGTCATTCCATTTTCTGGGCTCGCCGTGGCCAGCCGCCCGCGGGACAGCAAGTTTTTGCAGGAGTATTTACTTCCAAAGCCTGCCGAACCAACGGCCTCCTGGAAGTTACTTACCGTCACTTCTGGCAGGACAGTGCTCTGACTGCAATTTTGCCTTAGATAATTAAAGTTCTGCACCTCAATATCTTCCTGTTCTTCCCCTGTGCCTTAAATTAGATTTTTCTTAGGCTCAGACCGCAGACTCGTAGGTAGTTCTAGGGCTCTGACTGGCAGAGAGCGTTAAGGAAACCACTGCCGTGCTTTTATGATGTGTAGGATGCTCAGGGGTCACAGTCTCAAGGTGTGTGCTTGCTCTGTGGATCCCCTTCCTAGTCCCCAATAGCTCGTTTATGGAAAATACTGCAGGAAATATTAGGAATTTGTTTTCCAAACTACTTCTGTTTCATTTCTAATGCACGCCAATTTTATACAAATCTGAATTACATCTGTGCACAGATGCAAGCATTCTCTAAAGTTGATATATTTGCCTACAATTAAAGCTCTACAAGAAAATATGTCTTCTAAACTTTTCTCTAAAGTCCTCTCCAAAAGCTGTTGTTACAAACTTGTAGAAGAACGTGTTGCAGAGCTTTAAAGCAGTCACTCCAGTGCTCAGACCTAATTAGAGGAATGTGCACTTGATATGAAACAAGAGTTACCACAAGAGATGCAGGACTCTAAATACGATCCATGTGGAGGCTTCTTTTCGCTGCGACGACTAATACGCTGAGTGGCGATCGTGGGAGAAAGTATTTGGCATAATTATTTTCTGCAAGCTTTCCAAGCCCTTTATGTGCACTTTATATAGCCTATCAGTGTGCTTTTCACTTAACTTCAATGGTTTGATAAGGCTTGTTAAATATGAACTTGGCTTCTTTTTCTTGGAGAATTTTATAAGCTCTGAGTGAGCCAATACATCAACAATACCATATTCTCAAAAGTTCACGAGCCAAGTTCTTCATAGAGGCATGAATGTGGGGGGGAACATTTAATAACTGCGGAAGACTGATTTCTTTTCAGGTTTTTAATCCTTTAGGAATCCAGTAGGACTTTTTTCATTTACTTGCTAATTGCTGAGTCAAGGAGTATAAGAGATGGTATGTACATACGTCAGGTTATTTGTAATTATGGAATAATCGCTGTTTTGGTGTTACAAAACCAAAACAAAACACGGAGTGCAGCTTCATGTTACTAGTAATTGTTATTACTATTAATAATGCCATGTTCTGCCTTACAACAAACACTGCATTCTTATGCAATAGTTACGATTGAAAGTCATTAAATTTCGCTTCCAAAAAAAACCCCCCCAAGTGATGAGATCTCACGCAGAACTAACAGAAAATAGCTAAAAGGAGGGGTAGTCCAGAGGTCAGTCAGACTCAGTAAACAAGAATACATTCTCTTTTCCTCCAGCGAAGACTTCGACATATGCTGGGCTAAAAAGAAAAGGCAACAGAGAGGTACGCTTCACCCTTTTATCTGGCTACCCGCAGTGTCCAGGACACGTTGCCTAAAACTCCGCAGACTCCGAATTCGCAGTGAGAATTATTTCAGGAAGGGTTTTCATGGACTCTCCCACCCGCCCCTACAGGACCGTTTGCCTAAGAGGGGAGAGGTGGTGCTCGCGTGCGACCACTCTGAAGTCCCATCTTGTATTTCTCAGGGAGCTGCAAGGCTCATCAACTCTGACCTAAATGAAACATCTTTCCAGGTTTTCTGAGAAGTAACCTGCCTGCTTTTCTATGAGCAGGAGGTGCGGAGCGCCAACTAAGTTTCAGGACAACACAGCTAAAATAAGTAGTCTCGAGAAGCTTGCTATCAGATCTGGGGATAAAACTAGCTATAAGATTGACGGAGGGTGTGATTTGTAAGACTCCTAGATCTTATGATTTAGCTCCAGAGTACAAACAGGAACAAAGTGCCTACCTTAAATGCTTAAATATTAAGACAAACACATTTTAACAGGTGCCAGAACAGTAAAGACAAATGAAATGCTACCGTAAAATGATCTACTCTAATGATGTCAGGGAATTAAAAAAACCCACATTCTTTGCTTTTAGCATTTCCCTTTTTTTCCACAGCTTCAAGGATCACATAACTGCATTTACGACACTAAGGGCTTTTCAGTCATTGAAAGAGGAAGCAGAAAAAATCAAATTTTAATCCAATCTTTAATTTTTTTTTAATAGCTGTTATGAGAAAAGTCTCATAATTCCTATCTTTTCAGCTCCACTAAGAGCTAAGAAGGAAAATTGCTGAACTATATTTTAATACAGACAAGGGGGTTTGTTCTTGCTCTACTGATATCTAGTATTATGCTTTGTCTTTAAGCTTACGCTTTTAATGCTCCTGATGGTAGCAGAAATTCATAGCCTTATTGCAAAGTACTTTTTATTTGCTAGAGACTTTATCTGAGTAACCAGAAAAGATTCCTCTGTACTTCACTGTAGTTTGTAGCTGAAACAGTTAAATATTAAGCCATCACTGCATTCCTCCCTCATTGCCATTCCCCCCATATCCATATCGGGAGAAGATTATCCTTGGTGCCAGATTCCACTGTCTGCATCTGACTAAGGGGTTCAAAGGCCAAGTGTAGGAATTCCATTTTAAAAAATACTAATTTTTTTGTTCTCTGAAAAATCAGCTCCCCAAAGTCACTGCAGGCCTTTTTAGAAAAGGGTAAGGCACTGAAAGAAACGCAACAACCCGACAGCATTCAAAAATTGCAAAGGCATTTCAAGAACGTTATCAGCATTATTATCATTTGTGCTCCATTATTATCATTTGCCACCATGGAACAGACCAGTTTCACTGGTCCTCAGCTGATTTCAAGCTGAGCAGCACATTCAAGGGTGCTCTGAAGCGAAAGCTTAGGACAAGTTCACTCAGCGTGCGGGAGGGCAGGGCAGGTAACAATGAGGGGAGAAAACAGGGAGCACCAAGTCACCCAAGGGGAAGCTCGGGAAAAGGTTAAATAATGAAAAATTAAAATTTGAGAGAGGTTTGCGGAAAACAAGCACACTTGCCCAGGCATGTTTCCCTTCCTGATGTGGACCAATCCTAGCCCAGGATGTTTGCAGGATTTGGGCTCGTGCGGTAGGACATCTATCGTGTACAGCGCGCCGACCGCCCCTTTGCCAGGGATTGCCTGTTTAGGTGGCTTTTCAAAGCAGCATTTACTGTCATGTAAACTAGAGTCTAGAATAATTTCCGCAGAACTCTGTATTTTTAACTATCGCTTCCCATGATATTAAGTTTTGGGAGCCTTTACTAGATTTCTCTATAGAATTTTACATAGAAATTATTTTATATTTTTAACTGAATACCGATTGTTTAAAAATAACCTTGAAAATGCCAAAAGCACACTCCTCTGAGTAGTACCAGGATCTACCTTCCCAAGTTCTAAGTCAGCTTTTGTCTCCATTTTATATTTATCAAACTGTCTACACAGATAAAATGTCAAGAGGGAAAACAAACCGTTTTTTACAAGGAACAAAATATTTCACTGTGTAATGCCCTACGAGAACACAGCCCAAGGAGTTACCACACAGATGCCAAAGCAACCGGAAAAAACCTCCCACGTTGCTTGTACACCTGCTCTGAGACAGCAAACTCTTCCTCCCACTCCCCTGCTTCAGCAGCTTTACTGTACATCGAGCGGAAGGAGAAGGGCTGATCCAGCGCACCCGCCCCGTCTCTAAAATTAGCGGCAGAACTAAGGATGAAATCGAGTGCTGAGTATTTCTTAGCAGATACGTGTAACTCTGCACGTGCCAGTACCGTGCACTAAAGCTGGTGTCGAAACGTTGCTGTAGATTTCAGAGAAGCTCCTAAAATGACACGTATTCATGCTATGAGAATCTTTACTATCTTCAACGCTTTTCATGTATCCATTTTGATAGATGCAGTCCGTAAAATTAGCCTCTATGCTATTTTTATGCAATTTTCCCATTGTTTAGTCATAAACATCCAAGACTCTTTGAATTCATACAATATAGGTGACGTAACAGCCTTTAGGTAATCAGCCATGGTCCCATTTCTTACCATTCTTTAAGGAAATACGCTTTCTAAGAGCTGCTCTCAACTCCCTGAATTTGTATCCCTTTATGAATTATGCTGCATTGTAATACTTTTCAATAAGACGTCTTTAATTTCTCTAGAACTTTCATCTGAAAACGTAATTAGGTTAAGCACTTAAACAGAACAATATATTCACAGATAATTTCAGGAAGGAAAGAAAATGAAATTTTGGTTGAATTGATTCAGACCTTCCCACGTTTTCATTAGGTAATAAAATCAATTACTTGTGGAGCATTACCATATGAGCATTTTCAGTCTCACGTCTTTGTTCTCATTGACGAAGCGTTCCAAAAAACCCAAACAGTATAGTGCGTGCTTTCACCTCACTGCACCTCCAATTCTGATAAATGAAAGGATATGTAAGATTACTTACTGAACACATCTCCTCGGGGTTTCTGAGGATCTCTCTGGATCCTGTTGTCATCTGTAATTCCTTGGGAAGGCGTAGTTTCAATGGGAACACGGGAAGGCTCTTCAGTTGTTACTAGAGGAGTTCTTTGTGGTGGTAGTGTAGGTCTCAACGTTGTAGACTGGGGTGCTGTTGGAGGTGGAGGCCTTGTCGCTGGCTTTGTTACTGGTCTTGTTGTCACCGGCACATATCTAGTGGTTGGCTTTGGTGTCAGTCGAGTTGTTGGCCTGGGTGTAGGACGAGTTGTTGGCCTGGGTGTAGGACGAGTTGTTGGACCGGGTGTCGGTCGAGTCGTTGGCCTGGTCACTGGCCTTTCTGTAACAATAGCAGGAACATATGGTGGTCTGAGGGGTGGCTTTGTGCCTCCATCAGGGATCCTATTGGTTATACCACCGCCTCCCTTAGGGAGAGTGCTGCTGCCCTTGAATATATGATATGGACCAGGTGGTTCAATCATAACATTAGGAATAACTGCAAAGAGAATCAAAATGGGACCAAAATGGACATCCGAGTCTCTTGCTCCAGGAACTTAACAATCTATTTCATTATGACACAAAGAGTCTTTGCTGAAATAACTTCTCTTCTTCTGAATGTTTGCGCTAATTAGAAACATACTTCAGCATCAGCATTGCTGAATGATCACATTCCTTTAGATAGTACTTCTTATCACAGCAGTTTAGAGATGATTTAAAATGACTGAGGGCCGAGATACTTCCATTTCCACCTCCTCCCAAGCATCAACTTTCTTTCAGAGGTGATAAAACTTACCCAAAAGCACTGTTCGTAAAAAAGCATGAACAGGAAGATGTGTGTTAAGCAGCCCCCTGAAGTGGACAGGTTTGTACTCAGGAGCGGAGGCAAATTTAGGAAGACTGCAATGTTACAACTATTTTGGTCATGGACGGGCAGATACCTTCACCTTAAGAAAGTTATCTTTCAGATCTCCCCGCTTCTTCTAAACTTTTCTCCTTGTCGATAAGCATCAATCATTTTACAGAGACTGAATCTAAGCCAAGAGCTTCTTTAGATCTTTACCTTTGCTAAAAAAAACAGGAAACTAACTCAATGGCATTTTTTCAGCCTCCATAAGAAGAGTGAACTGAGCACCACCTACACCACCGTGACAGTGCCTACAGTACCCTCCCCCCCAATAGTCCACAAAGAAAGGACAACAAATTCTAACTTGGTTTCACAAGGGGAGTTTCTGCAGACATGAAACACAAGAACATCTGTTTTGTTATTTATAATTTTCTATTTGTTAATAAGCCTTTTATATCTCACTGGAGATCTTAAAAGCCCCAATAAGAACTCCAGTCACATGTTTTGTGTACAAGCGTTTCGAGTATAACACACAACTAAAATGAAGAACTACTGTTTGTTAAACAACGAATTGTTTGATGATAGCAGGTAAAAAAATTTTCTCTTGGGCCACCTGTTTATAACTACTCCTTTGAATACCCTGCACTTTTTACATTATGGTATATTAAAACATAAAATGTCCACACATAACTGGAAGCACTCAGGATGTGAAAGATCACCTTAGCCAGATCACCTTACCATGGCAGCTACAGCCAAAGGAAACAAGTCCACAGTGGTACTGCTCTTTAAAGACATCAGTGAGTCACCAAAGACCAGAAGCCGTGTATGAACACAGGGTTCTCGGAAAGGTTCAGCAGATGTCACAGAGCAGCACAGTCCTGAGGGATAGTCAAATGTGGGGGAGCTGCAATGGCCTATTCTGTACCAAGGGGCACAGCTGCTTCTCCCAAGAGAAAGGTGAGGAAGGGAATTCTCCAACAGGGAATTCCTCCAGAGAAATCCTCCCCTTTGGCTCTGCTCACATTTGGGGCGCAGTGGGGAGTGGATGGGGTGAGCTGCTGAAATGGGCCAGTTGCAGAGTGTACGTAACAACAGGGTATGAGTAATATGTACTGTTTGACCAGACCTACCCTGCTTACTCAGTTGTACTCATCCTGAAGCAATCCTTAGAATGAAGTTGGGAATAGGGAGAGGTTAATTTCTTTCTAATTATGAAAATGTCTCAGGGAAAGGTATTTTTACCAAGGCACGCTAAGACTCAGAAAAGTAACTACATTCCCTGGCCCCTTATTAAGTATTAAAAATAGTTAAGAGAAACTGAGCCTGGTAGTGCTGTATCTCAAAATTTACAACATGGGACACATTTAGAATTTCTTTTTTAAAAGGAGCATTACGTACGTATGCAGTTTGTTCCATTGTCTCTGTAGCCTTCTTTACACTTGCATTTGTAGGATCCTGGTGTATTGTAACATCGTGAAAAACTACCGCACTGATGGTGGCCAAGAGAGCATTCATCTATATCTGCAACAGAAAGTTACATAAAAAAAATCATTTACATCAAAGAAACTTGACTTTCCGCTTATCCCTGCAAAAACACAAACAGTAGTATGGTCATTAGGAAAATATTATTGATTTTGAAAAATTTCATAGGACTGAATGCCATTGGGAAAAAGAAAATAGACACAAATCAACATGGTGGTACAAACATTAGAGCAAAAGGGACTATTGTGCAACTCTGGTATTGCTCAGCTTATACCTTAGCAGCAGCTTCAGTGATGTGCTGTGGGTAAACTGCAGTTGAGATCATGAAGATCACAATTTTAATAACCACTTCTTAGAGGTGACATAGTAAGAAAAGGAAAACTGAGTGTAAGAATATGCATGTTCTTAATCACACAGGTATTAAACTGTTTTTTCATAAAATGCTTCCTCTATTATACACCTGTATAGGTGTTTCTACACCAAGCAGAAACTGCTTGAAACATCTTATATGTTTGTTGTTAGTGATGCAAGCAAAAATTGCCAAATTCCAGTGCTCTGCATAGAGATTTCTCTCCAAAAAATATACTTAAACAAACATAAAGCAATGCCTCATTATCTCCACATGATCCTCAGTGAAAGGATCATAACCAGGTGAAGCCCTGGGAAGCTGAGACAGTGGGACCCAGGAACATCTTTGTTGAAGGGCATATACCAGCTGCATTCCAGTCTCATGTCCAGACAGAGACAAGTCGTTTCCCAATCCCTGCCTTTTCCCCACCTGTATTCAGGGTAAGGAAAGTTGGGAAGCCTGGGTTGGAAGGAGCTGGGGTGTGCTCTAGCCACATTTTCTTATCCTGGATCTTGGGGCATGCTATGGAGCACACCTGCGTTACAGCTCAGAGGTAGCCTGAGCTCATACGCTGCTCCAAACCCACAGCTGCCCGTGCACAGTGAAACCTGTGGGGACAAAGGCTTTGGAAAAGAACTCCTGGGGTCATCAGCTCTGCTCTCCCACGAGCTTCCACAGGAGAACCAGTTACAAGAATGAGGGTCAGATATACGCTTTTTCACAGTCTATTTCTATAATCCACCCTTTCCTATAGTACAGTGCATCCTAAAACAACCTGCTTCAACATTCCAGTCATAAGAAGTAAACATCCCTCTTCAAACCGTTAACTTCAGTTTAGAATATGTAGCTCTATTACGTGCACGTAAGAAGTAAGTTGTTATTACCGTGGCATTGGTATTTCCCTCCGATGTACATTAGATCAAAGCCTTTATGACACCTGCAAATGTAGCTTCCAAAAGTATTGACGCAGTGCCTGAATCGTGGACAGATAACTCTCCCGGTAGCGCATTCATCAATATCTGCAGAAACAAAGGAACTGCGTTATTCTTAATAGCAGTTAAAATACAGTCCATACTATCTAAATTAAACTGGTTTCACATAATGAAAATCCAAAGAAGAATAGCCAACAAATTTTTGATAAGGTCCTTTTGGCTACAAGGTGGTCAGGCCAGCAGTAACGCCCGAGCACTTCTTCTGGCTGTGTCATCTCAGTTCAGCTCTTGGTCACATCCCCAGATTTTTACGCCTCCTCTGCCGAAGCCTTTACAAACACTGAGCGACAAGAGATGCACTGGCAGAACAATCATTGCTGCTTGCTCTATGCTCTTGCCATCCTGGTCCCTTTCCCCTTGGATAGATGTTTAATTCCCTGCGGATCACACAACAACTTCTTCAAGGCCACAAAACACTCATCCTTAAAATTGTAATGGTACTCGTCTGGAGAAAAGCTCTTTTGTGTTATTTGTATAACTTTCTTTTGTCCCACCAAGGCCTGCCTGGTTATAAAGACAGCACCTGGATTTACAGGCAAGGAATAATAAAAACTACTCCAGTAATTCTTTTTCTGAAACGTGCCTGAAATACTGTTCCTGTGGCACAGGTCACGCGTGCATATTCAAAGTACATCCCTCTGCAGCAGGAAGTGGTTTGGTTTTTTTTTAATAAAAGGTGTCCCTAACCCCGTGACCTGCCCATTGAGCCCATCAGGAAATCTTCATCTGTTCAGGACTGGCTCTAAACTAAGAGAGCTCAAGCTAATAATGCCAGGGGTGCAGTATTTCTGGGTATCCTACCAGTTACTTACCACAGGCCAAATGCTTTTTGAGTACCTGCTCTTTGCAATCTCTTACCCTGCACAGTGCTTGAGCTGTAGCTGATCCCTCTTTCACAGAGAAGTTGGTTACCTAAGTGATTTTAAAATATCTCTGAGGTGCAGGCAAGGAGAGAGGAGCGGGAAGACAGCGGTGATGCTCCGCTCATCTCTCAGAAGCTGCTGTTCATACTAATAAGGCAAGCGAAGGCGTGGGGAGCAGCTGATGCTCACCCAGTGCTGTTTTCACCGCCTGGGAAACTCTCAGAAGAGGTCAGGCTGACACACAAAAGCTGCTTGTGCTACCACTCACTTTGTAGCCCTTGGACACCGAGCTGAAGCCTGCCGAGTGCTTGAACCCTAATTCTTCACCTGCCATGCACGGCTGCCTCTGACGCACGCCGCTCCTGACGCTTGCTGGTTATCTACAGGGCACAGTTCAAGCCTCTGCTCTGCAGCTCTATCAGGCTCTTGATCTACGGGAAAGCAAGATTTTGCTCTCCACACAATTCTTTTCCCAAAAGGAGCACTTCAGCCGCAGGTGTCAAGAGTGCAAAACAAAGCCGAGTGATTGATGCCCTGCTGCTTGTGAGAAGAGGCCCCGAGGAGGCAGAGGGGAGCCCGAGCCTCTGCCACAGCACAGGAGAAACGTTACCACAAAACCGCTGGTCGGTTAGGGCAGCTACCTGATGCAGGGGAGATTTAAACGTAGCTCCAAATTCTCCAAGCTGCGTTTCTCACAGCCAAAAGAAGTGAGCTACAGACATGAATTACTGGCTGGATGGCCTCTCCCACTAGCTCCTGCTGGCACTGTCCCACTCTGCGTGAAGAATTACTGAGGACAGCAAGGATTCAACCTCTCAGCTCCCACACTCCTGGCCCATCAGACCGCTCCAAACCAACAGCTCTCCTTCACTCTCAGACGGGAGCACTCCTGCGACGCTGCGGTAAAGGCCTGAATGAGAAAGGAAACGACGCCAATACTGGGCATCTCTCCACGTGCCTGAATCCTCCTATAAATCTGCCTCTGGGTTGGAATTTATTATTAACGTTTAGGCTTTGAGTACATGATTAACAATTTTACAAGTTCTCCCGTGTTCCTTTCAGTCATTTAATTTAAAACCCACAATTTTCTACTCTTCGTTGAAGTATTATTTCAAGGCTGCAAATTTCAGACTCGATTACTATTGGGTTTTGGTTTTCTTTTTTTAATCTCTAAACCACAACTTCAAAAAGGAATTCAGTAAGAAAAAGATGAGCCACTGAATATACATCGTCACGCCATGGATTATGTTCTTTAAAACCTAAAAGGCAGGCTTGTCCTGCCTTTCCCACTGTACGTATTCATGTTTTTGCAAATTCCCATAAGGGAAGAAGTATATTAGATGATGAGTGCAGTGTAGTGGTATTGTTTAATTTTGTAGGCAGTTATACATCGTAAAGATACAGGACTGAACTGCTTATCAATACACTGTTGAAAACTGACACAAAAATAATGGAAAAAAGTAACATTCTACTGCTTGCGTGGGTGGATGCTCATTGCATCAACTCTATGCACTAAACAACTACGAGACTGATTTAAAAATAGTACGCTTTTTAAGTTTGCAAGGCCGTATTTTCACGTTTCTATACACAACCAGAACAATAGGAATTTATTTTACAGTGAAAATAATTATTTTCAGTCCTCAAATAATTTCAGACCTTCTGACCCTGAAACTGTGTATACTGCTAATCTCATTAAATGAAAATCTCAATCCAAAAAGCTGGCAACACCGATTGATTTATTGATTCAAGAGTAATTAATCAATTAATTAGTCGATTAATCCATATTTTCACTGAATACTTTGCTGAATTCTATTTCAATTTGTTGTTATTTAGTTTATATGATTTACCTTTCTAGCCAAACAGTTTGGTGGCTCTTTACTGATTGTCTGGAAGGAACTTTTTAACAAAAGCATGATCAGCATGGGTTAAACTAAGAATAGAATAACGCCTAGAGGAATTTCCACCTGTGCTAAAAATAAGCATTACATTCCCAGCTGTCTTTCAAACTCTCCTCAAACAAGAATTTCATGAGCTGCAGCCAATGTACACTTCAATTTTTTTACTATCACCTACACTTTTATCTGTACTGCAGCAACATCCAGACCCTTGCTGGAGCTGACAACCTCCCCAGTACAAGTGAGGAAAAGGTACAGTCTTAGCCCCAAATAGTTTCAATTCTTGGAGGTATTTACTGGTTTTAGTACAGCTCAAACTTAATAGAGAAATAACACAAAAAGGGTGCATGTCACAATCACTTCTTACCTAAAAAAGGGGAGTAGATCATGTCACAGAATCATAGACTGGTTTGGGTTAGAAGGGACCTTAAAGATCACCTAGTTCCAACCCCCTGCCATGGGCAGGGACACCTCCTACTAGACCAGGCCATGAGCCACAAAGGAGAGACAGTTCTTGCTGTGACTACTTTCTCTGTATTGTACAAGACTGATCAAAATTTTTTGTGGAAAATTTTAAAGTATGTTATGAGATCAATCTGAATGATGCACACTCAAATGAAATTTGGCTACACAGCTCTTCACCTGTCTGGGGAAAAAAGGTAGTTTTTTTGAAAACTACACTGAAGAACTGAAGGAGCTTCATGTAACTGGTCTGAGTTGCTAGCCTTTGGCGCTAAAAGTACACTTTGTTTATTTCAAAGTCTGAAGTTTGTCTGAATATAAAAGTGCACACTGGGAGAATGTTGCAAGTATTTTTATATCAAATTCCTGTACTTAATATATCTTCCTTGAATTTATACTTAAAATCACTCAGCTCACTAATGCATGGCACAAGTCTCTTCCAAAGATCTCTGTCCGCCGTCATGTCCACAATGTGATTAACCACAACTCAGTCCCTTCAGTTTGTGACAACGGTGGTGGTTTTTTCTCCTGCTCTGTCCATTCTTTTGCATGCATAGATGTACCAATCATGCACTTCATAGAATCTTAGAATGGTTTGGGTTGGAAGGGACCTTAAAGATCATCTAGTTCCAACCCCCCTGCCATGGGCAGG
>JAOXJK010000032.1:25734638-25753049 GCA_025774025.1 Xenus cinereus
CCCACCAGACCAGGTTGCTCAAAGCCCCATCCAGCCTGGCCTTGAACCCCTCCAGGGATGGGGCATCCACAACTTCTTTGAGCAACCTGTTCCAGTGTCTCACCACCCTCACAATAAATAACTTCTTCCGGATACTTGTGCACCTTCTGGTTGCTTAGATGGTCTTAAATCTGACCCTTTCCTACAGTGGGAGGTTTTTCATTCTCCCAGTGCCTGCCTTCGCCTTCTGCAACTTGGGTGGTGTGGCTAGACGATTTGTCAGTGAAGACTGAGGCAAAAAAGTCATCGAGACCTCAGAAAGCCTCCAACTTAGAGCTGAGCCTTCCTGTCACATCAGAAGATCTGGAATCTGTCCCTTGCTCTGTCGACAAATTCTTGGTCAGCATGGGTCAGCCACTTGAAGAACCACCTTCCCTGTGGACAGCCATGATACCCAAATGGATAATTAGGGCATCCACATTCTCTTACATTCTTTCAGTGCAAGCATTGTTACTGATTATGGAACTGTAGCACTGCATAGAATATAAATAATAAAATCACTGGAGCATCATATCCGCTCAGGATGTATAGTTAATGACTAATGAAATCACATGCCACAATACAGTCTGATTAACCATAAGCACTTTTTCCATGTTCACAAAGGTGGGAACAAAACACTTTTATACAGTCTGAATTCCGGAATTAATTTTAAGCTGGAGTATGGAAGAAGAAAGTAGCTTCAAAACCATTAATATTGGGAGTGTGCACAGACCTTCACCATGTCCCAGTATAATCTCAATGATTTGCACAAATTATCCCTCTACTCCCTGAGCCTGGCCACCACATTGCTGGGTATGAGGGACAGCTGACCTACCTATTCCTTTTTTTTTTTTTTTTTTTTAACGCAGGCAGGTATTTTGGAGTTTCTGTTAGCAATAGTTTAAAATGATGCAGTAACAGGCGTGGTATGGGTTGAGGGCTTGGATGCCAAGCAGCTCATGGGAGTTTTAAGCAGTCAATGGAATTGGCAGGACTGGAGGAAAACACTGTCAATTTCTGACACAGACCACTTGAGACCACCTGAGCAACATGCCTACCCCAATTCTCATTAGTAAACTCTTTAACCTGCATGCATGATGCATTCTAAATACATCTGATAAACTCTCTTGAACTGCGTTCAGTGTAAGGATAAAAACATTTTGGAGAAAAAAAAATTAAATTTACATTTGATCACCTACCTATACAAGTCCTGCCATCAGGTCCTAGCTGAAGTCCTGGAGAAGGACAGCGGCAGCGTACTTCCCCTTTCAGTACATCACAGCCATACTGACAGTTTGCCATCGAGCAAGAAAGGGCACCTAGGGAAAAATAATTGAACATGTTTACATGAGGACTCTGATCAGTACCAGAAAATGACTACAAATTTGGAGAATTAAGATGTCATGTAATTATCACAGAAGTGGAAAAAACTCGTGTTGAATTTCACAGCTATCCATTTAAGCTTTAAAGAGCAAATGTATATGCAGTACATTTTTTCTTTCCACAAATTGCACCTCCAAGAAAATAAAAAAAGAAAAGCACCACAATTGTAGCAAGTTGTGTCATGGAATGCAGCCCCCATGAGGAACATAAAGCCCCCCTCGACAGTACTGTCATTTTAAAACAGGAGCATCTTTAATTAAAGGTAATTTCTCTCCCCTTCTCTCTGTCCAGGCACTTAAAGTATCCACTTTTATGGGGCAAGTAGGAACCCGATCTCCAGAGAGATGGCAATACAATTTTATACCAGTCAAACAACCAACATCTGCCGCTCTAATGATTTTACATTCATAAGGACATACAGCAGAACTGCAGGTGTCTTGCTGCAATGAAAGCTGCAAGCACTTGTCCTTGAAGGCCAATTAACAGTGATTTACAGCACTAAAGAATGCTTCTGGGAAAACCTGTAATAAAACTAATAAAATATTTGCACTTGTTTCGTTCGGCCTAATTTCATTAGAAAACAGAATCTCATCTTGTGCAAATGCCTAATTTCCAGCAAGATTAATCTTTTACTTTGGGATTCATCTTCATCTCATAAAAGTTTTCCAGGGAAACCCAAGCGGGGATCTTGAGGAGCTTGAAAAAAGCAAGCAACAAGCCTTGCCGTACTCGAGCACGTTCCATCTGGCATAAGCATGTAGCCGTTCAGACAGTAGCACTTGTAGCTGCCGTAGGTATTCATACACCGGTGTTTGCACGGCCGTGGCTTTAGTCCACACTCATTTAGATCTGAAATGAAGGGCAGAAGGGAAGGGGGTGGGAAAAGAAAACATACAAAAGTACGTGTGAAAAAACTACTAGTTCAAGTTCCTGGAAAAAGAAGAAAAAGATACGGCAATTAGCTTTTTATAGGCAGCCTAGCTGATAGCAAGGATCCAGAACATCCTGCATGAAGCAGTGTTTGCCCCTCCTGCCAAGTGGCGTATTTTCTTCTGTTTCACAGATATCCTTTCAGAAATGACAGTATTAAGCATCAGATTGAGTGCCAACAGAAGTTTCATTAAGAAATGCACAAGCTCAGGCTGCCCACATCTTGCCACTATTGATGTTGATGCCATGTCGGGGACCAGGCAGAACACTGGAGGAGGAGGAGGGAGAAAGCAAATGTCACTGCTGCAATCGCTATCAGTCCTTCTGATGGCGATTCAGTGATTCGCTACCATGCTGCAAAATTAGTCGCAGAAGAAGGTAGGAGAGCTGATGCTAACCTACTTTAAACAATCTCACGGAGAAAATATATTCCCTACCATCTAGAAAATACTGAAAAAAGGTACCTGACATCAGCGATATTTGTCAAGGACTACCCATGAAGGCTCCTATTTCAGATTTACAATTTGATACAGAATTCATGACTTAAACTGAAAATATTCAGCCTACAATTTTCTTATTATTAGACAAGGCTTCTAACAAGAAGTAAAGACTGAGTGAGCATTTTCTTCAGCATTCTCTTCCAAGAACGTATTTTGGTTTCACCTGGGTAAACCAGAATAATTTGTTACATAGTTATTTTATGATGACTAAATATGACAATAAAAGTGAAAGTAATAAATCTATTCACAAATCCAGCCAGCAGGTGCTTAAACAACTGAGTTACCGACCCTCATCTCTAATATTGCACAATGTAGTCTGGAGGTCTGTTACAGGCAGAGAGTTACTGTTAAACCCAAGAACTTTTTGAAGAGCCATCTCCACTATTAAGCACATTCTCATCAAGAGTCGCTCCCTAATTCACGTAGCAGAAAGGTAAGCTTTGGGGCTCCTACCATGTGGCAGACACACGAACACAGAATTTATGACTGTTCTCAGTTTAACATCTTGCATAAAGTACGGATTACATTATGAGCCTTAAATAATTGGATCTTTCTATAGGACTCTGAGTACTACACCACCATTTGGTACAAAATATTCTTAGTACAGAAATGAAAGCTGTGGTATTGACAAATAGACAGCTATTAGTAACATACTCTGAGAATAACCTGATCTTAAAAAGTAGGAGCAATCAACTGTATTTGGATATCACATCACATGCTTTTCATCTGTGGAATTCTGACTACGTTATTTCTACTGTCTTCGCCTCATTCTATTTCTGCCTGTGAACAAATGCTGTCAACATCAGCTTTTGATTCACATCTCAAAAAACGTGCTGAAAGTAAAATGCCTGTGCCTTGAAAAAGTTCAGAGTTTTAACCCTGGCTGATGTAACAGAAAGCTAAGGTCACAAGGCAGCAGAAATAGGTTGTTAGCACATGTGTCATGTGTCACGGGTTTTCAATTTTGCCTTTGAAATTAGCTATTTAGAGAAAGATGTTTTTAACCTTATGGAGTCAGAATGAATGCTACTGTTTAAGAAAACAAGTACTGGCAGTGCTGGGACCGCTGAAGAGAAGCCAGCCTGCAAAGAGGCTAGGTGTGCTAGAGCATACTGCTCAGCCCATCTCACTTTCCCCAAAATGCAACTTTTCTTCTTTTCACCAGCACAGATGGGCACACAGTCAGCAACTGCAGGACCAGCACCACTCAGTTCCCCAGGAGGCACGTTGTCCAATTACTGGCAGGTCCTACATAAAAGCCTGCATGAATACACTGACAGCTCTCTTCATCCAGCTCCATGCACCCATAACCTGTAACAAGGGGCTTCCCTAAGAAGAGTCCGGATGTCCTGCACATGGACTGGGGGAGAGCTGGAACATTCCCGCTACTTATATACTCTGTTTGTGTGTTTCTTGGTCCTTAAATAAGGTCTATTTTTCCAAGAACAGGTTCAGGCTAATGTTAGCAGTCAAAATATCAGCCATAGCAACATACCTCTTGAAAAAATGCTGGTTACTTATCAATTGTGTATCTCAAGCAACATCCATAAAGGCATCTCAGTATAAATGTCTATGCATCAAAATTAAGGAAATCAGGAAAACAGCAAAGTTTCCTCTAAAAAAATTGAAAGCTAAAATGTATACTGGGTAATAAAACTAACACTTTTACATCATTTTTCTTTTTAAAATACCATCATTTCTTTTAGTCACTTACAATGTCACACTGGAATTCAAAATATAAAGCTCAACACTATAAAAAACTATTAAAAAGTTTAACAAATCCTTTTAATTTCTTTGTGTAAATGTCCACTCACTGTCCTGCACGTCAGAATTTCATTGTTCAGCTACTTAAATTCCCATGTTGTCTACAATTGCATGGTGAATGCAAAACCAGTATTCTCAATTTCAAAACAACATAAGACAGCACATAAAAGCAGACTGGCAGTTCCTGGCACTATGGAAAGCAGGTCTAGAACATAAGCACAGGCTACAGAGCACAATTATTTTATTTTTAAGGAAATGAAATGAAAATGTGAATTCAATGAAAGGACAAAAGTGCTGGCAAATCTGGTTGTGATGACTTTGACTACTGTGTGGCACCACACATGATCTTGGAAAATGACTGACTTCAGTGCACACCTAACAGCGGGGCACTTATTCCTACGAAGATGCAGTTTCTTTAATTAGCTTCTGCAAAATACTCCACCGCTCAGACCTTTTCTGCCTATTAGCTAGCTTGGATCAGGGAACACAGAGGTCAAATATTTAATACCAGATTCACTCAGACTTTGAAAATAGAAAACCAGCGACCAGAAACCAAGTGAAAAGTTAAACTGTTACCACCACACTATAAACAGTACATCAGCCTTCATTTCCAGCAATTATCATCACACTGCCATGTCAAACTTATAAGAGGAGATTTGTATCACCCTAAGAGACTTTTGTTCACGTCACTTCATCTGATTAATCAACAGCTGCCAAACGCAGAAGTTAGCAACCCTTATTTTCTTCAACTTCCAGCTTTATGTAAATCACAGTTTTGTCTTTATGTGACCTGATGAACAACTTCCATCACTCTCACTTTACAAAGGAACTCAGAAACAAATAAAAAGTGCAGGCCCTGAAAGAAGAGCAGAGGAAAGGAAAAAAAAAAAAGTAAGTTACAACTGTAAGTATGGTGGAGAGTCAAGCCTTTTCAGAATACAGGCACACAGCATGAAGGAAATACAACCAGTTGTTTGCTCTGCATGCTAATGACACTGCAGGTTCAGCTTTCACATAACAGCCATCAGTCTATTAGCTTCCAACCCCTAAATTGTATTACTGTTTCAAGCCGTGCAGGTAGAAGGAGCACGTCACCTGAAATACAGGACCATCTCACCCCTTGATGCTATATTTCTTCCATGATGATCCAGGGGGCGGAATAGAAGTGCTTCACTGCTCTGACCAGGTGGACTTGTATGTAGCTGCTCATCTTCACAGGACGGGAAGAAGGCATAATAAAAATAACCAGATCTTTGTAACATGCATTACTTCATGATTAAAAATAAATAAATAAATACATAAAAATGAAGTGCTGACAGGAATTGCGTTACAAAAAGAGAAAGTAGCAAACTTTTGCATCATGTTCCTGGAACAAACAGGATATGATGATAGTAAGGAAAAACTACCTTACATTCTTTTCTTAAAACCAACCTTCCCCAGCCACACAAATTTACCCTGCATTTCAATTATTAGTATTTGTCTGTGAACACAGATCTTACTGAAGAGCAGGTATCAACTTCCCGACGAACACATTTTGAAAGAATTATTAGTTCCGTTATTATCACTATAAATTAGACAGCTGGCACAGGGTATTTTCTTTCAAGTTACTCAGCATTTTTCTTAACTGATTACAGCTGTAAACTTGAGATCAAAAAGCTAGAAGGGAAACACTAAAGGCACTCAGGAGATTTGAACGCTGTGGGGAGAGCACAGGGCTAGCTCTTGCAAAGTCACTGCGATTTAGTTGCCGAATGTCACAACATAATAAAAGAGATGGTTATCAGCTCATCCTAACTTCTAAGTGACCTAAAGCTTGGTCTAGTTAGCCACAGCCACTGCAGTGCTGCTGGAAAGGGACAAGCATCCAGGCATCATCACAGAGTCGAGGTTCAACTGTTTTGCTGTCGGGCTGGGTTCTTCCCTTGGATTGGTCCCTGGAATATGGCTTAATCTGCAAGGGGCACAAACGGATGAGATGAAAGCTTCTCAGTGCTTGTACTCAAAGAACACCTTTCACCAAGAACCTGAGCACGTGTTACAGCCCAGCACCACTCACACATACTAGAAAGACTTCCATCTCTGCAGAGGACCTCCAACATTTCTTTTGCCAACTGTCCTGGTTTGAAGTAAAACAGAACCAATTTTCTTTTCAGTAATTTTACTTTTCAGTTAAGCCTCTTCTAACTCTCTGAAATTAAAGGCATATTCTTCAGACAGTGTCCGTTACCAGAGTGATAAGGCCCGATGTTTATAGTTAAAGCCAAGGAATGGTATGCAGAGAGGCTCTTGCTTACACTTACTGCTGTAACAACCAAGGTCAGGTAACTTTGTTGTGTGCCCCGTTGGAGGGTCAGGAGCAGAAGAGAGTAGAGGGGTCGAACCCGCAGGGAGAAGCGGACAGGATAGGTGACCCAAAGTGACCATCAATGCATTCCATCCCATCTGCCTCATGCTCAGTATAAAAGCTGAGGGATCAAAGGGGTCAGCACCTTTTCTTCAATGGCCAGCATCTGAGAAGGACTCTGTTTGTCTGCCTTTGATCCCAATCCACTGTTCCTGAATCCAGATCCAGAATCTAGTTTCCATCTGTTGCTGAGTCCAGTCTGGGACATCCCCAGTGACTGCTGGTGATGCGATCGTCATACCGGGGACTCGATATGGGTTGTATATACTGTATAAATGTCATTATTTTCTCTTTAATATTATTATCTTTTATTATTATTATTTTAATATTTCATTAAAGGAGTTTTACTTCTTTTTCAGTCCATAAGTCTCTCTCCCTCTCATCCTTTCCCTTGAGAGAGAAGTTAAAGAGAGGGTTTGTTGTCTCTTTTAGCGGCCAGCCCAACCCACGACACCAACGCCATTACTTTCTGTTATCACCAATTATTATTCTAGAACACAAACAAGAAAGATGGCCCGTGAACTGAACAGAACAGGCGCTATATTAAGTTATAGTAACATAGGTCACACTTATCCTGTGCCATTTGAATTTCCTCTCAGCAAAAGCAGACTCTGCATCCCCTATGCAAATTCCGGTCTCATCCTAATGTGGAATCGGCACACAACGCATACGCCAACCCCAACAACAGCTCAAGGGTCTCACCACAGAACAGAATAGATATAGGCTGTTGTCACCTGAACCAATGTACATTTGGGACACCACTGCCAGTAGGCATCTCGGAAACCTCATGCACACCTGCCACGGCAACTTTGGCACCAGTGCTGTGCAAGAATATTCCATCAATACTGCCTAAAAGCTTTACTTTAGTCATTTATCACCACGTTTTTCCCCGTCCTTAGCATTTAGTGCAAAGTGAATAGTTTAGTTCAAGTCTGCAGCCTACAGCAATCTGCACAGCATTCTGTTGACATTGTTGAAATAATTAGCACATATAAAAACTGTCACATATGCATACAACAACTGTTCACTGCAGTTTTCAATAAAAGTTCCAGATTGACCAAAACAGGTGTAGAATAATAAAATTGTAACAACCAATCCTTTAAAATGTCAGCCCAGAGTAAATGGGAAAAAGGAGGCAGGATAATTTGAGAGATAACAGAATGAATCACACTTAAAACAAAACTGAACAATACAACATTCACGTCCACATCACTTCGAGAAGGTTTAGTAAATCTGGAAAAAAATATTTATCTATTTTTGAAGAAAACGATTCGCTCTAAAATCAACACGTCAAAACAAGGTTAGCGAACGTCAGTGTACATTTTTGAACACAGTTCTAAATGTTCACACACTTCAAGAAGTTCACATTTTTCTGCCATACTTCCTCAGCACTCTCACAAAACATAGGAACTTTTTCTGTAGGCTGAGACAACTGGAAAAGAGAAAGTCTTACTGAGATATCTTTGTATGTGAATATGTCTTACGTATCGAAATCTAATAAATCACATATTACAATTCTATTTATACTCCATGATCTTTATACCATTACATGCTTTGGAGATCAACTTTTGGCAAAAAAATCTACAGTAAAACTATATTGATAATTCAGCAAGAGAACGCTTCATCTTCCCAACTCTTCAGTATGCACTACAGTTTATTGCTACCTAGGTAGTCCAGGATTAGAAATATAAAACTGAGAATACATGAAATAAATGGGGTTTAGTTAAATGAATGTTATTTCACTATCCAAAGCTGAAGATTTTGACTTCATGAAATAACAATCCCTACCACAGGTTTTACATAAATTGATTCAGATTCAGGAGAGCACGTAAATACACACTTTACATTAATCTCATAATTTCATCTGAATGAAAGCAACTTTTTCCCCTGTGCTATCCCACTGCAGATGCCATTCTCTCTACAAATGTCAGTCCCAGTATCAGAATAGCTACACAGCAACAGACCTAATATATGAGTCCATTACCCTATAACTGCAGGCGACATACATTTGGGGAGAGAGAGATCAACAATACTTCCATGATTTCAAGAAGAAATTATTTTCTTTGGACTTCACCTTCTTACCTTGGTTGCAGGTTTTTCCAGTGTATCCCGGGTGGCACTTACACTTGTTTGGCCCAACGCATTCACCATGTTTGCATCCTGGCTGGCATATAGCTGCAAATAGAGGAATATTCATTATTCTTCCACTCCAGTCACGGCTGACAGTGCTTTACTTTGAAATAAATGACAATGACCTAACAAATAGTACCATTTATGCTCCTCTGTTCAGCATCATTATATGCTTCAGGTACCGCTGTTCAAACATCAGGTACACTTTCAAAAATGACCACCACCCCAATACACGCGGGAAGAGTGAGATACTTGTTAGTAGTCTATTTTTGTACAGCACTACATTGTGTTGCTTCTGAGACACTAAACTCTCTTTAATATCTAATCAGCAAGCAGGCACCGTGCTTTCACTTGCTCTCTCTGTGTATGCATGTACTATGATTCGTGCCATTAAATTTGGTAAAACTATAGAATATGCTCCAGCTATATAGAAAATGCATACCTCAATGTCCTAGGTGACATACAAACAAATCCATAGTTCAGTCACTGATAGGCAGCAGCACAGATTCCAGGATTCACTGTTTTCCTCTACAACCTATAAGGCAACACTCCTTACCCCCATATTAAGCCAGGTTTTTTGCCTGAATCTCTCCCTTTCTGGTGTCTGGATTCTAGTGAGGGAATTACTTTTTTTTTTTCCTTTTGGAGGAAAAAAGGACTGGGTAAAAGCAAAAGCAACACTGACTGTAATGTGCTGCTTTATCATTGCACACATCCAAGTCACTTCAACTCAGAACGTTCCAAGCATTTATTACCCAACCTGTTGTACAGATATACTCTCAAAATGTGAAATTATCGTCTATTCTGCTTCCAGAGTCAAATTTGGCAGATAATTTCTAATTCCCTAAATGGAGCATAAATACACAACTTCAAGAAATAATCATTAGGAAGCTGGTTTTTGGTACCTCACTCAATATAGTAGAAACAAAATTCATAAAAGAAACTCTTACAACTTCCAATAATAAAACAAGCATTCCTTTTGAAGAAATACAAGAATTCATGCACAAATGTATTTCTGCTGACATAGAAATAATGGAATATTTTCAGAGTGCAATGAAACCCGCATAACTCTGGAAACAATTTTACAGATGAAAATTTTAAACAATATTTCCAAATATTTTCCATCAGAAATGTCTATTACTAAAAATACTGTTTTGACTTACTGGATAACTGAAGTATTTACTATGCTTTAAAATGTTGTTTATCATTATATGAAAAAATGCAGATGCAAAATTCTAGTGAGCTTACTGTCTAAGCAAGAGAGACACAAATTAAGACAGAAATCAGAGGGTGGCATAAATTGAATACCTTGTACTCAGGATTTACGATTTACCCTGGCCTTAAGTTCATTTTCTAAACTAAGAGTATGATTTGGAATTTGCAAAGTAACTAACTAGATCCAACTGTGATATTAATTAATCCGACAACAGGCCATATCATAAAACTGGATGTATTAAAGATGTCATTTAACAGAAATCTGTCAGAAGGCACTCAAAAATGTAGCTTGTATTCTAGCCAAACTGTTCAACAGGGTTGAATTAAAAAAAAATAATAACAGAAACAAGAGATTAGTTTTGGTTGTCGAAGAATTATGCAAATACATCTCTTATGTTCTAAAATCTTTTCCATAACATTCAAAGCATCCAGAATCAGCAATTCCCACAAATGCATCCACAGAAGCAACTGTTAGCATAGAAGGAGTTTGCTCCAGTTTTAGGACAGCATCTGCCATTTATTATCAGGGCATTTTTTTGTTTAAACATTATATATATGGCCAGTGAGATTCCCTGAGAATCTTGTTTTAAATCTACAGCACTGCTCTTGACGGATCTTCCTAACACAATGGTTCAGTCCCTATCCAAAAATTGTCTTAAGGAATATCTTAAAGGGTAACAGAGGAGGATGTTTCTAGTTAACGCAAGATTATTTTTTCCAATAAACAATATCCAGAAACAAATAAATGGGATTCAGAAATGCCTCTCAATTAAAGCATTGCTGAGACTACAGAAAGGTATGTTTCAAAAAGTATGCCCTTGGGTAACGGACAGATTTGACTGAAGAGCAACCGGTATATCGTGAACAACTTCTAGAACATTGCACTTGTAAACAACTGCTGCTTTTTTAATCACTACGGTCATAAGGAGAAAAAAAAACAAAAACACATCATCTTTGTGTAAGAGCCTATTTAGACACTGAAACCCTTATCTTCCTGACATCAACAAAGACTATGAAGACCAACTTCATGACTTTGAAGTTACTGGGGAAAAAGATGTGACCCAAACTACAGCAGAGAAACAGAAATGACTATAAATATGTTTTTGAAAGTTTCCATGAAATTTCAACTGCACTGTACTGTTACTGTTACAGTTCAGTAGCTGACCCTGTGGCAACTTCAGTTTAGTGGACTTTTTTAAAGTCTTAGTCCCACCTTGAATTGCAGACTGTAAATTAGCAGCAAATCAGATAGAGAAAAAAATGATACCATATTTGAAGATGAAAAGCCTTAAAAAATTCAGTAATGAAATAAATGAGATTTTAATTTCATTTAGAAATGAAATTTTCATAATTTTTTTCATTTCATTTAGAAATGAAAATGTTCCTCTAATTCAGAATGTCAAATATGTTTGTGTTAGGAATCAGATGTTTTCTTTAACTCTCTCAGTTAACCAAGTAGGTCAGATATTGTACTAGAACAAAAATTATGTATTAGCATTTGTTTGAAACAAATAATATACAACTGTCTACAGATATTAAAGATGTAAAATAGGCCATTTTATTAAATCAAGCCATCGGATCTATGGGATCTTCAAGAGATCACCTAGTCCAATACATGTCAACAAACTTAGCCCCATACTAAGCAGTATTTAATGTCTTGTATGACATACAAGTAGGTAGCTCTTGGACTAGTCTACCTCCTAGTCTCAAGATATAACTAAGAAATGGACTTAAATCACATGACAGATATCTCTCTCCTGTTACTAAAAGTCTTAGTTAAAAGAGATCTCAGCCCCTCAGCAGTCTATAGCTCAAGAATCTCTACTACCACAAGGAAAGTTTCCTGATGATTAGCAAACCACTATCCATAAAGCCAAAGTCATCATAAAATGCTTTTTTTGCACATTAAACAGGTATTTGGAAACCTATGTTTGCTGCCAAACGTTGTACTTGAAGAAATCCTGTTTATTAGAGTTCATTCTGTGCGCTTTGGCTACTTAAGTATTAGGCATCTTATTTATACACAGCTGCTGCAATTCAATACGATGTTAGAACTGAAGAATTTCTATACACAAGAGGAAAGCTCTTTGCATTAAGCTTAGCAACACCTATAGCTCAGCCAATATCACAGATACATCCCACAGCATTTCCTACCAGGAACCAAGCCACTCTCACCAAGCACTTTGTATATCCTCCCACCACCTTGAAGGGGGCTTTGCACAGACTTAAGAAGCAGACGGTTCTCCACCAAGTCTGCACATATGGCTAGGGTTCCACTGGTGACATCCCTTCCTGCTGGCCTCTACCAGAGTCCCCAGGCCCAGAGAGGTGGGATGGCTCAAACACCCCAAAGGAGGAACTGCCCTCGCACAGCAGCAGAGATACGCTCCCTGACTCCCAAAGGGTTCCGGCTGAACATGGTCAACAATGAGAGCCAGGTATAAAAATAAGAATAAGCCTGACTTTCAGCATTGCTTATGATAGCAGGCGATTCTTTCAGCTGTTTGGCATGAGTCTAGGCATACACCACGTATGCTGATGCAACTGGGTTTTTTCTTTGAATTTTCCACTCACTCACTTGTAAAGTTAGGATAAGATAGGACAGGGTAGGATATTTCAGTTGCTCTGCTCACACAGAAACGCATGGTGTTTATCCATTTTTAAACACCATTAGACTAATAAGTAGTGGTGAAAACAGTCTCCCAACTAATATTCTTTGCACCTTGACAACTAAAAAATTCCCCCACAACCAACCACAACAACCAATAGAACATGATTTCCCTCTGATCAACTCATATTTACAATGACTGAGGTAAGCCATGTCCATGGACTTCAGTCTGCTACGCAACCCTCACTTTCCTACTAGGCAAGAAGGAAATTTAGACAGTGGCCTTTTATTTGGCCATAAATCTAACAGAGTACCTATTTTAAAGGTTGGCAAGAACTACCTTTTCCTCCAAAAAAGGTTGATAAATACCACATTTTAAGTCTCACTTAAACTTCAGGCCAAATTAAACTTCCTGTAAAAATAACACCAGGAATTGAAACATGAATGAGTGGTTTGGGTTTAGGATTAGGGTTTTTTTTTCAAGGGAGAAAGAACTTCTGGTGAAATGCATGTGCTGTTAGTATGTGTTATGCTTGTGTAAAAGCCAGAAACCACCAATCTCCCCAGCCACTACTAGCTGCTGGTGATGTCTGAGTATGACTCAATCATTCTGAACTATTATTTTTTAATTGTTGCATAAATACAATAAATGAAAAACACATCCAGGCAATTCATTACAGGTCTATAATGTTGGGTTTTTTAAATTTCATCTGTATTTTCTCCCTGCACACAGTTCCATCAAAACTGCTTTGGAAGTCCCCCTCAGGTTTTGTCAGATCCTCTGCACTAAGCTGCCCACCTTTTAAGGGCAACAGTTGACTACCACATGCTGTTCCCTCTATTCCTTCTTGTCTAGAATTTTAACGTTAATGATTTATTTCTTGATTGCCAAACACTTTTGGTGGAGTCATAACCAGCCGGTTGCACTGTTTAGTTCCTACCTGCCTAACTCCTGCTCTTCATTTGTGGCCAACAATGGAAATCCCTGAGTTTTCCTAGTGGAGTATCTCCACCAATTCAACTCTTCTTTGGTTTTCCAACACTCCTAGCTACGTTTTTCATCAAGACAGCCTTGTGTATAATTCTTACATTCTTTTTCTCTGCTTTGTCTCATAAGTTCTGTACCCTAATGATTAGTTTTTATTCCTTTCATTTTCTTTCTTGAGCGATGTCCACAAGAGAGTTTTATGACAGAAGTTGCCCTCAAAGTCTTTAATTGCTCTTTCTGCATCTCTCCACTCAAATCTTCCTCAAAATCCCAGACTGCAGATGTCCAAACTGTTCTTGAACTTCTATTTTCACCTCTATAAAGTCTAAAAATATGCGTAAGAATACCTGCCTCTGAAACAAACTATGCTGACCTCCTGCCTGAATGGCCTTGCTTCTGCCTTCTCAAGTAACATACTTATTTTGACTCTAAAGCCCAGCTCCTTAAAATTCAGTTTGCCCAAACACAGAAAGTAATTTGCACATCAGCCCAGAGATGATTACAGAATATTCAGCTTCACAAACCTTTACTGGATCCTCTTACACTGCTGAATGCAGAACAGACTTCCAGTCTTTAGATCACTACTTGCGTTCCCCCAGCGCCAACTGTATAACAAGACTGGTATGTTGGTGAAACAAGCTTTCCTCTATGCCTCCTCCTTCACCTAAAACTGGCTCCCTTTTTCCTGTGATGCTAACAGACCACAACCTCAAGTCCTATACTTGTCTTCCTCAGAGCCAGCTTCGGCTCACATCTGTCTATTTCTATTTACTTTCTGCAATTCTGTGCAAATTATGCAATTGCATAAACACATGCTCAGGAAAATAGATCTGCCTTATTCACAGTAATTTTGATCAGGATCCCAAAGGTATGAGCTAATTCGTAAAATAAATCACTGCAGCTCTTTCAGAGTTACATATTTCTTCTTTGTTCAACTACATACAAATGCAGGAGAATGCATAAAGCTTAGCCTACCACACAGTTACCAGTAGGTGGTAAAACCATGTCATACCCATAATTCATATTACAGAATTACTTCTGAGAAAATAACTTTGCTTCCCAAATAAACATGCTAGCAGTCACAACATATATCTCTGCAGAGCTTAATAAGCCTGACCAGGGCAACTGGGTATTAATTTTCAGATAATTTCATATGCGAAACATTCCTTACTCTATTTTTTGAAAGATAATAAATGTCCTTGACCAACATTTGTAACTAGAGACTGATAACATCATCAGATAAAATGGTAGTACCTAATGCCTGAATATTTTTTCACAAATTACTTGCGCTTACTTGAAACATTCCTAATAACAAATGTTGTCAAAGTGCATGCTTAGGCTTCCATCTAAAACATACAGTTCCATTAAGTAAGTGGCTCTTGATTTTTCATGCACAACTACTACACTTGCCAGGGTAAATCAGTTACTCAGTTCGCACATATGATCCTGGCAACAGCACATTAATATGACAAACTGCAACCAGGGAGGGCTATTCATCACATTGACTTCTTTGCTTGCCTGTGCTGCCAAATGTGTTTCTAAACTGCATACACAAATCCAGACCTTGGTTCGTTAATGCCTTGCTATTCAGAACAGCACTCAAAAGCATGCATAACTTAAGCACGGATAACACCGAAATCAATAGGATTTACTGAAGTCAGTGAAAGTTAAACTAATGGTCATGGACTTAAATACTCTTTCTAAATATCAGTGAAAATTTGATCTAACACAACTCAAAATTAGAAAAGCAAGAAATATGTCATGCTTTGTCAATCTTTTCACGTTTGCATTTCAAGTAGTTCATGATAATTGCTTAAAGAATGGTGTTTTATCATCTCAAGTGCCTGTTTGTTACCTGAACCTTTCTGTGTGTCTACCGAATTCCAGCAGGTAGGAGCAGGCTAGCATGACTGTCTCCATGTGTGGCGGCAGAAAAAAAACCTGGGCCTTATTGCTATTTGGTTTATTCGAATAGAACAGCCGCTGGCTTCAGCGGAGTTACTTCTGTAGCACAGTAACAAAGCCAGCTTTCACAGACGAACAGCTGATGGCTTTGCTCCCTTTTCTAAAGACCCGTGCTCCCCTCACAGGGATAAGTAAACAAGACATAGCAATTCCTAAGCAGCATCAACTCCTAAGCAGCCCTGGGTACCAATGTAAACGAGTCTTGATTTCATTTGGCTCTAACATGCCAGGCTGTTACGCTGCTGGAGAACAGGGGCGGTAAAGTTTCCCTGTTGTGGGAATGACAACTTGTAGTGGAGGTGCAAAGCAGGCAACAGGGAGCAGTGAGTGCTTCAGCCATCCCAAACTAACCTCCCACCGCACGTGATCCGATACTGTGAAAGCAAATCAGGCCTCCTAGGTCTGACAGCTTCTAAGTATGATGCTGCGAGTATAAGCAATTTGCAGGAAATAAAAAAAAATACTGCCTGGGGCTTGAGGGTAAAATAAGGAAAAAGAGTGAAAAGGGAAAAGTGCAATGGTCTAGAAAATAAGTATCTCATCAGATAGGTGACTTGGATAAAGCAGCCCTGTTGATTTCCTTCCCCCCTCATCTTCCCCAAATCAAATGCTTATAAAAGGAAAAAAAATAAAAGAACATCTACATCTTCTTGTCATGTATTATAGTTTTCATGTAAACTTACGACTTAGAGGCTGTAACTCCCAAGTCATAACCTTGCCAAAATTATTTCAAGAAATTATGTTCAGCTAACCTTTGGGCTGGCACCTTAGGCTGGCTATTCTCTGCCTTAAGACGTAGAAAGCTGCAAAACAAATGTCCAAAAAAAGAAATTCCAGATTTTTTTTTTTCTGTAAGAAGGATGGACTTGGCTGGGGTTTTTATCAACTTGTTACATTCCTGGAGACTTACACACATTCAACATTCAGAGCTTTTCTGAAATATAAAAAAAATTCTTGTACACATTTAAAAATGGAAATACCTTACATCAGTATTTCATTAACAAACACATTCTGATACATAAGAATAATTAAATATAATGACGTGATGCTATTCTTATTCAATCAACTAAGGAGCTGCACTTTGTCATGTTTCATATGGTACATAGTTGTAAAAATTCTCAAGTTTCACAGTTTAGGTTCAATGTTTCCATCAACAGAACATAAATGCTTTTCTTAAAGAGACAGTATCCTTTCATTTAAATATAGGTATATATTTTTAATGCTGCATCTCCACAAAGCAAACATAAAGGGTTAGCATCTGGATGCTAATTTGAGAGTAATTAAAATTACAGCCATTTATAAGTATCTGAACATCTGCAACTAATAAACATGCTGGCATATAAATTTACTAGTCATTTTTATAATGTTTAAATTTTGAATGTCATCTAAATTAAAACTAATGCTTAGAGACCTTTTCAGCTCTTACTACCATATGAAACTAGATACGCTACAAAAGTTAAATAAGATAGAAACACAGATTTATGTTTTGGGCTTATTTTAAATCAATTTATTTGCCAATAAAATTAAAGTTAGCAGCATAGCTTGTTAGGCTACATAGCCTTACTATAAAAGACTCAGACTTATGCAACAGCAGCTCTTTGTATTTTACGTACTACGGGACCAACACTTAAGGGTTTGCTATGATTGCAACTTATATTGCTTTAAATTAGTTTTAACCAGAAAGTCCCTTAGGATTTGTTACAGTGGAGGGAGGCTCCCCAAGTTGTTGCTGGGCTTTGAGAAAAGCTCCAAATATATACTGCAGTTGTAAATTGTCAAATCATGTTACTGTTGAGATTTGCTTGGGAAAAGCCGGACTGCAAATTTGTTATTCTACGTATGAAATGCCTGAGGGATGCAGTGGGGAACTGGGAAAGGATACTGTTATCTTTAACATAGTAAAGTCATAACTGCTTTAAGAGCATAAAGCTTCTAAACTGAAAAAAAAAAACTGAATAAAAATAGCAAAACCTCATTTTTTCTTGCATAGCAGTATTAAAGCAGTATTGCAATTCTGTATAAAATGTCTTTTCTTTGAAAAGTACCAGGGATGCACAAAAATATTGTTCATTTTCTAAGAAGCAGACATGCTGCATATCAGTATTAATTAAACATTACCAAAACAACGCATTAATATAGACTGTATTCTTGCAACCAAGAATTCAGTAACAAAACTCCTATTGACTTTAGAAGGTTTCTGCTAGTGGGTCAAGCCTCCTGGAAGCCTCCTGGAAGCCAGTGGATCAAGTCTCCTGGAATTCACGTCTCATTATTGACAAAATCGTGGTTTTATTTTTGTGCATCTTGGGCTATACAGAATTGCCACTTCCACTGAAAGCATCGTTATGTGCAAGAAACAGAAGTCCTAAGCAGCTCATGGCCTCTTCTCTCATTGATGCGTGAGATGATTTATGTGGGTACATATAAACAACATTATCGTTGGTTATAAAAAAATCCCCTTCTAGACATCAATGAGAGGACAGCCAGCTCTTCCCCCCCCCACCCC
>JAOXJK010000032.1:25773484-25784338 GCA_025774025.1 Xenus cinereus
GGGGGGAGGCAGGAAGAGGGGTAGGGAAACAACATTGCTAGAGGGAGTGAGTTTCACAGCTGGATTATCTCAAATAATCATCCTCCTCCATTCACCTCACCCTTCCCTCTCCACGTTTAGACCCCACTGCTTCTCTGCAAACACCTGCACCAAAAGTACACTGGCTGTCTCGAAAATATTAGGCTAAAACACATCTGATAAAAGTCAGATGTTGCTCAGTAGAGTAGTTACTGTGGTGGTTTTTCTTTAAAAAAAAAACACAAATAAATTAAAAGTTAATTTTAGTCTTGTTCGTGTTTATTTCACAGGTAAGAAACCTTACCCATTTCTTCCATGTTTAACATTTCCCATCATACCATAGCCACAACCTGCTCCCCCACTTAGGAACTGTTCTCTAGCTCATACAAGTCCATAGGAGTAGATAGGACACAGCCGGGAGTACTGGGAGAGCTGGATGGCATCACCATGAGGCTGCTCTTTATTGTCTGAACGCTTGTGAAGCCTGGGGAGGTTCCCCAATGATTTCAGAAAGGTAAATCTTACAGCAACAAGGGAACTATATGCCAGTCACCCTCACTTCCATCGCTAGGAAAATCAGAGCAAGGCCTCTTGGAAGCCCTCCAACCTGATATGTCTATGATTTCCACCTAACTTTGAAGCCTCCTTAAGGAACAGGTATTGCCTCCCCATACAAATTCTAAAACTGCAAAAATTCTCTTTTTCTTACCTTCAACATTATTTTAGGACCTTGTTCTGGCATATCATTCCCTAATCATTCCAAAATGATACCTCTGTAACTGGAGTCACGCCGAGGCCTTTGACATGCTACTGTTTTGGGGTGAACAAAATTAAAGAAATCTGAAGTTAAAACACTAAAACTGAGAAACGCATCAAAAGATGGGCATCAAGACAATGCTGGAGATAAAGGAAAGCTAAGCCTCTGTTCCACGGCACAAACAAATTTACTGTTGCGTTGTGTACATACGCATTCCATATTTACATAAATATGCTTTTTTTATTACTTTCATCTAATGGAAGTGATTTTCCTTTGTCTCTTCTCTCCATGACCGGAGAATTACATTTCTCTTGAATATAACCTAGAATTATATTGCTATAATTGAAAGTGTTTGACCAGTTGGACTGGTAACAGTTTAAATGAAATGTTACAAGACTAAACGCAGCAAAAGCAACCAAACCCTAATAAAAACATTAAACATTGCAACAATGACATATTAGAATAAAGGGCCCTGGCATGTTATTTTAAATTGTCATTTTAACACTCAGAAAACCCTGTTGACAATTAAAAATATGCATGGAATGCTGTTCCAGCACACTCAAAGTAATGATCTGGGTTGGAAAATTAGCACTGGGAAAGGGGAAAGCAAGAAAAATGGGATCTATAATAGCACACTAACAGATAAAATGACAATTACTTGGGACTGACAAAAAGTAGAAGAATTTTATGCAAGCTAATGTTTTTGATGCATGAAAGTGCAGAAAAATATCAAAAAGAATTTCTGAAATTAGACTTTGGCTTTGGCATATGAATACAGCTAAGAAGCACAAATGCCTTTTTTCTGTATGCTATATATATATTTCTAATCCTTTTTCAAGGATTAAACTACCACTAGCAAGTGGTAGTTTATCCAAATTTCATGATCACGTATATAACAACATAATTATTGTCATTATTTTAGTTCTCATATATGTGAGGTTCTCCTTACTCCACCACTCATTTAATTGCACTCTGATTCTGAAGGCAGAACAGAGATTTTTTTCTAATCTTCAAGAAATGTAACTCAATCCTCACCAATACACAAACACCATATTGGGCACTAGTGTTGATGAATGGATTTCAAACTCAAAAAATACACCCATTGAAAAGAAGGGATAATAATAATAAAAAAACCCCAAACAGTAAATAAATTATTTCTACACTCCAATGTACTTTCTGCGATCTAACCAAACCACAGGTGCCACAGAAGGGTGTAGATACAGCAGATCTAAAAGGGAGAACAAATGATATCACAACAGCATGATGTCACCACGTTACCAGCATCTTTCAGCCTTCAGATTTAAGCGAGAAACAGTAATGGTTCTTCTCTGCAGGAGGTTTATCTATGCATTTTGATCAGTGGGTAGTGTAAACATTTTACAAGATTTTCACACTGAATACAATAAAATTGCGTTGCAATATCTTACATACGGTTGTCCCATATACAGGTGCAGAATTTCACAAACCTGCCGATGAAATGCCTCCATAATGCTGAAAGAATCAAGTCTCCACTGTGAGCATGTTTCCAACTGGATCAGGCACACGTGGTGCACCTCTCTGGGCTACCACTGCATCATTACGCTTCGGTACTTCCATAGGCCATAACCTGTCTCACTTGCCTGTCTGCTCCACTGCAACCACCAGCTGTATCTCTCTGGGAAAACACAAAGAGCTCACTCTGGGTACTTTTTGTTCTAGCTCTGCGTCCCATAGCCAGTTCCCATTTCGCTGCAGCACATCTACTGTAGCAACCTAGAGCACTGCAGATTTCTGCCACTGTTCAAGTAAATATGAAACAGGTCAAGAGCTTTTCACCAGGATGTCACAACTCCAATACGGTATTACAGATTCTATTAGGTAAGTCTCACTCAACCTCTCAAAAGATCAATTTAACACCCCCAAAAAGATTATTATTTATATCTGAAGCTGACTCAGATGTTCTTAAAATGTAAGTCCCTTAAAACTTTTCACACGCCCACAACAATGGAGTCTAAACACAGAAGGCACTAAATACACAAAAATAATTTAAAAGTGATGTTTCATGTATTTGAAAGTCAGTGAATGAAAACCTATTGTCCTCAGTATCCTGGAGAGCTTGTTTATTAAGACAGATATTGTAAAAATTCTGAAGCATGCAACAGCACAGATTTTTGCTCTACTAAAAGCTATTTATTATTGCATAATATCAGACCATGCTGAATATTCATATATTCATTCATTCAAATATTCAAATAAGTATACGAGAAAATCCTGGAGGCAATTGGCATTGCCATATATTTTGGATGTGTTATATATTCTTCCAACCTCCAGTTACTCCTGTAACTATAAAAAGTTGCAGGAAAAAGTACTATGTCATTATCTACTGAAAAACTCAAGATAAAGATTTGAAATCATACCTACTTGCTTACCTTTGTGCTTCCAAATAAGACTGCAGCTTCATTCAGTCTTCACATTTAAGGAACACAAGTATTTAGTTCTTTTGGAGACACAAGTTTCATGAAGAATAAAATATTTCACAATGCTTTTTTTTTCCAATACCTGTTGTTGTTTGTAATTCTGCTTGCCACATGCACTGAAGGTATGTTCACGCTGACCAAACTTCAGATATATTTCAATTAATCCATGGCAGAATTCATAAACATATCAAATCCATAAACATGTAATCTCGTTAGAAGCTATCTTCCATTGTGTTAGTGTCAACAGCTGATTTCAAGTTAGGGTAGAAAACTGCCCACTAATCAGAGCACAGAAGAACATTTATTTTCATTTTACAGTAACATGCTTGTGGTCGATCTTTTCAAATGGTTCCACAACCGCAACTTTGTTCAAATTTTAAACTGAATATAAAATCAACGAAGACGATGAATACAGAGACATGAACTGTTCTTAAAAATGTCTTCTGACAGCAAGTTTCTTAGGAACGGGAAGCAATACACTTCAATTATCAGAGGAGGCAGTGAAGTATCCACATCATCACTAGCTCCCGTTATCTGGGCAACAGATAAATAGTGGTTTGCTTTCTTTAAAGAGAATTATGGTTACAGAATTCTTGTGTAATATTTAGAGATAATTTTAAAGTCCTTTTAAAAAGATTGGTAAGTTAGAATACAGTTTTCTATAAGCAGAATGATGCCCAAAGTATTCTGATGAACTTTTATTATTAAAAATAATCTTCCTACAGTAGTATGGAATTCTTTAGCCAAGTCAAGCCACCACCTGTTGCATAGCCTTCTTCACTAACACCATAAATTTGATCTTTTCTGGTCCTCTAGTGATCTGCATTATTGGCTGGTAACTGCTCTGCTTATGAGCACAAATGCAGTTTTGAACATGAAATGCAATTTTGAAGCCGTTAAGACAGCTTTACTAAAAAGGAAGTCACCTTCCCTTCAATGAGATCAACATTTTTCTAAGCCTTGGCAGACGGATATGATTCCATGCACAGTCGTTAGATCCAGAAACTCCTCAGTAAGAGAACCAAAAGTTGCTTAATGACACATAACAAGTACAAGTTGTGATGCTCTGCATGCAGTTCACTTCCTAAGACTTTTTGTGCTGCTTCCTTTACCCAATGGAATGGGTTCAAGATGCGTGATGTCTGGGCCCCAGCTATGCTTGTATCTGCTGGATGTCATTATCTTCCGAAGATTTATGTTCAACTTCAAATCAAATGCAAGTTTCACACTCTAAGTAGGGATGCCCACAAGCATATTGTTCTTTGGAGAACAACTCTCTGGCTCCATAGATGTAACTTGGACAGAGTAGTTGTGTTCTTCTGCAGCCCATGCCCGATCCAGATCCACAAGCCCCATACATTGCTTTCCTAAAACGAGAGCAAAGGAAAGCATGGAAACTCTAAAAATGTAGAAACATTATCAGAAACATGCACTTCAACATTCAACGTTAGGAAAACACATCAGTAAGTCATCTAAAAAATAAGTTCCAAATCTACTTAGAAAACTATCTTGATCTGTTTTTCTTCAAATAGACAGTCGTTAATAGCTCAAAATCACATCTGTGACTTGTAACCCTCATTTAGCAAAGAGCTTGAGAAGGATTATTAACTCTTTACATATGGAGAAACATAATAGGCACAACTATTTTTAAATATTCTCAAAACTCACAGAAAAATCCATGCATAAATGTAAAAGCCACAGGAAGAAAAAAAATGCCTAGTTTACCCTTTAGCTCTCTGAATGTAGATATATAACCATGTATAAACAGTTATAACCATAACTGTTTTAATCCTGTACTTTCATCTAAAATCTCAAAATCTTTGGTTATTGAATACCAATAAAAGACTAAAATACCAAACTAGTGTAATTGATTTGAGGTATACGAATGTAGCTGCTTATAAACAAAAATGCTGTATTACTAATGAAAACTAATCTCAGAAAAAACGGGAAGGATAAACTCAAGGATGTTTTCTGCTTTGAAGTTTGTATTATGATACAGCCATGGCAAGATGACAGGAACATTTCTCTTTACAAATTTACTCATTATAATTGATTATTATGTTCTGAAATCAGAATTGATTTGATCATATTTTCAGCAGTTTGAAACTCTCTTGCAAGAAACATTTAGCACTTCCCTGAAATGTTTTATCGCTAACATCCAGTCTCAAGTCACAAACAAGGCCCAATCCTGCTTCAGTGTCAAAGCCAATGATCCTACGTCTTTCCTTGTTCCTGACAGAATTGTACAGTTAAATATATTTGAGGTCTGAGAGGACACCAAGTTGGGAGGGAGTGTTGATCTGCTTGAGGGTAGGAAGGCTCTACAGAGGGATCTGGACAGGCTGGATCAACGAGCCAAGGCCAATGGTATGAGGTTCAACAAGGCCAAGTGCTGGGTCCTGCACTTGGGTCACACCAACCCCCTGCAGCGCTACAGGCTTAGGGAAGAGTGGCTGGAGCTGCCCAGCAGAAAAGGACCTGGGGATGTTGGTCGACTGTCGGCTGAACATGAGCCAGCAGTGTGCCCAGGTGGCCAAGAAGGTCATTGGCATCCTGACTTCAGAATCAGAACTATCAGAAACAGTGCAGCCAGCAGGACTAGGGAAGTGGTCTTCCCCCTGTACTTGGCACTAGTGAGGCCCCACCTCAAATACTGTGTTCCGTTTTGGGTCCCCTACTACAAGAAAGACACTGACTTCTGGAGCGTGTCCAAAGAAGGGCAACAAAGCTGATGAAGGGTCTAGAGCACAAGTCTTATTAGGGGTGGCTGAGGGAGCTGGGGTTGTTTCGCCTGGGGAAAAGAAGGCTAAGGGGAGACTCTCACTCTCTACAACTACCTGAAAGGAGGTTGTAATGAGGGAAGGGCTGGTCTCTTCACCCAAGTAACAAATGATAGGACAAGAGGAACTGGCCTCAAGTTGCACCAGGGGAGGTTTAGATGGGACAGCAAGAAAACTTCTTCACTAAAAGGGTTGTCAAGCATTGGAACAGGCTGCCCGGGGAAGTGGTTGAGTCACCATCCCTGGAGGTGTTTAAAAGAAGTGTAGATGTGGCGCTTAGGGACATGGTTTAGTGGTGGACTTGGCAGTGCTGTGTTAACGGTTGGACTCAAAGATCTTAAAGGTCTCTTCCAACCTAAACAATTCTATGATTGTAGAGTCGATGAAGGGAAGAGACAGGATCACTCATTCTGTTTGCCATCAGGATACAAGGCTGGCATTCTAAACTACCTCTCTGCCCTGAACAGATACAGAGCTTGAGTGCCTGTATCACTACAAGCCCTGGCATACATCTGCTTGGTGCCTGTAGAAGTTTTGGGTAGGTGGCACTAACATGTTTCTCAGTATCCTTCTATTTCAGAACAGCTGGTACACATTTAATACACTTTAATACAGCACTAAGTCCAATCTGTTCTGACTTTCCACAGTGAGCCATTGGCTGGAAGTATTTTCTCCTCCTCAGCTGAATTCTTTATTTACAAAAGTAATTCACTACTTTGACTTCACTAACATTATGGCATTTGCAGGCCATTCTGCCAGTGGCTTGGAATTTGAGAGGGGTGGTAATTGGGTAGGAGACAACTTAGAGATACAATAATAAGGTTAGGCCTGAAAAAGAACTTTCCAACTCAGTCCTCTATGGAATAGTAGGTTGCAGGAAGAAATTACCAGTTTATATAACCAACCAGGATAGATCTCCATAAATTACTTCTTGTGGCACTATTCTCCTACATTTGTCGTTTCATAGAAAATCACCTTCTGCAGTTCATTGAACCAAAATGGCACGTACACGCTCCTGCCACTGACAGCAATATCGTTACGACTCAAAGTACACGCACTGAGGGGGAGTTGGGATTGTCACAGCTGGAGCCTGGTTCCCCGGGTGCTCTCAGGAAGACTGTGAAATATACGGAGCAGTTCCGTGATCAGACAGAATAAATCAGGTGCGCCGCAGCCATGTTCACAAAACCATTCGGTATGTTTGCACTCAGGTCCCACCGCTGCATATAGCGGATAAAGCACACATGTTCAGTGGAAATTGGAAACAGAACTTTGTTCATTTAAGAGGGAATTGCTGTGTGCAGCGGAACTGGGTTCAACTGTGCATTTTTACATCCGCCGATACGACAGAAATTGGTGATAACTCCTTTGACAAACGTGTTGCTTTGGCCATGACAGACATAGGCAGAATGCTGTACTTCAGTGTTTTAGTGGTTTACAGGTAATGAAACAAAATGATTTCTCACTTCACTTAAGCTGCATAAATTAGTAGTAATTGCTAAAATACAGTTTATAATGCAATCCTTAAATATTCAAAAACTAGCAAAATGAGTCATTTTACAACAGAAAAGAGAAAGTCTTCACCTGTTCAGGAATACTTTCATTAAATGAATTTTACAGTTTTCTCAATACCTGATCATGCATTGCACAAAGCTAAACAAATAATAAAAAAAAAATCTCACCACGGCTGTAACACTTATCTGATTCAATCTTCAATTATTTGCAACTGATCTCAAAAGTACCCAAACAAGATTCCCATAAAACCAGTTTCAAAGCTGAAACAGAGCACTGAAGCTGGAAAGATCTTCACTGAAACAGACTGGTATTACATGGAACTTAAAGAAAAAATAACATTCTTTAAAACAGAAAAAGCAATGATGTAGGGGAAGGCAGAGGAATAAGATTTATGTTTGGGGTTTTGTCAAGGCAAAACACAAAAAATTAAAATTTGGGGGAAAACTGCAGTTTCAGAGACAGAGAACAGAGAGAAATTACAATCTTTCAAAAAAGTTTTCCATTTTTCCAATTTCCAGTCCACCTGGCAAGCAGCAGGAGACCATGGGGGTGCTACACTGCTAATGGAACACTGCATTTTGGTTTTATTTTTTCAAATAACTGTGATATGAGCAAAAGAGACGACAAATTTATTATAAAATAGATGCTTTTATCTCAGAATCTGTATTATTTCCTTTCTTGTGCAGTGACTATAGGAAATACTTTGAGTTCTTCAAATGAAGTTTTCTAAAAACATTATGAATATTTGCTACTACTGCTTTAATATACTTTCTAAGTATTTCTTGCAAGCCAAGAATGCACAGTTATATCCGGAGAATTCCCAGCCCCTTCTATCTTTTCTGACCTGGAAGTTAGTTTATAGATTCCATCAGAACATTAATACCAGACAGGAGCATGTTCTACCCTTTTGTAAGTCAAAGAATACGAGAATATTGCACATAATGAAGAAATGGCTTTTCTTATTCCAAATATTTGAAGCATTATGTTTTTCGCTGTCCTTCTGAGTATTGAAATTCCCACTATCTTAATGATAGCTTCTCGCGTTTCTTTTCCTCAGAAATCATTAACACCTGAATAATAAACTAAAATCTCAGGGATCAACTTACTTTGGCTGTTAATTGCACAGAAATGTCCCAACAGAAGGCAGCTGCTCTTACTCAGAAAGGCAATAAAGTACAAACCTGAAACAGAACTGACTACTGAAAGGTAAAAATTGAGTCATGCATTGCTGTAGCTGTAACGTGTTTCCCAACAACGGGAGGTCTGGTACTCCAGGTAAGGGATAAACCAAACCGTGTTCTTAGCAAAGTCTTCAAATCATAAATATTATTCACTATTAAAAGAAAACCAAAACAAAAAACCAAAAAAAAAGCCACACATAAAACCTTCTGGGTTTTTCCTAAAATTATGATGATCCTAATAATAAGGTGGGCCAAATAGGTTTGCCTGTTCTTGAGCCTGCCTGTACCAACCTCTGCAATTTAGCCTTATTGTTTCCAGCTGTTGTTAGATGTTTGCCCTTCTAAGAGAGTTATCACTAGAGATTACAAGCAGGACACAGGGGGCACACTGAAAATCACTACTACCAATAGCCTGTGCCTTTAATGTAAGATAAGCAGGCAATAGCAGGACTTAAGTGAACTTTACAAAAACGTCATTCTTTTGAAAGAGTAGTGAAAGGGAAAAAAAAAAGGTGAAGAAACAAAAAACAGTAAAATGCCTCCCTCTCATATTGATAATTCTGAAAGAAGAAAATAATTTCTACACCATAGCTCAGCATAGCAAGAGGAGAAATGCGAAGAAACTCAAATTTTTCAAGTGTTATGTGAAGACAGCAACTTAATGCCCTCTTTAAAAATGTACTACTTCTTCCTTTATATAATTACTAAGATAGTTTAGACAACAGCTGCAGAAATTCCTACCTATTAGCCTGCGTTCAGGTGGAAGCTGAACAGCTGTCTGATCTGCAAATCTGCAGAGGATCATGTGCTCCTAGAAAAAAAAAAGTAAAGAAATTTTGTCCAGTAGCATTTCCATCTTCCAAATCCAGTAAGAATAATCAAATTAAATGTTTAAAAGAATCAAACCCACTATCATATTGAAGACTATGTTTCTAGAAGAGTTACCTACACAGGTAGGTAAAGCCTAATTTTGGTACTACTTTGACTTATATATGTGTGTGTAAATCAAGTGTTTGCAACTATGACACATTTCTACTCATGAGTATTTGTTTCTTGCTAAAATTTCTCTAATTCTCTGTAGCAGTGGAATTGGAAGCAATGTATACAAGATAGCATTCTTCAAAGACATCCTGCAGACTAATTTTGCCTTCAACTACTGTTGAGCAACAGAGTCTTCTTTTAGCACAGTCATCGTGGGGCCGCATCTCTGCATCCAGACAAAGACAAAATTCTTAAATAGGTGATTTGAACTACTGCACATTTCTCCCAAGCGGTGATTCTTAATCCCAGAAGAATCGCCTTGTGGGTCAAATTTCCTCTTCTCTGCCAAACCCATTCAGGATCAACCCAAAAGATCCTGCAGGAAAAACTGATCCTGAAGGCAAAAAATACCTGGCTGTGAATGGGAAAGTTTCCTGCCTAAAAATGAGCACAATTCACTTGCAAACTATCCCTGTTCCACTTAAATTTTCTGCAGAGGCTTCTACAACAGCTGCTGTTGGTTTCTTCTTGTCTTGTCACCCAGGGGTATGGTGCAGCGGAGGGTTAGCCTCACCACCTTACTCCCTGCTTAGATCACTACATAAGCAGGCAGAACCCCATCCTTATTTGCCCTCAAAAAACACCGCCTATGCTGGCATAACGGCTTCTCAAAGACCAGCCAAGCCAAGGAGGCAAGTTAGCAAGATGGTGAGAAAAAAAGCCTTGAAGGTGTAGCAAAGAAATTAATGCTCTGATGACAGCTGTGCTTTTCGGGACAGCTACAATATTAAGTACAGGACAGGGTAAATCAGAACCATTTAAGAACTGTACAACATTTCCAACTGTCCTATAATGTCATGGGGAGAAAAGAGAAACAGACAACAAGAAAAGGTGCTGTGCTAAGCAAAGCTTCCAGAGCTATAGTTCTGAAAAAAGGATATGTGTCTTGTATGAAAAATAAAACTTTTGTTTTTTTTTTTTTTTAATTCTTGCCTGATATAAAATGGTGATTTTAAAGGTTTGGTTCCTGTAATAGATATAGAGAGCACCTGAGGATACTTCAGCCTTCTTCAGTATCCTGAAGTAAGGATACTTACTCCAGCTTTTTTTTTTTTTACTCCAGACATAAAACATTCGGAAGTCTTCATTTCACAAAAAACCTGAAT
>JAOXJK010000032.1:25784438-25795190 GCA_025774025.1 Xenus cinereus
ACAGGACAGGGTAAATCAGAACCATTTAAGAACTGTACAACATTTCCAACTGTCCTATAGTGTCACGGGGAGAAAAGAGAAACAGACAACAATAAAAGGTGCTGTGCTAAGCAAAGCTTCCAGAGCTATAGTTCTGAAAAAAGGACATGTGTCTTGTATGAAAAATAAAACTTTTGGTTTTTTTTTTAATTCTTGCCTGATATAAAATGATGATTTTAAAGGTTAGGTGCTCTCTATATCTATTACAGGAACCAGAGGATACTTCAGCTTTCTTCAGTATCCTGAAGTAAGGATACTTACTCCAGCTTTTTTTTTTTTTTTACTCCAGACATAAAACATTCGGAAGTCTTCATTTCACAAAAAACCTGAATGCAATCCCATCTTCATACTAAATCAAGATGGTAACTTCTCCCACAGTACACTACACCAATTCATAAATTTAATAGACACCTGTGACCACAAGTAAGTTTGCCTAGATATTATAAAAAAAAAAATGTTATTGCTACTTGATACTTAAATATTACTCATTTAAATAAATTTACAGTATATCTTGAGGGAGGGATACTTGTTCCCTAGTACACCTCATTCACATGAAGGTTTTCAGCTCACAGCTCCATAAGAAATATGTAAGCAAAATGAGAAAAAGTTATAACATTTTTAGAACTTAAATATGTTATGCCCAGTAAGTTCAGTTCAAATATGGCTATTTTTGTAGCACAAAAGAGCGGAAAACATTAAACCCAGATGTGACAACTGAAAAATGGAGAAGAGCAGCCACAGGGAACGTGGATGCTCTTAGGAGAGAAGCAGCAGTTATCACTGGGGAGCCTGGGGAGGAAAACAGTGATAGAGAGCAGAGGGAGAAGATCCACTTTAGCACAAAACCCCTCACCAGCCTTCAGGCACTCAACACAGCCCAGCTCTTTAGCACATCCAACCAGACCAGAGCCAAGGCAAGCCTTGCCAGCCTAAAAATCTGAACTGACTCTTATGCCTTGGCTTCCTACAGAGATGATCCAAAAAATTAAACTAGATCCCAAGTTATGACTACATCACTTCCCCATGACAGTCATTAAATTTTCACATTCCCCGTTGGCAGAAATAAGAAGAAAAGCATCTCTAAAATAATGAAGATATTACTTATAAACTGCCTAAACTTTGTGTGTGCATAAACAGTTAACTTGCTTACTGGAACACCCACACCTTCAATTCCTATTAAGTTTTCAGAGCTGTATGTGCAAAGTTACTCAGTTTTACTTTCCAATACTCCTATAGGGACAGTGTCTTGACAAACAGAGTCTTAAAATGTATCATGGTAGAAATCTACAGCTATCATAACCTTATTCTTTGCAGCTATAAACTAATGAATTACAGCATAATGTTCTCATCAAAAAAATGTTGGAATTGCCAGACTTCTGGATGTCTTTTTAGATCTCACTAAAATGAAAGATAAGAGAAATGAATTTAAAATGGAAACTGAAGGGGGGTGACACACAGAACGTCTGGCTAACACATGGCAACTTTGGCTACTAGCCAATAACCTGTAACAATTTATTAATATGAAATATAAAAACACGTATAGCTAGCTGTATAACAAAAGTTATTTATAACTAGGATTATTCGAGGCACCAACCAGCCTAGACCGTTTGTATAGACTCTTACATTATTAAGAGCACGAATATTTTTTAGTCCTTGACCCCTGTGCCCTTCTGCAACACAAATAATAAAATGCTGAAACTTCTATAGCGTTGACAAACCTTGTGATTTAAACCTCCATGGATTAACAGATTAAGAAAAAAATTCACTGAGTTTTAATGAGATTATACACACTATCCTAATCTAGGCATGCTTGACTTTATAATTGTCCCCATCTCCCCCTGTACTGTCAACAGGTCCACTTTCAATAAAAGTACATAAACTTTTTCTGAACTGATAACTGAGTTGTTTGTGACTATGTGTTAGAAACATAAATGTGTTGAAAAGAATGTTCATCAAGGGGGAAAATAATGGCAGGCCCAAATCTACTGTACTGCTTTTGTCATCTCAATCTATGGATATTCATTTACATGTAAATTAGTAATGGGTACATAACACCAACTGTCATGAAGACTAGTATATTACCAGATAACTGAATTTCCCTGTATAAGATGGCTGGAAATTTTCTGAATTTTTTAAAAGCCCTCTTAGTTGAGGACTAAAAAGGATAATCTCCATTTTCCTGCTAAATATCTAATGTTTATCAGAAAATAATATCTATAAAGCAATATTTTTACCTAAAAAATAACCAGACATTTCCACAGTATAAACAGTTGTATTTGAGACCTAAATAAATTGGTATCCTATAATTGTTAACTGATACAGGTTGAAGTATCTTGGGAATGGCTTATACATTATGTAAAAAAAAGTTCTTTTGTGGAGAAACTATTTAATTTTATGGAAGAAAAAAAGCCTTAAAAAAATGGATGGTGGAGAGAAATCAACACAATGACATTTGCAGTACTGATGAACACTTCACATAACACATGCTCCTCCTCGTAACTAAAAGATAACCGCTTATATTTCATTTGATAAGAAGACCCAGTGAAGCCCAGGAACTTGCATGTAACCTTCTCCACCCCCAACCCTTTTACATACCTTGTAGGACAAAATTTCTTTGAACTGATGACTGGGAAAAAAAAAACAGACCACATGAATTAACATCTACAAAAAGCAGAGGTGGAAAGCGACACAATCATTGCATACTTGAACACATTTTAAACAAAATAGCAATATCGGAATCCTACAGAAAGGCATTCAAGAAAATCCATGTTGTCACATAAATACTTTATATTACATGTACACAACCTCTAGACATGCACATATTTCGTTTGTTTCACAAAAGGTGCCTCCACAATGGAGCTGAGTATAGAACACAGGCAATATGGGGATATGGGCACGCTATCATGTTTTATGATCATATCCAGTAAAGAATGAAGAAAAAGGAAACCCTAAAACTCAAGCCAGAGTTGATAATTTTCTACACAGCCTTACAATGTTAGTATCATAATTTTAGCAAACACAAGACCATAATTTACATTCTTGCAGTACCTACAGCAATAAAAGTTTTCTAATATAGTGAGCATTTCCAGTCCTCATCATCTAAAAATATAACTGGTCAGAAGTTAAGCAGTATCCAGTCAATTCTAAAATAAGTCAACAGAGAAAAGCTATATGCCTGCTAACTTTAGAAGACAAAATTTTATTGCCTCTTCCTTAAGAATACTTGTTTTACATGTTACAAGAGAAAATGAAAAAGGACAGATACAAAGAGATGGAAGAACCAAATTGACTAAAAATACACTGTTAAATGCAAAGTTTATCAAATGGACAAATTCTAAATATTTACTCTCCATGCACTTCTGTGACAGCACACTTTGATATTATAGAAAAATATGAAAAATATTTAACATGAATGAATAAGATTTTTTTACATTTGATGATTCCTTTTAAAACAGCATGTTTCAGTTTCTTATTTTAGCAAATATATACCTAAGATAATGTTGTAATTCCCAGTAGAATTAAATCTGATTCATCCTGGACATCCGAAATGTACAGCTCAGCTTTGTGGAAAAAAAAACTAAACCACAACCCTCTTCCCCATCCAGTTCTGCCTCAGAAAGTTGTTAGCCTCTTATCTTCTGCCACTTTCTTTATATCAAAGGCATTAAAATTCTTAAGCCTAAAATATTTATATATATCCAACATGGCAGGTTTGAAGACGACAAAATATCTACACAGGCCACTGAAAAAGTATTAAAAATATGAACTGAAATACAGGAGAGCTTGTCTACTTGGGAATAAATCAGAAGAGTTTCCCAAGCAGTAAACTGTGGTATAAAGCAGACCCATTTCTTTAAGCTGACTGCTTACATCTTTCTCCAACATTAAAATGTCAATTCCCCTTCTTACAGTAATTTTCATGAGTTTTCTATTAACTTTGTGATTTCAAGGTAAAAGGTCTGCATATTACATAGATTCCCACATACCGTATCTACTATGTTGATGGTATAAAATGTTCTGAACTATGAATAAGGCAAATCCAGACAAAAAATAACCCAGGAATTACCAATCTCCCTCCCTTTCAGGATGGGTTTGCAAAGAGAAACAGGAGGAAACAGTTGCATTATAACTGTGAATCAATTTAGCCTAGACACGTGCAATAATCTTCAATTGATTGATTCTACACTCATAGTATTTTCTTCTATCATTTAAGTTGATATTTTAAAGCTTATCTTGTTAGCTTTAGTTTACCTTTGTGGGTATTTAAACTTCACGGTGTTTTGAATGAAGCCATAACAACAAGGGGAGACGACAAAGGCTGCCCGTGCCTTGATGCAGTGTTCGATCACCATGTCTGTTGCCACACCACACGCGTGTAGAGCCACCTAGAGTGTTAAAACCACACAAAACAAACAAGCAAATTCTTTATAGCAATATTCTAAATACAATCTCGTTGCAGTATTTTTTTTGGCTGACTGAATTACTTAAATATATGAGGCAGGTATTGCAATGAAAGTTGTTATGCCAAAGGCATGGTCCTTAATTCCTCAGTTCTTCACTCCTCCCCTTCATATCTATTCTGAGGAAATTTCATGGCCTATTCCATTAACAAGGGAACCATCGATACTGAACAAGAGTCACTCACCAAAAAAGCTCAAAAGGTATGTGCACTGCACTGTGATATCAAATACATTAAAAACAAAGCATCAAAAATATTAAAAGAAAAACTACTGTGGTCATTAGTCAAAAGTTTCTGTCAAGCAAAACACACTTCAAAATACAAAGAAGCATTTCAAAACTGGATTTCAACTCAGCAGTAAGAGTACTTGTTTTCTAAGTAAAAACTTTAGAAAAAACATTGCAGAGGCGAGAGCAGGGAGCATCAAATACAACATGAACTCCTTTTCTTTTTTTCCTCCTTATTCTTTTTTCTTTTATTTTTCCTTTTTTGGAAATTTTTCCTATTTTTCCTTTTTTCTTTTATTTTTCCTTTGAGAAGGACTCTCAAACTAAAACTAGAATGTTGTTCAATCACAACAGCTACCTGCCAGCATTGATGTGGTTTTGGGCAATGCACAGGTTGTACCCAAACTCTCCATGCTCTCCTACAGAGAGGCAAGTCATGGCTGCACTCAATATATTGCAAGGCAAGGCAAGCAGCTCCCTCCTCTCAATACCCGTGACTCCAAATGGGCCCAGGGGAAATGAAGATGCTACTTTTTCTGCCGTGTTCCATGTACTCAGTAGCTCAAAGACTAGGCCTGGTGCATACACATCACCCTATGTTTTCATTAAACTAAGGACATTTCTGAGGCACATCTTTAATTTTACGCAGCCGTGCAGAATTGTAAAACTGCATTGTATTCTTTGCCTTTTCTTCACTGTAAATTTAGGAAAAAAGCTTAAAACTGCAAAGCTCAGATTCCAGGGTTCAAAGTTGTTTTTCAAGCTATAGCAGTTGGAAGATAAAAACTTTGCTCTCTGATACAGATTAAAACAAAGACTTTTTTGTTCGCAGACTGCTTGATGTAAGCTCAGCTGAGCAGACCATTAATCATCAACTGAACTCTAACTGCATACAGATGCTAATAAACATTCTTGTCTCAAGCAGAACATTAAAAATTATTAAGAACATAATTACACAATGAAAGTTTTCTGCTCGTCTGAATTTAACAACAAAAATAAAACTACTTTAAGATCAGAAATAGATTCTTAGTATCACAGCTATTAGATTACCACAGAATATAGTTATAATCCTCATCTATCCAAGCAGACAACAAAGATCTCTGCTTTCCTTGCATGTTTGTAAAAGACAACTTAAAAGAGCAGTGGATAAAACCAGTAGCTCTGCTGAGCCTGTATGAACTTTTACATCAACTGATTTTTTTCTTTGGGTTTCTCAGAATCAACTTAGTAAGTGAAAAATCACAAACAAAACTCAAGATAAAGCTTTCTCAATATCTCCTATATACTAAAATCATGATCTGAAACAAAATAAAAAATGAGGACTAATGCAGATGCCCTGTATCACTGCTCTGGCACTGCAACTCCCCAGAAGAGACTATTGCACACAGAAAAGCGTGCAGGGAAGTGAAGGGAAAAGAACGTGTCATGAAACCTCAGGTTCACTTTAGTGATCTTAAAAAACATTCAACACACTCAAAAATACTCCCCCTCAACCGAATCTTAAACTGTTCAACTTGTTCAAATTAGGCGAGATACTCTGAGTACTATTTAGTATTAAAAACAACTAAGATCGCAAAGACTCCTGTGGGCATGTCCACTGCATGGACACAACCAAGTATTGTGGTTGGCGGTCATGCTACAACATAAAATGTTACAATGTACCAGTAAGTTTGGCACTCTACAGGTTGTTTCCTAGAATCATAGAGTGGTTTGGGTTGGAACGGACCTTAAAAATCACCTAGTTCCAACCACCCTGTCACCAACTCACCTCCCACTAGACCAGGCTACTCAAAGTCCCATCCAGCCTGGCCTTGAACAATTCCAAGGACGGAGCATCCACAACTTCTCTGGGCAACCTGTTCCAGTGTCTCACCACCCTCACAGGAAATAATTCCTAATAGCCAATCTAAATCTACTCTCTTTCAGTTTAAAACCATTACCTGTTGTCCTATCGCTCCACTCCCTGATAAAGAATCCGTCCCCATCTCTCCTGTAGGTCCCCTTTAGGTACCAGAAGGCCACAATAAGGTCTCCGTGGAACCTTCTCTTCTCCAGGCTGAACATGCCCAACTCCCTCAGCCTTTCCTCATAGGACAGGTGCTCCAGACCTCTGATCATCTTCACGGCCCTCCGCTGGACTCATTCCAACAGGTCCGTGTCTGTCCTGTGCTGAGGAGTCCAGAGGCGGACACAGTACTCCTGGTGGGGTCTCACAAGAGCAGAGCAGACAGGCAGAATCACCTCTCTCAACCTGCTGGCCATGCTTCTTTTGATGCATCTCAGGATGCAGTTGGCTTTCTTGGCTGTGAGTACACATTTTCGGCTCATGTTGAGCTTCTCATCAACCAATAACCCCAAGTCCTTCTCCTCAGGGCTGGTCTCAATCCATTCTCCACCTCATCTTCATGTATGCTTGGGATTGCCCCGACGAGGTTTCAGAACCTTGATCTTGATTACCCCAACAATTCATAAGGGCAGAAATTTTTTGTGGAGCAGAAGGGAAGCAGTTGCTGGAGAAGGTCCAAAGAAGGGCGACAAAGACAATCAAAGGGCTGGGAAGCCTGCCATATGTGGAAAGGCTGAGAGAGTTGGGTTTGATCAGCCTTGAGAAAAGAAGGCTTAGGGGAGATCTCATGTTCCAGCATTTAAAATGTGGCTACAAAAAAGATGGAGACTGGCTATTTACAAGGAGTCACATGGAAAAGACAAAGCGTAATGGGTACAAGTTACTCCTGGGGAGATTCTGATTGGGCACAAGAGGGAAATTTTTCACAATGAGAACAATGAGCCACTGGAATAATCTCCCCAGGGAAGCGGTGGATTCTCCATCATTGGACACTTTTAAGTTTCAGCTGGACAGGATGCTGGGCCATCTTGTCTAGACTGTGCTTTTGCCAAGAAAGGTTGGCCCGGAAGATCCTTGAGGTCCCCTCCAACTTGGTATTCTATGATTCTATTACACTTTTTTTTTTTTAATCTGCTTTTTAACTCTCCTAGCAGATAACACATAAGAAAATAGCTAAGTAATGCACAGACTTGATGTCAAGGTAACTAAAACGCATATAAACACATTTTAAACTAATACCAAAAGGAGAGAGATGAAGACTTCTGTCACATTAGTTTTTCTAAATCTCTTAAAATTTCAAGTACCATACCAGTGAATTTCTTGTCACCATGTCCAACCTCATATTTACACTCTATTGTTTTACTGAAAATGAATTCATACAATGAATGAATACCTTTACAAGCCTCAAAAGATACCTATGCATTATAGTATTACATTGTCATTTTTGTACCAGACCAGTGTTTATGACATAATGATACAGAAGCAGCTAAACTTTACGTTATTTACATTCACAGACACCAAACACTTGTGCTATCAGTCAGTAAATCATCCAGCTCCTGTCTTAAACTAGGCTGTGTAACAAAGTTCATTCCAAGTTAATGAGCTAATCCTGAAGAGTGAATCATGGTATGATACAAACTAATTCTCAAGCTGAGATTCATATAGTCTCCCAAAAAGGGACAGCTCCAGGTTTGTTTGTTGAATAGATTACAGAATCAAGTCAAAGAAACCAAAATCACAGGCCTCGAAATGAAGAATTGCCAAGTTAATTATAATTGTAATTGCCACAGTATTTTCTGACATACTTCACTATCTTCCTTATCACAAAACTTAAAAGAGAGAATGTAACACTTTTTTATGAAACAAAAACTCCATGAAGATAATTAACTTAGCATTAACCTTAAAAATAGACACACACACACCCCCCAAAAAATGAAGACATGAACTCTTAAGATCACAAAATTGGAGACTCATTTCATTGAAAAACTATTCCACATTTCACACACAGAATTCAGTAAAATATTCATGACATCCTGATTTTTTAAAATAGATCTCTGGCTCATCCACTGAGATTTATATGACGATGTAGCACAGAAAATAAAGCTAGAGAATTGGAAATTTACACTTGGAAGGACTGGGCTAAAATAATTTATTCTCTTCTCTTTCTCCTGCACTGTATTTTTTTTCCTTTATTAAATAAACTAACCAAATAGTTAAACAGCACTGTGCATGTACCATAAACCCTCAGCATTAAATATCCTAACCTATAGCCAAAACAGGCCCTTGGATGGGTGATTTAAAGAACAGTCAGACTCACACTGAAAGCTTCAGGCTTGCTGCAAAAGTTCTTATTCAATTAAAAGGATATAAAACTGGAAGACAGAAATCTTCACAGAGTTACAAAAAATTATTTATGCCTTACTCTTCACTAGGCCTACACAGTTCTGGAGAAGACATTCATCTCATTTACTTTCAGGGTCTAACATGGATGCTTTGAATCAGTATTTAAATCACCTGCTTTGCTCCTGCAGAACTCAGATTCCTGCTTTGGTCTGCTTGCATGCAGAACTGTCAGAATATCACGTGTTAGGCTGAGCACTCCTATTGCAGTCAAGTCCTACAAATTTGAGGTATCATTCTGCCTTTATAAATACAGCTCGAGTATACTTTACACAATGAATACAAATGTATATCATTAGTATAATATTCTCTCTGTCATGAAAGTTCTTCTCAGTTTTGCATTGCGTAGTCTTGAGTTGTTTGCTTTATCTTAAAATGCGTTTACTGTCATCTCACTACACTTCTCATCTCAGTTCACTGTACTCAGGTTTAATTTGAGCAACAGTAGTCTTCTCTTCCCATCTTCAAAACCTTGTCCAGGGTATATCCATTAATGAATTACTGATTTTAAAATAACATGATTAAACCAAGAATCTACCCCACTTTTTCTTCAACATAGTCAGGCAGCACTCATATTTTTGTATTTGACTAGAGCAGTCACTTCTTTCTTCACTCATGTAATACACAAGCCATTTGCAACAAATGATAAATACAAACCAAACCTAATACAGACTAACGTAACGAGGGTGCTTCTCATAGCATCAAAAATACCTGTCTGTAAGGACATACAGAATTTTCTTTTCTCAGGTATTTTAGTTGTTTTAAAAATAATTAGCCAGACACTGAAGCTTTGAAATAGAAAAGTTATAATCACTTACCCCAATGTTAAAAGTGCCATTAAAATAGTCCAAATTTGCTTGAATGAACCAAATGTTGTTTAAACCCAGTTCATCGCTTCTGTCTTTAGCACGCATCAGAGACAACTCCTTATTTTCTATGAGCACCACCTAGATTTCATACAGAGCAGAAAATAAGGCAAAATAATACAGAGAAATCAAACTACAACACCATCAACAAGCATAAAACTTAGTAGTTTAGCTGAGAAAACCTCTAAATTACTTGTGGCAGAGCCCAAGATCTCCCAAAAATAACAAGCAGGAAACCTGACAACAGAAGGAATTTAATACTTGCTGATATTAATGAGCTTGCAAATATTTCGTATTTTCCTATACATTTTGTTTTCTCAGGAAAGCACCACACACATTTGAGATCATGCTAAAAATTTGCATGTTTAAATTTAAATCATCTGCCGAGACAGCCGTGTCTTCACATTTATTCTCCCTACATGCATATCTTTTTGAGATGACTGTCAGAGACCAAAAGCTCATACTGTCTATACTTTTTATTTAGACATTACCTGACATGACGGCATCATGTGAGCAAGAACAATTCCAACATGGCCCTGTGAAAACAAAAACAAACAACAAAACCTGAGTCACTTTGCAGTGTCCTCTGTTGTTGACCCATTCATTACATGACCCCTAACCAGTGACAGAACCCTTGAAAGCACCTAAAATTTCAGCATTTGTACTTTTGCTTTGCTTTGTGGCAGCAATCACCAAGAACCGCAAAGATGAAAGTTGAAAGTTGGACAGGGAACTGCTGGAGAGGGTACAGCAAAGGGCCACAAAGATGATTAAGGGTCTGGAGCATCTCTCCTATGAGGAGAGGCTGAGGGACTTGGGTCTTTTTAGTCTTGAGAAAAGAAGGCTTAGGGGAGATCTAATTAATGCGTACAAATACTTAAAGGGAGGGTGTCAGGAGGATGGGGCTGGTCTTTT
>JAOXJK010000032.1:25803052-25819749 GCA_025774025.1 Xenus cinereus
ACAAAGAGTCCCTCCCCAGCTCTCCTGTAGCTCCCTTCAGATATTGGGAGGCTGCTCTAAGGTCTCCCTGGAGCCTTTTCTTCTCCAGGCTGAACAACCCCAGCTCTCTCAGCCTGTCTTCATAGGAGAGGTGCCCCAGCCCTCTGATCATCTTTGTGACCCACTGCTGGACCTTTTCCAATAGGTCCATGTCCTTCCTGTGTTGAGGACTTAACACAGTACTCCAGGCAGGGTCTCACGAGAGCAAAGGGGTAGAATCACCTCCCTCAGCCTGCTGGCCACACTTCTAAATAAGCAAGCCTCTAAATAAGCAAAAAAAAAATTAAATATTAGGTCTATTAAGCAAATCAGAGATAGGAATCATCCACATTATTATCAGTAAGAGTGAGATAGCCTGAACTAATAATTCAGAAACAGGAAAAGTTGGCTTAGAAGACAGACATGATTCATTTGGCCCTTATGTGTCAAGCAATCGAACAGCTGGATGCTGGACAAACAGCAGTACTTTCAGCCTAACTTTACACCTCATGTCTGTTTACTCTACAAAGGGTAACGGCTGGAGGAAACAATTACCCTGATGAAAAGGAATTTCATCCTGCATTTCAGTCCTTCCAGAAATTAAATCTCACACTGCAAAGAGTCTGATGACCAATTCATAATTTATTAACATTTTCATATGCAAAAAACCACATAATTTCACAATGGCTGGATATGACTTCCAAACAAAGTCATTCTAGTTGTACGTGGAAAGGCCTAGGCTACCCATTTCTATATTGTCTGATCTACACTGCAATTATCACAGTACTTCTAGCTTGATCTGGTATGAATCTCCAGTTTATGAAAATTTTTGTCAATTCAATGAATTTTACTGCATCTCTGGTACCCATGTGGTTTATGTTAGTTAGAAGGGCTGAAAAAACATTCAAGAGTTCATAGAGAATATAGGAATTACATGATTCCATAAGGTTTTAATTCAGTAATAGTAACTGCTTGACCACTTAACTGTTTTCCTTTAATTTCTTTTTTTTTTCTCATTAATTTTCTTAGCAAAGTTGGGGGGGAAATCAAAATGAACTGCAGTTTAGACAGTAAATACAACTAATTTGTTTGAATACCTAGCTAACTCGGATGTTTTCTATGTGGTTTTCAGGTGAGTAACCAGCTTTAGATAAGTGCTCTTTTAGTCTCTGATGTTGAAGGTCAGTATGTGCTTCTGCCAGGTTACCACTCTACCACTGTAAATGCTGATGATCAGCATTAAGGTTTGTATAACGTATAACCTCCAGAATGGTATTCTATAATAACTAAGCTTTTGTTATAAGAAGTACATGTGACATTTAAAAAAAGTTATTTTCAATTAGAATTTCTCTTTCCATAGTCTTTTCCCTCCAGTGCTTTCTCATCCTACAAACACAAAATGAGTAAGCCACAAGCAGTTGAGATGGTAGTCCTTTAGCCATAATTAAGTTCCCGTTACTGAATGCCAGCTGTGCAATTCTGCAGGTAGCATATCACAGCCAAGTACGGTTACCAAGCAGTCCTTCGTGATGTTTATGGTGCTCTTGGTAACCACTTTGGGCCAGAGCCAACATGTATTTCAGCATGCTCAGCTTTGTCTTTGAGGAGGTCTGTAACTATGTAAAACCAGACCTCTCACTAAGCAACTTTGGTGTTTACTATTATGAAAAAAAAAAAAAAAAGGCTTCGTAACAAATGTATTCATAAAGATCGTCCCATTGGTACCCCTGCCACGTTCAGAGCTGTAACAGATATGTTATCTATCCACACTAATCGAATCAGGGCGTTTTGCAGAATGCTCATACTGCTCCTTATCATTGTTGTCAGCAACCCAAACTACCCATTCAAATCCTTCCAAATTAGGTAAAGCACAAATTGACTATAATCAGCACAAACTAATTATAATGCACTAGAAGACTACATTATAATGAAACCAATGAAAGGAACTGAACAAATATCTACTTTGTTCCTTTTAATAAATAAAAAATAATGGTGTGATCATCTGGATCATACTTCATAGCAATAGTTGTCCCTTATGAACAAATACTACTTTACTGCACACTTTATGACAGAAAGATTGTGAAGTTAAATAATCCTGCCCTAAATAGAAATTTTTCATGACAGTTCAAAAACATGCAACATGCAGACAATAACATTTTACATCAAGTTTATAAAAAGAAAACGTAATAAAATTTCAACATGTTTTAATGAATTTCTGAAGGACTATGCATAAGGGGAAATGCCTCTGAAATAACACAGAAGTGTTGGCTTATGCTATACAGCACTTACTCACAAATAAATACATTCCTAGATTTTCAGAGCAAGTATAAAATACCAATTAGAGAAAATTTGGATATATCCGTTCAGAAAACTGCCTAAAGATAGAAAACATTTTAATTCTGGCTAATCCAATATAAGATCACTTAAGAAACACTGCTGAAAAGCTAATTGTGCATACAGTTCTCCACTACAAACATACACGCCTTTGACAAGAGAACAAAAGAGAGTCTTTCCCTACTGATACTAGAAAAGTACTCAAGCTTGCAAAGATTGTCATTGGTTAACTCACTTTAATGAAATCCAAACCAAAGGCAAAAATAGAGTTTCCACAACAATGGATATATACAATTGGCACTTGTTGCTTTATCAATGGTTCTAATAACAAAAAGTTCCTTTTACTTGTGTCTCAAGCGGCTTTTTGCCGGGTGGCCTTTTGTATTATTCTTACATAGTTTATGAAAGCAAATAGCCAGGAAAATCCATAAATCCCTTCAACCACTTTTGAAGCACAGACTGGGATTTAAATGGAAAAAAAAGTTAATTAAACTGTGGGCACCAGCCCAGTACTGTACTCCAGTCCTCTAGGCTTGGCATGTGAAGAACATTAGGAAACAAAGACATGATTTCATTTGGTCCTTCCATAGCAAGCAGCTCTGAACAGCTGGCTGCCGGACAAACAGCAGTACTTTCAGCATAACTTTACATGTCACTTCTGTTTACTGTACAATGTACTTAAGGCCATCTAACTAAACAGTAAGGTCATCCATAAACTTATCTCCAGCATGAAAACTCCGTATTAATTAATTTAGAGGAGGAAATGTACGCTAGTATCTTCCTGCTCTTTATGTCAACACTGAGTTCTCTGCAGAAGGGAAAACACTAGCACATTTCTCTCCCCCATCTCCCCAATATATTTTAATTACTTTGTTATACTGCAACAAAATTAGACAAGCAGTTTTGAGGGGATGGAGAGAGATTGAAAAATTGCGTAGTGTGGACTGAAGTCATTCAAACAGTTTGCTCAATTTCCATAAATACTTCAGAAATGGATCTGAAGCCAACAGAAATGAAAAACTACAAACTCTTTTCCAACAGAAATTAATCAACTCAGTCAACTAAACAAAGATTCAGGCTAAAGAAACACCTGCCTTCAGAAACTTTAAAAGAAAATGTATCTTTTACTAATTGCCAGAAGGCAGGTTCATCGAAACATCTGCCTTAATGAAGAATACATGACTTAACACAAGAAAATAGTAAAAACACGACATAGTTCAAGAGTAGTATAGAACATAAACTTAAGATTTTTAAACAACAGGCAAATATTTGTAGGGTGTTTTGGAGAAAATAGCCCCTGACACAAAGTTTATATGCCAGCTTAATGTCAAATGAGCCAAAAGCTGGAAAACGCACAAAGAAAAGAGCACGACAAATCATCACAACAATGTTTTTTTGGATAAGACCTCTGGAGTTATTCTAGTACAACCACCTGGTCCAATTAGATCTACCACCAAGACTTGGTCAGGTCTTGCCAGGTCTTTAAAAACCCCAAGCATGCAAATGCCACAGGTCCCTTGTCCCCATTCAAGTGCCATACTGCCCTTTTAGTGCAAAAAAACATCTCATAGAATTCTTTTTCCTTCATCAACATCATCTGTGGATACAGAGTTGTGGCACTGGAGATCATACAGATATATTTACTGTACCATCAGCATTCAACGCTGATGTAGAAATTGACCTAATGGTTCACCAAGTATCTGTAGCTATAGAGCTCTTCACCACCTAACAAATTGTGCGTATGAGGCTAAGACAGCAGTACCCAAAGTAGTCACCTACTTCAGAGTAACTTCAGAGTGGGGTTAAAAGTTTGCCTTTTGTGTTATCCTATTTTCCTAAGTTTTCCTATTCATGAACTCCACACATAAAAATCTGCAAGATTCCTACTGCATTCCTTTCTACCTACAGTGTAAGCACTGACAGGCAGAATTATTTCTTGGGACCTGCAACTGCGTGGGGAATTGGGAAGATCCCAGTAACACAGGTCACAAGGAAATCGAAGCTCCTTACAATATGACAAAAACGACTACATGAGTATAGGAGTATCCATAACCAATTATTGAGTAATTTTTAATTTGCTTGATTTTTAAGCAATTCAGCAATTACAAAATCCAAGAAAACCTGAGCTGCGATAGTAATACAACCTCCAACCCGTATCTGCGTAATGGTGAATATCGGCAGAGAAGTGCAATATATATAGTCTGTGGTCATTAAAATCTGAGGATGGAAGTCAAAGTAATCAATGGCTTTCCATTTCCCCCCTTGATAATCAATTGCTATTGTAAAGTCCGTTTCTTCTCTTGTATTGCAGCTTTATATAAAAATATAACCATAACCTCTGCTTCTAATTTTACTCATGCAGCAGATGGTAGATGTCTTATAAACAGAGTATGGATGACATTCCATCACATTTGATTTCTCCATGAAGCTGTTTTGAGTTAATGACTAAAATATTACAGGGTTAGTTGTTTTTTTTTTAATTAGTTAATTATTACCGAGTTGAAAATACTTCAGAAAAGCAATTAAAAAAAAAATAAAAAATAGTTGAGCATTATGCTCTGTCCCTCTCTGAGACACAACAAAATTAAATGGGAAATTAATGCAGTATGGAGCACTTGCAGTGTATTTGTGACACAAAATTGAACGAATATGCTAAATAAAGTAAGAGTCTTAAAATTTATTTCTTTGGCTTTGTGTATATTGCACAGTAGCAAATCTAACTAAATCACCTTAATGAACAACAGAAAATTAAAGCTGTGATTCTACTGAAGCTTTGGCCACCCAGTTTTCACATGACCTCAACAAGACTACTCCTGCATTTAAACAAAGTACACACATGGTTGTAGTAGGCAAGAATAAGCTCTACAAGTCACTGCAAAATTTAGTTTACTCAAAAAGTAACTCAAAGTGTCTTTTTATCTAACTTAAGAAACTACTGTTTTTTAAGCAGGCATTTCCCTATGGCATTTATTAAAATTACTAACAACTTTAAAAAAAAAAAAAAGCTCTATGTTCATAAAATGCCTTGAACTAGATACGAGATATTACCTAATTATTAGAGATTAACTTGCAGGACCTTCAGAAGAAAAATACAGGACAAAATCTGCTTATCTCCCTGATAACAAAATCATGAACATATACGTTCGTATCTGCATGATTTGAATTTGACACAAACCCAGGTGAAGCTGAATCTACAACCAACCAGTGTGTTCTGTGGAGTGGTACTGCAGTGATTTTCAGCCCTACTCTTTGCCATTGCAACAGCTATAAAGCGATATTTAAGGATTTCAACATTCATAAACTCTGCCATATGTTCTACTTGCTCCCTATGAACAAGAACCAACTGTGGCTGTAAACTCTGTATCACAGTTAAAAACACACAGAGATGTAAAGGGCACGGGTTAACCATGAAACAAGAAAAAAATGGGGGATGCAAATATAAAAAGAACAATCTAACCTTTGTTTACAAAGCAATTAAGATCCAAAATGTCAAGAAAGCTCGACTGAAGGTATGATTTATTTTCTGCATCACATCTTACTTAACATCATCCTAAATAAATTACAGAGAACTTATAATTCCAACAGACACCAAGTGGAATCACAACCAGGCCAAAGCATCCAGTAACAAGCACAAGCAGAGGAATGTCAAATCCGTGCTGCAGATAAGATTGAAAGTAATCCATTTGGCAGATGTTTATTTGAATAGCATAGAACATGGGATTAAGAACTGTTCTGTCTTAGCTCAAATTGGGTGGGTTTTTGTTTTGTTTTGGTTCTAGAGAAACAGATTATTTTAATTAAGAAATTATTTCTAGTCTTTCAAAAAAAAGATGAGAGTCCAGTGAAGAAATTATGGCAATGCTTCACAAAAATTGTACAGCAATAGATTGTGTTCAAAAAATAAATTACAGAAGATAGGGAGACTAACAATTTCAAAAGAGGGGTATATACCAGTTTATGTTGCCTTTCATATTTTATATCGGGTAGACTGAGAGGAACCACATAAATAAAATTTATTTCTATTGTCAAAATTCCTCAAAACTGATACAAGCCTAGCAGACTATGGCCACTTCACATAAATCTGAAATACAAACTTGAATTACAAAGAATGAGAGTCTAGAAATAGGTAAGCAATGGAGTAATCAAATGAAAAATTTTACTGTTTACATTTATACACTTAAAAAAATAATCAGTAATGGCCAATTTAAGAAACCACGAAACAGTAACTTGATTTACCCAAAATGCATCCCACCTCCCAAAAAAATTAGCATCATTAACAAATGTTTTACAAAAAAGGTCTAAAACTATCTGGGCCCACCGTCTATTACAAGAATGAGAGGTCCTGCAAACCTGGAGAAAAAAATGTGGAACAAGAAGTTATCACACTTTTATGTGCTGGAATTATTTGCAAAGATATTTGGTGAGTGGTGTGACAGAGAAAAAAAACCTTTAAGTTTAAAGTGACCAACAAATGAAATGTCTTATTTGGAAACTATCAGTTACAGGATTTGGACGTAAAATTTGGGATTTGCTTCCACATTTCCTATACTTAAAGCACAGTGACATTTATTTTTGATTACTTCCAGTTTGTTACAGAAACCACCAAAGAATGCAAACAACTTCAGGATTAGCACACATAGAAAAGCTGTATGGTTAAGGGGCCAAATCAGCTACAAGTATAAATTCAGAAGCTGTTCAGGAGTAAACAGTCTTTCTTAACCCTTGATGCTAAACGTTACACATGAAAAAATAAACCTAAAACCCCTGGCTACAAGACTTTTCACAGTACTTGCTTATAGTTTTATATTTCCATTACAAATAAGAATGAAACATAGCTGTATACACTGATCCATAAACATAATTATTTTAAAGCATGTCATAAATATCTTACAATACACTTTTATACTAAAAGTAATTTCTTGCTACTTGCTTAATATAACACCACATTCGTCGGTAAAGCTTCCAAATCACAGGTAAACTAAGCCTGGAAATTCCAACTCATTATTTTGGAAACCATTTAAATTATTATCAGGATTGCATAGAGTCTTCAACAAGCAAGGCCTAAATTTTTAGGCTATGAGTTATTGTAGAGATAGATCTATAAATTCCACTATTAAACAGTCACGCGTTTCAGATTAAGCCATTTACTGAATTTGCTAGGACTGCCCACATTTTGCTGAATCTTCCTCTTTCCCTTAAACTTCAAAGGTGAAAACACAGGAGAGGAAAAACTCTAAAACCAGTTAAATCCCGCACCCCAGCCCAGCCACAACATTCAGAGTCCAGTACGATTAAAATATATTCATTCTTACATTACTACAAATCATACCTAAAGCTTCAACGTTATTTGTGGAGAAAAAGATGGGTCATTGGCTAGTATACTAATGTGGAAGTTCAGGTTCTAGCTATTTTGTATTTCCCTTGTAGACCTCCTCGGGCACATCAGCTAAGCCCAGAGCCTCAGCTGTTATGTGGGTACTACTGTTGTTCCATGTCACAAGTCAGCTCTGAATTTTAACAGCTGAGAAGCTGTTAAGCAATACCAGAGCAATACCAGTGACATAAATGTCTACAATAGAAGGATACAATTAATTAAAAGTGTTCCTATTGCCAGCAGAAATTTGTGGAAGAGCTACGTTGGAAAAGAATAACCAAGGAACAACCACACTGCAACAACTCATCAGAAGAGATTTTTGAGGCACAGACAATTAAAGTATTTCAGAGGCTGCATAAACAAGGGGAAAAAAACGCAACAATTTGATTATACAAAGCAAACAGGAAAAGAGATTAAGATGAACATTACAAATGCTTTCTTGTGGTATTTTTCATTTTCTTTTTAGTCTCAACATGTGCTAAAAGACTGAACGCATATTACTTCACCTCCTTCTGTGCTGCCACCTCTTTCTCCTTCCATTAAAAAAATCCCTAAGTAGTGCTAGGCCAAATCCAATCAAGGTTTTCTAGAAAAACATAAGTCAGTAATAAAAAATGTTAAAAATGTACATCCCTCTGATTATATTAATTATGTAGAGAGATATATGTGCAATTGTCTTGCAAATAATTGCAACTACCTGGATTGCAGAAGACAGAATGAAGACTTGCTCCCATAATACAGACACTTGGTTCAAAAAACAAAACCAAAAAATAAAACTCCGTTACCTTGGGTTTCTTAATTTACTGATTTACAGTGATCAGAGATGTAGTAATCTCAGCCAAATTATTTCAAACCAGCTATACTACTGAATTATTATCAAAAGAAACAAAACAGTACACTTTATGGTAGTCCAGAGTTAGGCTCAAAATGTTTTCATAGAGTTTGTGGGAAACAAATTTGATAGCAATGAGATGGTGAAATGAACAGACTGGTCATACATCCTTTCAGATGCTCAATATTGGAAGTGAAAGGGGAATTGATATTAGAACTTAGATACCCATAAACTCTCTGCTGAATTCTACATCCTTATCTTTTCTTCTTTAGGAAATTAGTCTGGAAATGAACCAAGTGAAATCAAAGTACAATTCAATATATGGAGGAAGTGGCAGAATCAGACTCTTCGAGAAAGAACAGGGGACAGATTCTCCAGACAACAAGCTCTTCTGGGACAAGGACTCTAATTATGGGTACATGCAGTATTAAGCACAATAAAAGGATTCTAGGTCAGGTGGAATTTAAATCTTTAAATCATGCTTGAGTGCTACTACTACCAGACCAGAAATGCAGCTTCCTCATATTGCAAAGCATAGATTCAATACCATCCTGGGAGCTCAAATGACACTTCTGTCTTGTCCAGTCCCCCCACCCTCCATTTTTTTTTTTTGACATTTAACTTGTATGAAAAGCTTTAATTGAGATAACATGCTCTCTATCCATAGCACTGTTTTCAAGCCAAGTCAGGTTTCGGGTGTCCTTTCATAGCTAGCATAGTAGTATCTAGGCACAGGTTCCAAATTGTGTGCTAATTTGTCACAGATACAGTAGCATGCCAATGTCTAATTCAGATCAGACTTGTACTGCGAAGAGATCTGGCAGTGAAACCAAGTCTCTCGAGAGACCTAAGTACTACAGGAATACAAAGAGCAGAAAAGTTCCTGGCCTTAGAACTCTGCAGACCAACAGATGCCTACTATAATCAGAAAGCTCAAAATAAGCAAATATTCACAAACTGAAAGTGAAGGAAGTCACACCAAAGACACCCGTGACTAAGGTGATGGTGACAGGTCTGAGTCAGTCTTTCTTATTTACCCGGATAATTCTCCAGCATTGTACTGTCGAAGTATATCGCAGTGCTCTTTTCAACAGAGGACACTTTAAAGTCATGCCTTCAAGAAGACACATAGCACAAGAACAAACAGAATATAGAACTAAATGAATATAACTAAAATATTTTCTAGTGTTCGCATTGTTGCTTCATCCTTTTTCCATTTTGATAAACATAAAAGGAACCTTTTTCAAGGTCTGGAAGACACTTCACAGCAGACTACTAACAGAAAAAATGAGTTTAACTTCTCATGGCGGCAGCCGGCCACTTTTTTTGTAACTGAGGTACGGGGAAGCAGTCAAAATGCCCGATGGCAGCGGGCGGCAGGCTGCGCTGCCGGGCAGCTCCGGAAGAGGGCGACCAGCGGCCGAGCCGCCCGCTCGGCTACTCATTGCGGCCGTACTCGGGACTGAGGGTGGGAGGTGCAGTGCGCATGCGCTGGCCGCAGCACGGCGGCCGCAGCCCAGCGCATGCGCAGAAGCCCGCCCGTAGGAGCGCAGACTGCCAAGGGGGAGCAGTGCGCATGCGCCTGGGTTTGCCCGTGGGGCGGAGGGCAGGATGCGGGCACGCGCAGGGCTCTGTCCGCGGGCACGCGGACCGAGCGCCGAAGGGGCGGTGCGCATGCGCCTAACGCCGCGCGCGGGCGGAGGGCCGTGCAGCCGTGCGCATGCGTGAGGCGGCGGCGGGGAGAGTGCGGTCGGCCGGGCGGTGGCCTCAACCCGGGGAAAAGGGGAAGGCCGGGGCGAGCGGGGAGGAACGGAGCGAGGGTGGAGCACTGTCCCGGGGAAGTACTGCCCGACTGGGAGTAGGCTAGAGTGAGAGGGCGAGAGCTGCGGAGCAGGGTAGAGAGGGATCAAGGGAGGGACAGAGGAGTGAGGAATACGGGAGGAGTGAGGACACGGGACTGAGAGTGGAAGGGAGCGACCAGGAGAGGAAGAGAGATGGTGAGGCAAACAGTGGAATAGAGGAATGAAGTAGGGCCAAGGAATAGAGGAGGGGCTAGAGAAAGAACGGTAGGGACAGAAGAACAGCTGAACAAAAGGATAGAGGGCCTGGCAGAGGAAGAGAGAGAAAAAAAAATTGGCATGCAAGCAGAATAGAGGGGCAAAATGAGAAAACTAGGGAGTGGAACAGAGACGAGGGATGAAGAGCAGGAAAGAGGGGAGGTGAAACACTGTGATGAGGAAGGAAGTGTAGAGTTGGTGAGCAGGACAATTAAGAGATGCCCAGTCCTGGAGTCCCTCTGGAGCATGTGTTCCGGGGCTGTCTGCTGGGGTTCACCACCCATTTCCCATCCAAACAAGGAAAAGGACTCACTTCCCTCCTAATCACCCCACACAGACATTGGGGGGAAGCTGTCTTCCCCAGCTGGCCTTGGCAGGTGAAGCCAAGAAGGTGTGGAGCTGGAGGCCATCATGGCTGTGGCAGAAATTGATGCTGCATCTTAATCAGTGTGTCACCCTTGCACAAGTCAACAGAGAGAAGTGATGTGTTTTGGGCCCTGCCACATGGCTGGGACAGCCAGGGTTGACTCCAAGACAGCACACAGTTCAGAGGAACAGGAGAGAGGAAGAGCAACACAGACTTGCACGATGAGCTTGCTCTTCTGTTTCCTTCTTTGTCAGCAGCCCATGAGCAGGAAACTGCCTCCAGGCCCCGGCACTGATGACCAAGCCCACGTGAGCAATTAACAAGGAGCCAGGCTCCAGTTCGGGAGTGCAGTAAATTAGATGCTTTGCCTTGTAGCACTGGTGCCTTCTCATGATTTTCAAAGGAGAAAACTTGCTTGTGGTTTATCCTTAGTCCCCACCTGCCTGGCCTGACAGGATCCCTGTGCTGAAGCTGGCCATCACTGTTCACAGCCTGACTCTGTGGCACCAGGACTGGCCCCAGGCTTCCCTCTCCCCAAGCGTGTGTGTCATGGTTTAACCCCAGCTGACAGCTAGGGCCACACAGCTGCTCCCACAATTCTCCCCTTTCCCCAAGAAGTGCAGGGAGAAAAGGAGGGGTAAGGGAAAGGAAAAAACCTTGTGGGCTGAGATAAAGACAGTTTAATAGAACAATAACAGAAAAGGAAAACAACTATTAATAATGATAACAATAACAACAACGACACAAGTCACTCACCAGCCAGTGAACTGGTACCTTCCCAAGTAGTAATTGCCAATACTACCCCTTACGCCCTCCCTGCTCAACCCCTATCTATATACTGAGTATGACGTCTATAGTATAGAATATTTCATTGGCCATTCGTTTGTTATGTCTTCTATGGGAAGCTGGAAAGAGTCCTTGAGAAGTATAAACATTGCCTAGCAACAACTAAAACAATATGCATTATTGACAGTCTTTTCACAGCAATCAGTAGAAAGAAAATTACCACTTTCTCAGCTGAAACCAGGAAGCATCCCCTAGCCTCCATGGGAGAGAATGTGCTGCAGATTTACTCCATCCACAGCATTCAGAAACTTAAAGGTCAATGATGAGTTTGGGAAGAAAGAGCTTTGGCCTTGCTCAAAGCTATAGTAGAAGTCAAATAAACTTGGGGAGTCTTGGCTGGATGAATGGAGCTGGTTGTCTCTCTTGGAGCAGCACAAATCTTTTTTCTTCGTGCTCCCTTAGCAGAGTTGGGGAAACTGAAACACAAAGTTTGCTTTCAGGTCACCATTTATCCCTAATGAGCTGAACTTCACAGCTTTAGGAAGTTTCCCCTTTGTGTGCCCCCAGTTTTAGGAAAGAACCTCAGGGTGTCTTCTAAGCACAGAAGCAAGTCAGACATACATATGGTCAGAGCAAAACAGACATATTTACGTGTTTTGCTGTGCCAATCTGGCTCAGGGCTGCTCAGCAGCTCCTGTGATTAGTCTCATCTGCATGATTTGCTTGTCCTTATAGCTCCATTTTCCCCTCCTTGTTGTGTTCTTCTTTTGAACATCTTCATCCCCTTCCAAATGAGCAGTCCACCATGCTGACTCATTCCTGGTGGTCCTGGGATTGCTGTACCTTTACTTGATACTTGCGATGCGGTTGTCTTCATAACACCCATCATTGGTCAGCAGCTTCTTTAAACTAGTACTCTCCCTTTTGGTGTTTCTCATTCCTACCATTTTTCATGTTCCTGTTTTGTTAGTGTGAGTCAGAGCGGGCTATCTGCATGCACACAGACATTGGTATGTCACATACACAGACCTTCCAGCACCTTATACTTGCAGTCTTCTCCCCGAACCTTACTCTTCAGCAGAACAGTGTCCTTCATGTTGCACCACAGCTGAGTTATCCTGCACAGAGATTCATGGGTGTCACCATGCCTCCTTGCAGTGCTTTACACAGCCTATTCATAGGTTGTTACACTGGGGGAAGGAGAAGAATGAGGAGTTAAAACATGTAAAACTCTGTAGTGTTCAGGCTGTAGTAGCTCAGGAGGTAGTGCCAATGCCACCTAAGATGAAAGGTAGAAGCATTGCAGAGAACTGTCAGTCCTGAAATGTAAGGGGCAGTGGCTTTAAACTATAAAAGGATAGGTTTAGATATAAGGAAGAATTTTTTTATGATGAGGGTGGAGAGACACTGGAACAGGTTGCCAGAGAATCTGTGGATGCCTCACATTCCTGCACCTCTTTAAAGGTCCCTTCCAACCTAAACCATTGTATGATTCTGTGATTCTATGAACTGGAGAGCCTGCTACATGTTGTAACTTGGTTTTAAATAGTCTTACGAACAAACAAGGTTGCCCATCTGGTGCGTTTGCCTGCAGGCAAAGCGTATGTCCTCTCTGTCCTGACTCTCACTACATCAGCATTTCAAGTTTGGCTGCTGCTTGGATATACATAGAAGTAATGACTAAAGCTAAACAGGAGCTGTGAAGCAAATGACTCAGCTTCAAAGGAGGCAATTAAACTGTAGGAATTAGTCAAGTTACAATTTCCTATTTATGACTGTTGGACATGTTTGTATGGAGAACCAACAGCCTTTCAGCTGCTCCATCAGCCCTTCATTTGGGCTATTTATTTGTCTTCCACCTTGCAACTTACAGATTATCCAGTTACAACTGCTTAGAACTGAGAAGTGAGCCACATTACAGTGTTTTGCAGAGTAAAAGCCAAGGAAAAAGGGAAATAACAGTCTCTCTGAACAAGATTCAGTGAAGAAAAGGAAACAAGTTTCTGAAATTGCTCATCATAAGGTGGTTTAGGATCAACAATAGTCGTCACTGTGTTCACATCAAAAATATGCAAAGGAAGTAGAACCCAAACCTACAATAAGTAAAAAAGCCTGGGGCTAAGCCAGCAGGAAGCAATTAATGCTTTCCAGTTTTTGTGATGAGACTTTTTGGATTTACTTTACAATATAAGCTGAGAGAATCAACAGTGATCTTAAGGTCAATGGGTATTGCTTTTGACTTTTTATTTGTGTTTTTATGGCAACTTTCTGTGTGGTTTACCAAACCGGTGATATTGTAATTGACCTACTGGATAAAACTAGATCAAACTTAATGCATTGAATTTATTTTGAGAAATACACATTGCCCATGTCTTTGTGCCAAGGTCTTCCTTTTCTAGGAAAGTTTAATAGTAAGGAAGCATGTGATTCCCTGGAAATACATCTCTCTTGTCAGTCCTCCACCAAGAGTTGGGAAGGCCCTGCACAGGTTTGGCACTGACAGCTGCTCTTGAGATGTAGCGGTGGAGAGTCTCAGCTTGTGCCAGTGTCACTGAGTGTTTATTGCTGTACAAAGCTGTGCCCAGAGCAAATGCAACTTACAGTACACTGGTATCTACAGTTCTTCACTGCCGAATGCCTGTTCAGTAATCCTTTTACAGAACTGGTCCTAAATCACTGTCCCTGCACCCTGTTCAGCACTGAATGTCAAGCGAGTGTTGGAGAACATGGCCCAGGGCAGCAGAATGCTCTGCCTATAGAAGAGACTACATTCACTCTCTCCTCGCTGCTACCTCAGCCTGCACTAGAGAGCAAGGAACAGCCCCTGTGATGAAGGCAGAGCAGATAAGACGTTGCTAAGGAAGAAAAGACCTTTGACAATCAAAGAAAACAAATGTGTTGTATCAGCCTGTAGACAGCAAAAAGACACAAGGAACATAACTGGGGAAAACTGAGGCATTCCCTTAAAACTGCAAGGTTGCTCATTGTTACAAAGTGTTGAAAATAAAAAGTATATGTCCTTTAGGTGAACTTAGCTCATTAAAATGTGAGAACCACACCTCCAAATCTTAATCTATATGCCTCCTAGATGAGACCCCTACTCACTGAGTATGCGTAGTAATTTAGAAATGCACTATACCTTCAATTTGAAGCGAGAATACACATAGCCAATAGGAGCTTATTGTGAAATCATGAGCTGCCAATGATAAGCATAGTATGCTAATTTGTCAATTTTTGTAAAATATAAAAGCTTATAATGCATAAGCCAGATTGTGCTAGTTTTGTGGGTGAACCACCCAGCACCCATCTCTGTGCAGAAATGAAATAAACAAATATCTCAACTCTGTGTGTGGATCAGCTCTTTGCACACCAGGTAAAGAACCAAGATTTGGGACAGCACCTGCCCATGCACAGCTGTCAGTACACCATTGCAGTCCTGGCTCTGAGCATAGAATCATAGAATCATAGAATGGTTTGGGTTGGAAGGGACCTTAAAGATCATCGAGTTCCAACCCCCCCTGCCATTTGCAGGGACACCTTACACTAGAGCAGGTTGCTGAAGGCCCCATCCAGCCTTGTCTTGAAGTCAACTCTTGTCCAGCATCAGCATATAGGGAAAACCTCTAAAAAGGTTTTGCTACACAGTCTTTTTGAAAACAGTATGTTTGTGGGGAAGGCGGAGATGGCTTTCCCAGGCTGGAGGCTTGGGGTGTTACATGGAGAAATAGCAATGAATAGAAGAGAACGTTATGGAGCACCATGGGGCCTGGCCCACCGTTCATGCAGAGCCTCTTTGCCCTGATTTGGGCATGATGGCCTTGCAGAACCCCTTTCTTGTGTGCTGGCTGCCATGGGGCCTGGCCCTGTGCTCCTGCGGGCCCCTTTTGCCCTGATCCGATCACCATGATGACAAGCCTTCTGGCCCTGTTGGCCTCCTCCATGCGGCCTGTCCCTCTGCTCAGGCAGGGCCTCTTTGCACCGCCTTGGCCTCCATGGCACTTGGCAAGGCACGCAAAGCAGGGACAAAGAGGCCATGAGTAACCCGGCTGGATCATGGTGCCTAGCTGTAGGAAAGAGGCACTGAGAGAGCTGAGGGCCAGGCATCATGGGGCCCAGGTCTGGGCAAAGAGGCCTTGCATGAGGTGAGACGGATGAGCATGCTTCTGCTCTCAGACACAAGGTTTCTTTCCAGTCTTCCAGCTCCTACCTTGGCACTGGCATTTTTCTCCCCATCTTGGAAACAACCCCTCTTCAGCAGATGGGCACTGTCACTTCCCCAGCGTTCCTCGCCATCATCAGCACCCCCTCACCATTGGACACTCTCTGCAGGACTTCCCCCAGCACAGCTCCTCTCTGCTGCAAGTGAACCCTGCAGAAATGGCAGCACATCTTCTCTCCCAGGCCCCTTCCCCTCCTCTCACACACTGTTCCATGACCCCTTCTGCAGGCAAGCTAGCCACAGAAGATGAGGGGAGAGCAGAAGATGGCTGCTAGGTTTGGCACCAAGAGCTTCTGCCAGACTCCAAACCAAGGCCCAGGTTCCAGTGCCAGGCCCATGGCTGATCCTGCATGCCTCAGGCATGCAGCAGGAACCTGGGGAGAAGCAGAGTGAAGTGAGGCTCTGCGAGTGGGCAGGCAGAAAACAATGAGAGCAGGCCAGACCCCACTGCCCTGGGACTGCACTAAAGGTCAGATGTCTGTCCTGGGAGGAGAACTCAGATGCAAGACACTGAGTTCTTGCATCTCCAGCAAGAGATGGAGATGCAAGAGAGACCACTCTCTGGAGACCGCACGACACAGGAGAGCAACCACCTTCAGGGGGTCTCAAGAAATCTAAGCAGGTCTGTAACCAGTGGTGACCCCCAGGGTACTTGGTCAAGTCTTGTGAAACAGACTCAACAATGGCCTGGAAGAGGGGACCGTGTATCA
>JAOXJK010000032.1:25825738-25844756 GCA_025774025.1 Xenus cinereus
AATCAGCTATTATGAAATGGCTGGCAACACTATGAACAGGACTCAAAAAGACAGTAGTTAAATGCTTTCTCATATGTAGTTTCCAGGCAAAAAGGAAAAGGAATACGTCATCTCTGTCTTCTCTACAAAGTTTCACTTTGTACCACAGAATTACTTTTAAGTACACCTTAGTGACCATTTAAGGAGATAAAGTTCTATACACTCTGGCTTCCCCAAAAATACCCCTGTTGATGATTTTGAGCCATGTTTAGAAGAAAATGTCTTTTTGGATCACATTAATAATCTGTCCTGGATTTTTGCTGGACATTTTCCCAAACCAAAATTGCTAGAATGGATCATCAATCCTTCTTTCCTCCACAGTAATCTGTAAAGAATATCCCACACCTCCATGCTATGGAGTACTTAGCAGAAACTTCTCTAAACCTCTGGCTTAAGAGAAAAATACTATAACTTTGGAGCTCTGCTATGCCACAAACAAGGAACAAAGAAATATAAAGGGGGCAAAGAGACAAGTAAACTCTTCTACAGTGATACCAGAAGAAGAAGAAAGAACAAATACTCTAAATTAAACAAAGGCCAGAGTTACCGAGCAGGCTGTTTAACATTCATGAACAAATTCTGAGGAAGACATGGAATTTAACAGTCCTCTTAAAAAAAAAAAATCTGCTAGTCATCTATGAGTTAATGTTTTGGGGTTTTATGTCCCTCCATATGTGTGAGAACTTCAGAGACAGAAGGGAAAAAACCCACAGTCTAATGAATAGAACTACTTTTTCAATCTAGGGCAGATCACACTCAAATTCTATCTGCACATGGCCAGCTCAGGCAGTGACTGACAAGTGCAGACTTTGTAAAAGTTCACTCTAATTAATCAAGAACATGCTTTAATTTAACTGTCAGAACTAAGACTACTGTGAATTTCTAAAACCAAATAATTAAGAATTGCCTTCAGTTCCCAAATCATAAATCCCTAAAACTTTTCAACTGGTAAATTGCAGCATTTAATTTTAATTCTTTAGATAGTTCCATAAACAAACACAAACCACAACAGGACTGAAAAAAAGCCTCCACTGAACTTTATATACTGTATTCTATAAATTAAATCTCTCAGGGGCCTAAAAACTCACAATTAACAAGGATTTATGAATTGTGAAACCATACCTCTAGGGATTAAACTTCACAAAAAACTTAACTCCCGTTACAGGGGATATTCAATACAAAGGGCTAAGGCTTCAGTAATTCTCTGAGGGTTTACACTTATTCCACAAAGCAAGGCACTAAAGCAAAGGTGACGCTTTTCAATGTAATTATCAGCTGTATAAAAAGTCTGTCCATCACTGTAATAATTTCTTATAGAACAGGCCAAACACCAATGAGAATGTGTCCTAACTGAATCAAAATGCAGCCGTCAGAACTTGACGTTATTCCTTCTAGTATGATTTTCAATAAGATACATTAGCAACTGCTGCTTTTTCTTTGCACATTTTTAATATTTCAGCAGCTGCTAAGCATGTCATTTAGATCAAAACATCACTTAAAAAAATGCAACAGACTTGGAGCAAACATAAACGTACTGAACTTGTATCCCTCATAATGCAAATGTGTTGTTTTTGTGGGGCGTACAAACTTCCGTTTTCTAAAAGTATTCACTTCAGTAATATATTGTACCTAAAAATCATTATTACATACTAATTTAACTTAGGCATATAATAGCTTTGCCTCCTGTTTCCAAATAAGCATCTTAAGAATATAAAATAATGCATTCCTTTCCCTTTTTTGGTTTGGTAACCAAGACAATCACAAAAGAAAAATGGAGGCAGAGCACAGTAATAGTGGGAATAGTGTATATTGCCATGGCCAAATTATCTGGTTTGGGGGCATGCATAATTTATTACTTCCAGCTATACATATTTTTTTGTCTAAAAATTAGCAATTGCACTCAAACTCCCATCAAAATTGTCCTCAGTCCAACTACACAAAGATCAAAAGAAGTCACCTATGAAATCTAAAATGTTTCAAGAATCCTCTTTTTAAGATAAGCCACAAAAGAGAAGAGTAAAATTGCAGTAATAAGCTTCCATTTTCTGACATTTATCACCTCAAATTCCAATGTTGCCTATTTTCAAGCCTTTTTTCCTTTTCTCTTTGTTACTGAAAATTATTTACTTCTTCAGTACTTATTAAGAATATGAGACAACCTGGCTCCATTGCCATTGTAGGTTTTCCAGATCTTGAACTGCAAAATACAATACATTCATAAATGTGGTTTAAACTTATTTAAATGAGTGCAGCAAAACTATAACTTTAAGGAGAGGTCTAATGAGAAGCAGCTTCAGTTGAGTTTCCCTTGGATTGTTACCCATGTGGCTTGCAGGCAAAGAGCTGTCTGATATGGAAAAATCAGTTGAAGAAGAAGGATGAGTTCCTGCTTCAGGATGCTGGAGATACTGAAATAGGCTACAAAACTATTTAAAAAAAAAAATCTTCAAAGTCTTTCAAAAAGTTCTGACAGGCTTGGAAGGGAAATAGATAACTTTAAAGTGTTTCTTTTAACTCTTTTTGTTTTATAGAATAAATGACGGCCTGGATCTCATTTTAGAAACACTGTTGCTTTTAACATTTAAAGTAAAACACATACTTTGCACGTCTTGATTACCAAAAATTTTAATAAAATATCAGATTCCCTACAACAGCTTTGATTTTTGAGCATCATGTATTCTCATCTCAGAAAGCATCTCTCAAGTTGCAAATATTCCAGAGTTAATACCAAAATAAAAAGCAGAACAAAATAAAATAATTGTGAGCCATCTCCACAAAACAATCAAAGAAACAACTTGGGTATACTGTATCAATCTTGACAACAATTTCAAATCAAATAACTCTGCATCTAATAAAGCATTTATTCCACAGTTATTACGTTAGTCAGTTCTGTTAGCAATTACAAACAATTTTAATATGGACCCAAAGTCACAAACTTTTAAATTGGTTAAAAGATAATGACATCTTTTAACGCTGTTTTCCTTCAATGTTGTAAAAAAAAAAATAATAATGCAGCAACCATTAAAACATCAGTAATGTCTAATCATGTGAAGCTAGAGAATGGTTGATAGTCATTTAGTATAAGAGTAAAACCCAAGAAATCAACATTATGTCCAAAATGCAGGGAACTCAGTTGGAAGCAAACATTTTCAATGTTTGATAGATCAAATCACGAATGTCATCACAGCTCATCAATGTCTCACAGAAAGCAGATAGGAAGTAAACTATTAAAATAAATTCCTCTGCATACTTCATGTACAAATACTTGCTCAAAGCCTAGTGCGAGTTTATTATAAAATGTCCTATAAAATCAGTGTTTATGGACAGAGAAGGAAAGAAGAGCAGGTATGGAGAGAGAGTATGTGGAGCAGCAAAATACTGATACACATCTCCACATCCCAGAGAATTTTTATTTAGCAGATTCATTTTTGCCAATGGAGGAAAACACTCTTGCCTTTGTAAGAGATTTTAACAATTCCAGTGCAACAAAGTGCCAGCCAAATATCCATAATTCATTTTTCTTTCTGCCAGAAAAAAAGACTTCTATTACAGTAACTCTCAGTTATGTTGGATAATAGGTTGAAAACAAAACATGGTTTGCAAATAATTAATGCCACAAAGAAAACGTGAGCATTAGTTCTATGTGACAATTGTGGAACACAAACATCCTCCTTCTACAAGGAACCAAGTTTCACTGCCCTAGGGTTTCAGTGGTGTGTTTTCAAGTCATAAGCAATTTATTTAAAAATAGTTTTGAGATAATTTTCTACTCTTCATCTGGCCATACATATTGTCATGTCAATTCTCAAAGCTACATTGAGATTTACTCATAATTTCTTATCATGCTTAAATGATTTGAGATAACCAGTTATCAGAAGTTAGGTTCAAACAGTTTCACTTATGTTTTTACCAAATAAAACAATATCCCAATCCCCAAATCCCCAGAAAGGAGCATTTCCTTTTGGGAAAAAATTATCACCACTACAAAACATAAAGAAAGGTGGCACAGTAAGAAGAGCTTCATCCTCCTGTCACTGTTCTTTCTGTAAATCGGACAAGGTCTCTATTTCTAATGTGAACATTCTGTACATATATATGTATGTAAATATCTGAAAATGGCACCTTTAGTAAGATTTATATTCATGCATATATTAAAATACTCCTTTTAATAAAAGCAGGCCTCTCAAAAAAAGAAAAAGCACTGAAGATCCAAGTTCTCAGCTAAAATAAATTATTTAGGAAAAGCAGACAATATAAAGGCAAACTTTTAAATATTATATATCTTTATTTCCCAGATTCTGAATTCTGCTTTTCTACCCCCCTTCAAAAAAAAAAACACAAACACATTTACAGTATATTATGAATTATTCTGTGGCTTATAAATCAAGGTAACAAATCTCTTCTTAACAACTGTTTAAGGGACAGCCTTATCCCTGAACAGTAGATGCTGGGCTTTCCAAATTTTGTCTCACTGTAAAAGCTAAGCATTCTAAAAATCTAGCAACTTTCTCCAAAGTCTGAAGACTTGAACGCAAACAAGGGGCAAGTATCAATCAGGGCATCATTTTATTCAGGCTAACCTTTCTGTGACAGTTTTATATAGTCATTTAATTTAGTCATCAACTTGCTACTGATCACAGATCAAACAACCTTGATCAGAGTCATCCTGTCTTCAGCTAGGCAGGTACGGATTAACACCCTTTCTTACACCTGTGCACTGGACACAGAAGATGTGAAAGGCCTTTCCTTTTTCAATGTTGGCTTTTCTGAATTTGGACATGGAAAATTTCACCTCCTCAAGTCACTTGTCCCAGCCAATTCAATACTAGAAATCAACCAATTTCTAACTGGGATTAACAAAGCATATAAAATACTTGACGTGCTTCATTCACAATTGTGTTTGTACACAAAATCCATTAAAATACATTTGTTCAGGAAAAATTGACCCTACAAAATAGGACCAACTACAAAGTTAAAGGGCTACCTGTCTTCCATTAATTGGTAGGACCAAGATGCGTTTGTAAAATGCATTCACTTATTTCGATCTAACTTTATTTATTTGCCTACATTTTTAAACTAACTTCCTCCACCTCAAACTCTTCACAGATTCTACAACTGAACCCTCTATCTCCTACCGTGCATGCACTCCAGTTTTTATTCCAGTGGTCCTTCCACATTCACCTGACCGTAAGTCGTATTTCAGCTAAGGAGTTCTTTTCTGACCTACTACAATTCCTTCGTTCAAGAAAAAATATTTTTATGAGGAAGAGGGCATTACTCACAAGCCTGTAGAACGCAGTTTAGTACTTGCTATGTTCGTTCTGTGACCAGTTTCACACTTTGGAAAAAGTAACATAAATTTGTTCAGAGCACACCACTACCTTTGTAAGTAAATACCATCACATGCACACTCTGTCAGTCTAGCTGCTAATTTCAGAATGAGATACAAATAAAGCACTTTTCTTCTTTTAAGTACTTCCTGCTTAGCAAGTATTTCAACTCATCAGAAAAGAGGCAAGGGTTTGTGAGACTGTGGGTCAGTTATTTCTCATTCTTGAGTTTCACAGTTGGTTAAAAATCTTAATTAAATAAAAAGCTGTTTTAAAGAAAAAAGTGGATTCCTGTTAAAAAGAATATTATAACCTTTCTCCCTTTTTTTGTTTCACAGTGAATGCAATGCTTGATGAAAAAAAATGACATTACCAAAGATTTACATCGCCATATATCACAATAAAGCAGTGACAAGGGTTATCGCTCTCTGCCCCCTCCCCTTAATGTGCTTTGGGTGAGCCTAAAGAAAGCACCTCTAATCATAAGCAATCAGACTGATCTCGACATCCACAGAGCCTTTGCAGCTAATAGGAAATTAACCTGCAGACAAGGAACGGTTTCACACAGACACAGGACCAGGAAAACAAGTAAAAACTCCAGGGCTGACTGAAACTCCAAAAAGGATAAAAAAATCCTTCCTACTGCTGCCTTATATGAACTGTGAAACCACAGAAAAGATGCCCCATTTCTTTGTTGGTCACAAATCTAATTAAATATAGCCTCCTCCTTCCCAGACTTCACATTTAATTGGCAGTAACACACTATTTCCATTCAGCATTCTTATTTCAACAAGCTCCTCTTCCCAAAATTTCAGCCACCACCTTGTCAGAGAAAAAATGAAAACATTTTCTATGGTGAGGTACATCATCCGATTATGTCCCTGTACTGCTGATGCAAGTATCTCATTTTTCTTCAGTTTCACATTGTAACCACCCTACAGCTTTATATCCTGACTTGCCACCCTCTTCTTTTACTGTTTGTACATACTCACAACCGTATCTACCTTTACTTCTACGGAAAGCTCAGCGTAAGCAAGCACCGAGCTTGGTTAGCACCTCTAGGCTGTGTCTACTGCCAACTGCAATATTTATTGCAAATAAGTATTTCATTAAATATTTTAATACTTAAATAACTTAATACTGAAATAACTCAGAAATAGTAAATTTCTTTTGAGATTTTTGCACAAATTAGTTTTACAATATCAAGAGATGCGTTCAGGCAGACAGACTTGGTTTGTGTGCTTGAGGGTAAGTCTTTATACGCTATGTGATTTGGAAGAAACAACAGCGCTGAGGGGTTTTGGCTTCTGTATTTAATAGACAATATCAACATATTTCTGGTCTAAACATAAATTTGGAAAACAAGCTTAGAAAGCTTACAATTAAAGTACTGGCCAAGTTTTTATACAGTAAGCTAGAACAGAAACCAGCATTCACAATACATTTTAAAATAAATATTTTGTGTTAATTTCCTTCCAAAAGTGAAAGTTTGTAACAACTCAAGAACTACAATATGCTAGAATATCAACAGTTGCAGAGGGCACTAAGATACTATATTTTGGGGTATTTTGCAATGTTCAAATACAGTCCAGATGATCACAAAGGCTTACAGATTCACACGTCTCAAGGCTGATACACACAACTGTAAAGCCAAATATTTTAGAAGTAATTGACATAATGGCAGAAATTTAAAAAGCTGGAGGATATCGAAAATGTAAACATGAGTCCATTATATGAGTCCAAATCCCTTTTAAAAATTGCGTCAGGATGAAAAGTAACAGAGGTTTTCGCGTGGAAATGGCTCAAAGCTGACAGTCAGCAGCTTCAGACTGGGAGGTTCAGACTGGACATTAGGAAGCATTTCTTTCCAGAGAGGGTGGTCAGACACTGGCACGGGCTTCCTAGAGAGGCACTGGATGCCCCAAGCCTGTCAAGTGTTCAAGAGGCATTTAGACAATGCCTCTAATAACGTGCTTTAACTTGGTCAGCCCTGATTTGGTCAGGCAGTTAGACTAGAAGAACACTGTAGGTCCCTTCCAACTGATACAGTCTATTCTAACTATCTCATTCTGCTTCAGAAATACGACTAACCAAATGAAATGCAAATCTTGTCATCATAATCTGTAGTTTTGCAACAGTAAATAATCCCTATCAAAAGGCCCGAATGAACTTCAATGTATAATCTAAATAATACCTTAGAACTGCAATCATCAGTAATTCTTTTCTGTAGTAAATAGCTGAATTAGACTGAACAATTCAGTCCCAGAACCTCCAGATATATAACACAAATTCTGAGCTATCTAAGGTAGGATAAAGAAAGTATACTTTGTATGCTATCAAATTAAGATCTGCCAGCAAATTAAATTTATCGTGGATAAAAAACAAAGTGAGTTTTAACTGAAACATTCTCTACTTTGTCTCAGCTGCTATTTACCAGTTAGAGGGGTAATCTGTTTGAACACTTGAATTGCATTACTCACACCCAGTTTAAAACCCTGTCAGATTCGGTGACTGTTTTCTTAGCGTGCCAGGTAGCATTTAGTAGTAAAACATTGAGAATTCAATTCATGTAAGAATGATTAGGCCCTACTAGCAGAAGAATCAGGAAACAGAGAACAGTACCACTTAGAACAGCAGAGGGAAGCACGCAGATGTATCCAACTGAAAAGCAAAACCAATTGTCATACCAGGAAATTTCCTTTTGTCCTATGTGACTCTCTTGCTCCTGGACCAAAAGCACAACCATTTGGAGTTTCCCTAAATCAGAAAATGGCATCAGCATCACTGTGATCTTGGCGGAGGGAGGTGAAATCTCTCTCGATACTTTGTTGAGCTAGCAAATCTTCCCAAAAATTGAACTGAAAACCGATTACAGATATCGACGTCATTAGTAAGCAATTCAGCAAACATGAAAACAGAGAGCAAGCACACATGCAGACAGGAAGCAGCAGGAGTTGATCTTCCCCCAGACAAACTGAGTCCAACACACTCCTTCCAGCACAAAATTTCTAAATATACATTCATTCTGTGTTTTTGTATGTTATGCATCTCTTTCAAAATTTTCTTTAAAATAGAAGAAAAGTGATATCTTGACAAAATTATGAATTAAAACTTACAGCCAAAACCCTGAGCACTGGAAATAAGCAAAAATATTTATTCACTTCCAAGAAAATACTGGAACTTGTCATAGAAATTCAATGCACATAATCCTCCCTGAGCATTTCAGCAGTCAGATTACAAAGACACTTTAACATAGGAAGTATATCCAAAACACCCACATAAAATCTGAAGAAGTATGATGTAATGTTGACAGAAGCAAACACAAGTTTTGTTTTGGTTTTTTCTTCCACACTAAAGGAAAGAAACGATCAATAATCAAAGCAAGGTATGCAACTTCCTAGTAAAAAGCTCTCTCAGGACAAAAGAGGTAATGTTAGAAGAATGGACACTTTATATAAACTATGAGGGCTTTGTGATGGCTTTGTGAACTAAACACAGACCCAAACCAGAAGAAACCAACTACAAATTTGATCTCATTTTTATAGCCTGTATATCGTAAATGGGAATACATGCTTTTATTCACAGAGTTAGATATTTAAAACCAATAAACGCCCCCCCCCAAAAAAAAAAAAACAAAAAAGCCCAGTACTTTTTAAAAGTGCCTATAGCTCTTTGGTGTTTCCTAACATTATTTTGTGAGGAATTTCACGTATTGGTCAAGGAAGAGCATCTATACATTGCATGTATATTTCTACATTTTTTAAACTGGAAGTTCTATGCCACTGAGGCTACACTGACTCAAGTTTCTAAACTATCTTAGTTCCACGAAAGAACACAAACCTTTTTTCTTTCCTGTAGAAAGGGGTTACCATCCACTAGCTTCTTACTCTCTGGCAGTATGTATAAGGCCTTTTTGAGTAAACTCTACTGTGCTGTGGAAGCGGTATTCAATATTCACAACACTGATTAAAACAACAAACAGTCTGTGTAGAACTATAGCCACCAGGCAACAGTCTGCCCTGTAATCCAGCAAAGCAAACAATCCCTATAGGGCAGGGAACACTGCCACAAAAGGGAAGACTCACTCATACGTAGCAACCAAACTTTGCTAATGAGTATTATTTTCATCAGAGTAAAATCAGCTACTGCTGCTTTGGGAGATACAGTAGTGTACACCATTCATGCTGATTTTATTAATCATGTAGTCAGAATTTACTGTTCTAGATATGAAGAAAAGTTCAGGAAAGCAGAAAACGATATGTGAAAAAACATGGTTCAGGAATCAAGGTCAGGCTTTTATTCTCAGTTTGGTCATCAGCTGTTGACGACACAAGGGATGTCATCTCACCGTGTTTCCCAAACAGACTGAATTTTAAAACAGATTTACAACTGCTTACCTCTTTTACAGTGCTCTGAAATACATTGAAAAGTGACATATTTTCCTACGAAACAGTTAAGTAGCTTCACCAGAAGAAGGCACTGTTAAATACATACATACATATATAAAACCCCTTACCTTCCCCAGGGTTGACTGCAGATGGTAGATTGGTCCAGTCTAGGGTCCAGTCGGGGCATGGATGAGGAGAAAATTTTGCTTCAATACCATTTTCCTATGTGAAAGGGAAAAAAAAAAAAGACGACCCTGATCCTTTACCCACTGAAGTTGGTAGCAGTATTCCCAATGAACTGAATAGCATCAAACTGTGCAATACTTTCAGCCTAATGGAAACTAAAGAGGCAGCTGACTCTACATTGTATGGGATTCAAATTATGTATTTCTTTCATTTTCACAAGAAAGCCCTGTTAATTTTCTTTAGGAAATGCTGTCAGCCTCTATGCAAAAAATACTGAGAGTTATGGAACACGATGGAGAGTTTTCTTTAACAAAACTCATTAAGGTTCCCAGATGTTCAAAGCTCTAATAAAATAGCAAAAAAAAAAAAACAGCAGAAATGATAGAATAATGATGCCAAACATAAAAGCAACATTTTTTGTCATCCTTTACATAAGTATCTTTAAAAGAGGAATACAATACTGCAATTGCAACAAAGAGTTACTTTGATTATTCAGAATTATCGATAGGGCTTCCAGCAGTCCTATCTTTGCTCAATTCCTGAATCAATCAAATATCAGAACAGAACAAAAACTTTAAATCACTTCTAAGTCAATGCCTATCAGACAGAAGACAGGAAAAAGGTATCAAACTGTTCAAGGCTGTCAAACTTAGCTTCTGCAATTCTAATAAATTTTACCTCTTCCAAATCAAGCAGAACATTACTATTAAAAATAACTCATTAAAAAGCTTAAATTACCATTAACTTAGTCATCGTTGGCCTTGGACCACCTATAAAATGACTGTCTTCATTCTCCTCTTCTAATTCATCAGGAACTGAAGAGAAGTCTTGTAGCTGTTCCTCTGGAGTAGGCGTCAACTCTGGAAGCTGGAGAAGCTCCATGTGGCATTTGCCAGCAGCTTTCTTTATTCCAGGTACTTCCTGAACTCTTCGATACCAACTGGATATGAGAGGTAAATTAACCAGATTTTTGCCTTGTTTTTTGCTGGAAACCTAGAAAAATAAAATGGAAAGGTTATTTGTTACTGTAAATTTCTTCCTACGAGCCACAAGAAGGCATGAACTACAGAAGTGAGCTCGGCTCCATGCCAAGCATGCTTCCTCACAGCATGATGGTAATGCAAAAAGGTAGTGAGTTAAGAGCTCAGGCACGCAGGTGGAACTGCCAGTTGGCCATTTAGACTTTATCTGCAATTCCCATTTGCTTCACAGGATGAAAAGGTTTACATGACCAATTCTAATCATAATTTCAGTCAGTAACAAGAAAAAACACTTTAAATAACAATCCTAATTATCTGTTGCTTCCTAACAAGGGATTCATTTTGGTAGGTAATCACAAAAAAAACTGCACCCCAAAATTCAGTAATTTGCCATGAATACTGAACTCTAAGCAAGACATTATGGTACCTGAATGCTCTTCTTTCCCACAGGCACTCTGAAGCCCTTGAAAGCTCATCCGACTGTTTTGCCAGCAACTGCAAGCCTGAAATACCTTTGACTATGTGGTAACAGCAAAACAGGCACAGACAGACATTGTCCCTGGTCTTTATTGAAGTCTTTGCAATACATCTGTGACTCTTTTTTTTTTAAACTTGTACTGAATCAAAAACTTTTTTTAAAATCATATATTTATTTACTCAAACTTTTTTACCACCTTAACTTCATATTTTTATACAAGAATGGTAGCAAGTGTATTTATTTTCTGACTTAAGTACATATGATGGTGAGATGAAGTTGCCTTCAACAGAAATTAGAACTTAAAGTGTTAAAAAATATAAGTTCTTAAGTAAGAATACAATGCACATATTACAAAAACAAACAAACAAACAAAAAAGATACCTAAATCACATTTTTACAAGGTGACCAACTAATTTTAAAAAGAATGCATTGGGTGAACTCAAGTAATTTTTGTTCAGGTTCCTAAATGTTTTAGAACACTGAAGATTGTCCCCCTAGAGGAGGAGAGGTTGTCAAGTTTCCGTCCTCAGAGACACTCAAAACGTGACTGGACACAACCCTGGGCAACAGGCTTTATCTACCCTGCTCTGAGCAGGGGAGGTAGACAAGATGATCTCCAGAGGCGCCCTCCAAACTCAACTATTCTGTGATGTTCTGTCTGCTTTAAGCAGAAAATTAAAAATCGTGATTACAGGAAAAGGCCACGCAAAAACAGTGCTCCTCCACGTATCTGTCCGCAGCATGGAAATAGAAATTTGTAAAGAACACTTGAAATGACAAAATTTCAAGCAGCTTTCTTGCATGCTGTGTTTATAATGTTCTTAGGGTAATCACAAGTAATTAGTAATAGCCAAAGGAGCAAAAGGAGGATGAACTGTGTAATTTTAGTATCTAATTCAATATCCTAATAGTAACACAGGCAGAAATATATTAATTCAGTTAAGGAAGAAGTCTCTTGGAAAGGAATTCTAAGAGGCACTGTTACACTTGATAACAAGTGTTCTAAATTGTATTTTAAAAAGTCAGTAGCGGTTTCTCCCAGACGGAGAACAGAGTTTTTGTTATTCTTCTATTAATTTTAAACAGCTACAACTAATAGAAAGTGTAACAAAGCTAACCTCAGAAAGATAACTGAAATGAGGCAATGAAAAACAACTCTTCAGCTTCATTATCTTACTTTTGGTAATTATAATTACAATCAGCTAGTGAGGTCTCCTCGTGTTTATTGTATGATACTTTCCAGACACATACCCATTGAAGACTTCATTATTATTCACACCCTTAAAGCAAAGTGGAAGTGCAACTATAATGATTTTTTTAAACACAATCAAGGAAATCCAGTTATATAAGTGATAAATAACATTTTAATACAGAATTAAACTTCGGCACTTCCATCAACCAGAGCAGTTTCACCCCACCGCCTACAAGAAGCTTTCAGATGCAAGTTATTCAATTTTAATGACAACTGTAGGAATCAAGGTATAATTACTTAGAAAACGATCATTCACCAGAGAACAGAAATAAAACATTATCCCAGAGCTCTTCTAATTTAGGTAAAAATGAAACTGAAGGCCAGATTTTAAGGACAATCCTTGGTGTGAGCTAACACAAAGGTATTATACAACATAAAGATCATAAGCTGCAGACCACCAGGGCTCAAGGGTCACACATGAAAAGCAACTGAATACAGCATTGTCAGCAGCTCACAGTACATCCACCGAACTATTTCAGTTGGATTGCTGAAATCAATTAAGCATCTAATCCAAAAATCTTCTCATGCCTAGCACCAGGAAATCAAACATTACTGTAAGAAGTTATGATCTTCTTATTTTAAAAGGCCTTGGAAAAATAAAGATGACTGAAATAACATTAAGGTATTTAAAACAGTAGGAAAGCATTTTGCCTTATTACTTTTATTTAGCATCATTCCTACAGAAGTTGCCATTAATCTTCAATTATAGGATTTGCAAAACAAGCAAACAAAGCAGAGGTGAATTCATAACCATTCCTATAAAATAACTCATCATCTTAATTCAAAGGTAGCCATATTAACCCACTTCTGGACTCCCATACTGCTATCATCATTCAGAAATCCACTGAGGGTGACTATCTTGGTTAAAGAAGCTATAAATTGGACATTTGTCACGTATAAATGTTCACTAGAAATTACCTTGATTTTAGAGATTGTTTCTCTGAATTTGACTGAGCACCTTCTCCAGAATTCCATTTGTTTTCAAACATCGTAAGGCAAATTTGGCAAAACAACTTGCAAAATCAAAATGCAAATACCAACTTCACTCAGAGCTCTTCCTGGCAACAGACACCAGCTTAGCTATCAATCTCACAGAGTAACCACAGGAATACTGCAGGTAGTAGGCAATCTTGTTGTGCCAATCTTGTTGTGACATTGTATTGTCATGGGAAATAAAGACACGGTTGTCATTTCCTTACTTCTTTTCTGCGTATACATCCTCATAAAACTAAGTACACAGATTGTGCTGAGTAAGATTCTCACAAAGTCTTGCCACAGAAGTTTTTCCCACTGTAAAACTGGTTTTGGAGCTGAGCTCAACTCACTTTCGCTACTGAGCCCTACCTCTTTCCAGAGGTGAGAAAAGGGTAGAGGGAGAAAGGAGGGCCAGGAAAGTTAAATAAAAGTGAATAAAAATCAAATTGACTGGCTTTATTAGGCTCAAAGCATATTTTGATATATTCTCCTAATCCAAACATTAAGATATTTGTACAACAGAATCTGCAAGATGCTCATACTTACTAGATCAGTGCTATAAAAAAACAACCACCGCACACATGGAATCTCCTTCTCAGGCCCAGATAAATGTTGTACAACATGAGAGATCCACCACAAAAGATTCAATAACCAAGTGACTAAGGCTCTCCCCTACAAGAGGGGTGAAATGAGCTTTTAACAGATTATTGATCAAAAGGTAGAGAGACACGAATGTTTTACTGATTCAAACTACAGCCAAGTTGACACACCAATAGCCTGGCAAACTGCAGGAACTTCTAAAACCAGCTTTGCCACTTGCAACAGTGTTTCTATAATGACATTTTATGTCAGGGAGCAAAGATATATTCCCCAATTTTCTACATTCCATGTGGTGCACTGACCACCAGCTGCATCAGTACTTTCCTTGTTTTATCTCGGAGAAACTCTTTGGAGGTTTCAAATTCCTCCATATACAAACAAGGAGACCTTTTGAGATTTCTAAACACATCACAAAATGCAAAGCAGCCCTACATTCAGAATTAAATTTTGCATATACCCACTATACACAGTGTCCATATTACTTTGCTAGCATACACTGTTTTTCCTCATTGTGCTGCAAAAAGCTCTTGATGTGAAGGAAAAAGACAAAGATGAAGACTGGTGTTTGAACAGCCCACTGGTGTTTGTCCAGTATTGGGAACGTGCAGGTTGACTGCAAAGGGGAAGAGAGAAAAAAGCATCTTTGAATAGACAACGCTCTTGGCATTTCAAAAATACTTACACAATCTGATAGGAAAACATTCAAATCCCCTAAAGGAAAGTATGGACTTTCTATCAGCATGTTATTGGATCATACAGGTAACATAAGATTCTATTAGGGAGAAAAAAAAAAAAAGCAGCCAATCTTACAGGACTGCAAGGAGAATCACAACTTTTCCATTATAAAATTCACTCCAAGAGCTTCTAGCAGCGTAAACTTTTCCAAGGAACTTCTCCTTTCACCACAGTAAACAAAGGACCTTCCATAAACTGGAAAATAGTTTAGTAGCAACAATAACATGAATGACAAAACTGCAGATTGCTGAAGTTTCAGGGGCTGAAGCACATCCCAAAGAAGCCGACTTCCTAGACACACCACCTCATTTCTGAGTGGGGTCCTTGCTTGAAGAATACAGACTAAGTTTTGTGAAAACACAACTGCACAGAAGAATAAAAGGTTTGCTGATATGTAGGTATTACGCTGTCCTAAGCATCCATCTTTATCTACAGATGTAGAATGAAACTGGCTTATTTTGTGGGAGGGCTTGATAAAAAGCTACACAGGAATGTTTCCTCCCAAACAAAGAACTCATTCCTAGGAACTAGAAGAAAACAACAGCAGAGATTAGGAATAATTAACCTACTATGAATGGAAGCAAGCAAATTGTAAGTCATAGCATATCATATTAAAAAAAAAATTGTAGACAAAATAAATCTCAAGACAATCTCAAGAAATTACATACCAGTAGCATAAAAAAATGAGCTTTTAGAAGACCTTCTTGAATCAATACCTGAATACCTCTTCATGAGGTCTAGTATAGGTAAGGAAAGTAAAGTATTTACTCTTCTAAAAAGCCACCATAGTCCTTGAATCTCTCTCTCCATTCACTGGCTCCCTAAAAGGCATTCGCACTTTTCTTAAAATGTACTTGTTCTCTTTTAGGCACATCAGTCTATGTCAAGATAAAGTTACATAAAGTTTCAAGTCTTCGCTGAAAATATTTCCAATTCAGATAATATCCATGCAGTAAAGATACAACCAAGTGGGTAGGAATTCATTTGCCTTGCCCCCTGTACACTGAAACCAGAATTAAAATAAGTTCATGCTTACCTACCTTTTTTTCTATACATATTACAATATACCTTAAGTGTCCGTTTTAAATCTTTCATGGGGGACATCCCTTCTGGTATTTTAAAATTATGGTACCATTCTCAACCTTCCCTCCTTTTAAAACTTGCAATTTATGATGGAATCAAAATTCCAAACCTCAAAAGATGGTCTCACTTTAGTAAGTAACTATTGAGCCATGGTCATAAATATAATACACTAAATTCAAGCAAGAAAATAAATTCATGCTTACTTACTTTTGCTTTATGCATATTAAAATGTACTTACAGCATCCATTTTAAGTATTTTCATGGAGGAATTTTCTGGGCAACTTGGTGCCAAAATATTTCAGTATAATATTTTAAGAGTTAGCAGTGTTTACTAAGTGTTGATATGCTACGTATAGAAAAGTAATTTTGGTGATCTCACCAATCCCTGGCTTTTGTTTGCACAAAACCAAAGTCAAATCTTCTGTTTCAAGTTAAATTCACATTGCAAATGCCACAATGTATTTTAAATTAACACATTTTACAACTTTCCAGTTCTTAAAAAATAATATATATGCACTACTTAATATTTGCAGAACTTCTCATCTTACCAAGAACTGATGGATGCATGGCAAAAGCACTATATCTGCCAAGGTAAAATAAAGCCCTTCTGCAAAAACGTGGTCCAAAGGCGGAAGGTCAGAGGTTTTTGTTCTCCTGATGTGAGGGGCCTCCCTGTTGACAGCATCTGATACCTCCTGGACAAGCAGCTTGGAGAAAGCTATGCTCAGTTCCAAACTTGGGAGTGGATGTTCATGCATTTCTACTGGTTTTCCTTCCTCTGTTCCTTCTTTCCCAAGCACAGACACTGCAGCATTGACACCTGCCTTCTGTTGTTGAAGTTTTTGCCTTCGAATTTTGTCATCGTTATGTACTCGGACAGGTTCTCCAAGCTTCCTCTCAAGCTGTAAAATGTCAGGAGGAATAGACTGACAGTGCTCAGGAGACGCCGTCAAAAATCCTTCAACGGCCAGAGGTATGCTGATCTCACAAAGTCTAGTCCACTGGCTAACCTGTCAGAAAAATTTACACAATTAATGTCTCTACAGAAAGACAAACAAAATCCATGGTACCTTTTTCCACTTTAAGCAAAGAAATTCCAGCTTTAAATACATTATTTGATAACCCTGGAAACTCATTCTGTATTACTTTTGCAATAGGAGAGTTAGGAAGATAGATCTTATATATAACAGAATGAACAGCTATCCAGTATAGCACACTTTTATTCCTTATTATTGGAGTTAGATTAGGATGGCTGCGTAACTCATTGAGAAGCAAAGCTGTGATTCATTATATTTTTTGAATCTTATGGTCCTTTTTGTGCTGCTAAAAAGCAGTATCTTGAAAAAGAATTATTTTTCATCTTTATGCCAAAATACAGATACTTCTCCATTGAAGAAATTTCATTTTCTGAGCAAATTAAGTTTCTTACCAAAAGAACTTAGTTTACATCAATATTAAGAGTCTACTTCAGAATATTAAATTCTTATAAAAACCCCTATTAATGTATCTAAAAGAAAGAGATGCACTTACTTCAGCACAGGCTTTTAAGCAGGTCTTCTTAAAACCTAAGAGTTCCAAAATGTCCTTTTTAGATGGATCTGCCTCATATGTTTTCTGTATTATATGCCTTAAGACAACAGCAAGCCCAGCTCGGCAGAACTTGCCATCATTCACGACAACAGCAGGTAAACAGCAGCTCTGCACAACCACTGGAAGCTGACATCTGGAGATGAAATGGACCTCAAGATCGTCAAGGAGGTTTTTTGTCACAAACTGATCATCCACATCTTCACCAGTCGGCACTAAGAAAACTTTGAATAATTTGCAGTCGCAGTAGGATAGCAAAAACAGCGAAATAGATGTATGAAGAGGAAAGATACTATCTCTGTACTGATGAGAAAAACACAAATATAAGTGTTCTTCAGCAACACTATCTTTCATGTTCCTCCTGAGCTGAAGTTCCTGAAATAGAAATCAGAACACAACATTCATAAAAGAATACAGAATTTAGAACAAAAAAGAGGGTTTGAAACAGTGGTCCTTCCACTATCTGCTAAAACTGATTTTAACATAAGACATTATTAAAGACATCCTGCCTGAATAAATGGACTGTAGGCCCTTCTTAAGAGAAAATAATTGTTTCACATATACACCGTCTCTAGACATACAAATCACTGGTAAGAAAATGATCTGTGCAAATTTTTTTTACATTTTAGCATATTTATGACATTAAACAAAACATACAAAAAAAATTCCTTTTAAATTTTTTAGTGCATAAACATTTTACAGGAAAGCTTTTTTATTTTTAATCAATCATCTCCCACAACATTAACCACACACTATTGAAAAAATAAGTTCCTGAGCACGTATCTACAACAGACAGTTTTCTAATGCACACATTTATCTGTCCATAACTGTCAGAAGGCATATCTATAGGGTATTTAGGCCATGGAACATGGCCTAAATATTTGTTTCTGTATTAAAAATTAATCTAGAGCCTGGCAAGGTACTAACTGAAATATCCTAACTGAAAGACACATAAAAAGAAAAAAAAAAACAAACCAACAATGTTCATTTCAAGAATGCTACATAAACACCTCAAACAAACAACTACTTTAAAGGTTACACAGCTGACATTAATATCTTCTCATTAGATTAAAAACTTAAATTAATTTTCCTTATATTTGACTGAAAATTAAATTTTTCCTATTAAACTATTCCATACCAGTTTAATATAAAACAATGACGCAATAATTTTTCTGCTCCATCACTCAATAAAATTGTCCATTAACATATAAATCACAACTCCCATTGAAAAGCTTTAGTCACTAGATGGCAGTCTTAAAACACCATTATAGAAGAAAGCTTTATTATAATACAGAAATTTGAACGTTGCTAAGAAAGGCCAGTATGTTTTTTTCATACAGATATACATGTAAAGCACAAGTGACATTGGAACAGCACCAGTCTTT
>JAOXJK010000032.1:25853224-25921897 GCA_025774025.1 Xenus cinereus
TCAAATAAATGAGAACTGATTAATACAGTTGTTCTAATTAATACAGTTGTCTGGACTACTGAAGTGCGTGAGTTCTGAAATATCCCTCATGGGAGATAACTGAGAAATTATGTTGTCGTGAATCACATCCTGATTAAGATACTAAAACAAAAACTGAAAATAGAAGTTCAGTTTTTTTCTGCTTTTAAGACTTTATTTGATCTACTTTTATTAAGACTTAATTAAATCTGAAAGTGAGCTGGAAAAGGCATTATTGGTAAATAAGCAAAATCTGCCACTATCACAGTTACTAAATTAGTCAGGAAGAGAGAAAATCCTGAGGAATGTAAGAATCCAAAGGGACAAAAAAAAAAGTGAATTGATATTATAGTGGTAAGTGAAATTAATTATTGATGAACACGGTGCAGTGCATTGGAAAGAATTTTGTGCTATTGATGTTGCTGGGTTTTAAATGGACTGGTACAGATGTTGAAGGTAGCTGAAAAAGATAGGTCAGTCAAGGTCCTTTTAATCATCAGTGCCAGTGAAAAATAGAAGTATTGCTGATATAAAGAAAGGGTTTGATAATAACATTGCAATATAAATTGAAGGTATGCACTTTCTTGAAAAAATACCTTCAATTGTATGCCTGTCTCAGAAATAATAGTTACAGGAGTTCAGAAAGAGATGAAAATATGACCATATCTGAAAATATAACATAAGTAGATCCATTTAACTGAAAGTTAAGATGAACAAGATAATACATGTGTAGGCATGCAAAATAATAGCTGGCAAATAAATAAAGAGAAAGGGGCTCTTACACCCTGGAAATCTAACACGTCTATTAAATTGGAAGACTGCATATTATGTATAGTGCTCAATTAGGCTTGTATGTGTTTAGCAGAAGACAATAGTAAGCTCAAGAAATGAGAAAAAATGTTTTAAGAATAACAACGCAGTAATTAACTTTTCCCCACACACACAGGGATTTAAACCACTTGGAGTAGTACTTATTGGGAGGTTATTTACCTTGTAGGATTTTTAATATCTCAGACACTTAAGAGAGTTTTGATACCTTATATTTGGTCTTGTCTATCCATGACTAAATAGTTCTTATATAGTAGCAAAGAAGTGTCAAGCAGAGACCTAAGTTAAGAAAGGTGCTTTTAGGATTAGGCTAATGTGTTAATGCTTAGTCACAAAAGGGTACGCTAGAGTTCCTGCCCCTGCTCCATGAGTTGCCTGCATGTTCCCTTCAGTTACTGCTTTGTACAAAACCGGTTCTGCTCTGGGTTCAAGGATTATAACATGGCCCTCTTATCTCACAGTTGCATCATCAACCTGCTACACAAAGGCAGTGTCATACTCACTTTTTTCCTTTTTTTTTTTTTTCCTAAACAATGTTTGCATTATTTTTTGTACAAAGATTCCACTTTGGAAGTCAAGGAGTGCTTTTACGCAAAATAACCCATGGCCTCATTGTTTAAACACTGTACTATTCTTGCTCCAAGGCCGTCAGGTTGCTATATGCTGACTTCACCACCAGGGGAGCAGTTTATGAATGAAAACATGAATGAATGTAATTGGATCTTAGGTTTATAAATATTGAACCACTGCTCTGATCTGTAAAAGTCTGGAAAACACCACTACCAAAAGCAATAATGTGCCTTTTGGACCAAGCCAGTTACTGGTATTAGCCTTTTTGACAGTTGTGTTATTGTGGTCCAGCAAGGAGAGCATATTTATCAACTTTCTTTTATCAAATGATGCTATTTTTAAGACACCTATTGTGTTCATCTTTCCATTAAATATCCTTACCTTCTTTAACTTACAAATAGACTTTTTTTTAATTTGAAAAGATATGCCTAAACTGAGCATACTTGAACTGTTTAATAAACCCAGTTCCTTCCCTTCTCATGAGAAATTTTTCTGATATTAGTTATAACTGTAGTAGCCTATGACATTATAAGCTACCCTTGAGAACAGAGAAAGAATTGCTGCAATTTCCTATGCAAATAAAAGAATAAATACAGAGAATCCTTTTGAAATTTGGATTTTAACAGTTCTTTTACAATAGATGTCTTTAAAAAGCTAGAGCCAGAAATAAATCTGGGAAGTGTTACCTTCAGAAAGATGAAAACAGAATTAGTATGCTTACACTTGTTCTGTAAATACCCCAGGCATCCTGAGTTGGCTGCTAATGACTGTTGGGGCTGCCTGTTCCTTTCATACACGAGTATGTATTCCTAAAAGCCTCAGAAAAGAACTTCTATCATTTTTTTAACAGGGAGCTATTCAAAAGTTCTGACATTAATGTTTTAATTCTACTGTTTTCACTCAATAGAGGGTTTAGCAGAGTCCTAATTTAAGACTATATGGTACTGAAGCTTGGAAAGCATATTCGCAGAACAAAGAAACGGAAGAGAGAACCTATCCACAGAACTGAGGAACAGCCTGAAAATTTATCAGAGGTAGATGCATGAAAAAAGAGGACATGTGCTTTCCACGTGCATTGAATTCACTTTTTGTAAACATCAGAGAGAGACTGAATTGTCGGGATGGGGTTTGCACTGCAGTCTCTGCTTGATCAGTGAAAAGCGAGTAACTGGCATGTAGTACTTACTAGCAGAAGTTCTGCGGCCACCAGAAAATGATTTGACAAGTAGCAAAGATTAAGGAAAAGAGAAGAGGCTCTTGAAGAGGATTCTTAACTCTCTGCTGGGTCCATTGATAAAAACCGTGTGAAGTCTACTGGATGTCGAACTCCTTGATGATTTTAGTCGAGCGATTCTCTGGTGTCTTGTGAAAGCTCAGCATGAGATAAAGGTTCCTGGAGACTTCTAGGCAAGTGTTGAGGGAGCAGGCTGCCACTGCTGGTGTTTTGGCCAGAGGTAAAAGTTCACTGCCTTGAATATCAAAAGGAATTCATCAGACAAAAGCTTGGAAGCTCCATCTGAAAAAGCTGTCCAGGCAGTGCTTTTGAGCAGAACTGATGAAAGCCTTTTCAAGAATGTCTTCTAGATTAATGTATTAGAAAAAAAAAACATCCTGATGTGTTTCAAATGAAATTTGAAGGGATTATTAACAATAACTTCTCATCTGTTTTGGAAAAGAGCAGGAAACTTCCCTTCCCATGTTATTTCTTAAATTATTAATTGTTAATTGCTGATTAAGTTAGAGATATCTATCTTTGTAGGGACAATTTCTGTTGTAAATGCAATTCCTTAGAGTTTTTGCTAAAGAAATTAACAGAGAAGGCTCCAGAGTGCAGAAATGTCTTGCTATAAAGCAAACATATTTTTTTCAAATTCGTTCTACCCTTTTCCTCACTTTCTTCTATTTACATTGACACTATGGCATCTTAGAGCTCTGGATAGTCATTGCTTGACATAAAAACCTAGGTTGTCCTAAGAAGACTTGGGTATATCACAATCTGACTTATAGTTGAAACAGTGAGAAAAATTATATTTAAAAACAGACTATATATCTTTTCAGTTTTTTAATATATATAAAATTATATACTAGCTGGTTTGTATTTCTTATTGCATATTACAATGAGCTGTTCTTTTCAAAGTTTCAGAAGTTAATTTTTCTATGAGTAGGAGACTTTTCTTTCTTATTCTTAAATGGACAATGAGGTAGAAATCACTGTATATGCAAATAATGTTAAGGAGAAGAGTAGCAATTGCTTTTCCTGAAGTTTACACTTACTTTGCATGTTTTTCATTATTCTGTGTACATGGAGTAGCAAGGATGTAGAATATTTTTTCCATTTATGCAAGTATGATGAGTTGAGTTTCTGAACATCAGATGTGCCAAAGAACAAATTTGACATCATTTCAGCAGAAAAGTCAAATTCTGAAGTTCACAATCGGTCACCTTCTAACAACAATAATTAATTCACATCATCCTTGCTGTGTTTTAACATCAATTCATTTTACAAAAAAAAAAAAAATTCTTCTGTGGGTTAGTTAGCCACATGCTGTTTGAGTTACGCTCCATATGTATAAAGTTGTCATTGTTTTTCTTTCTTTTTTTTTTTCTTCCTCCAAAGACACCACTATGGCTGCTACAGTGAACTTGGAGCTTGATCCCATTTTTTTGAAGGCCCTGGGCTTCTTGCATTCGAAGAGTAAGGACTCTGCTGAAAAGCTGAAAGCACTTCTTGATGAGTCTTTGGCCAGAGGGACTGACTCAAGCTATCGTCCATCTCAGAAGGTATTGGTATTAGAAAACATGGGTCATTTTTGTATGCCTTTCTAAAGCTTCTGCTATTCCTAATTCATCTTTTATAGCTGAAAAGCTAAAAGATAATCAGAAATTGAGGAAAAAGAATGAGTGGGTTTGGGGTGTTTGTATTCATTCTTCTTCTATGCAACATAATCCGTTTGATTAATTAAAGTTAATTAAAAAAAATCGCTTTATCTTGTTGATGTACCAAGACCTTTAAAAGAGATGTTCAACACTATATTGCAAGTGTCGTGACTTTGTAAGACTTCTTTTTGTATTGGTTTTGGTATTTTTGTTAGTAAGCAGTTGTACATGCTATTTAAGATAAACCCAAAATTATGGATTTACCCAGTTACAATCAGAGCTGAAAGGTTTTTAAAATGCATGTTATTTTTGCCACAGATAAATATGAAACAAAACTAGCTATTTACTCATAAATCTGGATCTCTTTTCTTGAAATTCTGTTGGTGAAGTCATATGAGAATGAAAATCACCATAATGGTTCAAAGCAGAAATGATTTGCAGGCTGAAACTATCACCATCCAATGGACAAACGTTATTTTTAATCTACTGAAAATCACTAAACACCTGCTAGAGAGGATATATGAATCTGAGATTAATGTATGGAAATAACCGAGTGGGAACATCTTCGTATTGCCATATGGATAATGAGGTAGTTCTCCCCTAGGATGCTTAGAAGTCAGCCTGGTATGTTCTCATGATGGTCCATATGCTGATATATTAGAAATGTTTCATTTTTACATGGACATGGTTTTGAATAACTAAAAGGCACTATTGCTGCTGCCTTATACATGATGCTTGTAGTGTGCTTTCTATTCAAATTTTTAACTCTCTGAAACCTGCAGTTCCCTCTAACACAGGTCTCAAACCTCTCAGGAGCCCTCTGTCAGAGCTCAGAGAAGCATTGGTTTGTAGTTTGAAGAGGAAGCAGAGAGCTTAAGTACAATAATAGTACAAAGGGGCCTGGGAAGCCAATTCTAGTAACAGCTTGGCTGGTAGTCACCTGCCCTCAGGTGAGACCGAGGCTCAGACCAGAGGAAAAAATCTTTTGTTCCCCTCTTTTCAGTGTGTCTCCAGTATCAGCTGGACTGCAAACTCGAAATGGAAAAAGTACAAGTATTCCTTTACTTGCTGCAGGATTAATTTGTAGTTGATCATGAAATCCAAGAAAAGAGTAAGGAGCACAAGATCAGGCAGATGAGGAAATCCATTTCTGACTCTGGATGCAACAGGAATTCGACAGGCTTGGGGAGGGATGAACCTCAGGGCTCAGTACCTGTCCCAGTAAACAGCAGAGAATTACTCTTTTCTTACCAAGCTGGAGGGGGCGGGAGAGGGCGGGGGCAGCACCTTGCTCATGCACATTGCTGTGATTAATCACTCATTTTCAGACTTGCTTGCTTATTATCCATTGCTGACACTAGGGCATCATTAATAAGAACTATTGATTTCTGTTGACATCTAAATTTATTAATCTGGTAGGTGAATATGGACTGAGATTAGGCAGAGGCCAATGTTTTCCTCAATGAGGGAATGAAGTATTGATGTCTGGTGACATCAGATGTCAACTTATGTTTTCAGCTTATATTGAATTTTGTCCTCAGAACTATCTGAAAATTTGTGTTAGTTATCTCTTTGAATTTTAAAAGCAGAAAAGTTTTCCTTTTTAATTAGTGTTCCAAAGAGGATGTGTCTTTGGAAAAAGAGCACCCTTTCCTCTGGAAGGTGAGTGATAAGTGGAGGTTTTAATAATTGGCCTCAGCTTAAACACGCTAATTCATCAATAAAAATACTTAAGAAATATTAAAAAAAAAAAGTGCCTATATAGGTGATCAATGCTGTATGACATTTTGGTTGCCTAACCTGTTACCTAAGTAACTGCAAACTAGGAAGTAACTGAAGTGTAGGGTTACAGGGTTTGCCTTCAATTTTTGTTTCTCCTTTTAGGAAGTAGAGCAACCAAAAGTATCTGTTACCAAACCTATTTCCAGTAAGCAAGAGCCTAAAGCTTCTTCTAGTTTGCCTTCTGGCAACAACAATGGCAAGCCTACTGCATCAGAAAAGGTGAAAAAAGAAACAGAAAAGAGATCTGCTGATAAAGTAAGTTATTTTAGTTCTCTAATGAAATAACTTGGCTAATAGACTTGAAGGTGTTTTAGACAAAGCTCTCCTTTTAACATGTGTAAGTTAAATCATCTAATTGGGCATAGCCTGTGAGCTGCATTATCCAATCATGTTGCAATTTAGGCAATAAACGAAAGTTTTGTTATAATTGTTCTGTGAATGTTTTCTCTGCTCATGGCAGAAGGATTGGACTAGATGACCTTTAAAGGTGCCTTGCAACCCAAACCGTTCTATGATTCTATGTTTTAAGTATGCTTATAATAAGAGGTTACTAAAATGTAGCAAGTTGAAATATGGGATTCCCAAACCTTTTTACAAGATTTTGAGGTGAAGTACAAAAAGTGGAATTGGGTTTCTAATTCATAAATATTTTGAAGAAAATTTGTATCTAAGGAAAATAAGTTGTGTGTATACTATGTAAAGTAGATCATCTTATACCGCTAACCTAATTGCCCTGGTCATTTTCTCATTTTAATAATATGCATTAGCTTCTTGCCTTTTCCCATTCTGTGTGTGTGTGCGTGTAACAGATAAAAGGGGATACTGCTGAAGGAGCTGATACACCAAAGAAGCCCAGACTAGAGAAGCAAGAAGCACGTTCCTCTCCTATTACAGTTCAGACAAGCAAGGATTTGTCCATGCCTGATTTATCTAGCTTTGAGGAAACCAGTGCTGATGACTTTGCTATGGAAATGGGATTAGCCTGTGTTGTTTGCAGGTAAGTCAACATTGCTTCATTGCAATTATGTAGTTACTTTTCGTTTTTTCTGTGTACTATTGAGCTAGTGCTTCCTGTAGTTTTTATTCTGGAAATCACTTAAGCACATATCCAAAATAAATAATAAATTTAAGGATATTTCATGAATAAGAATAACTTCTTGAAAATGGAACCTTTAATGAGACAACCAACATTTCTTCAGGAAGGGTCAGGTGAAAAATGAGACTAGACAGCCTGCAAAACCTATCTCCAAAAGCCTGGAGAAGAGAAGGCTCCGGGGAGACCTTCTAGCGGCTTTCCAATACTTAGAGGGTGCCTACAAGAAAGCTAGAGAGGGATTTTTTACAAGGGCATGCAGTGATAGGACTAGGGGTAACATTTTTAAACTGGAAGAGGGTAGATACCAGGATAGATTAGATATGAGGAAGAAATTTTTCACTCTAAGGTTGGTGAGACACTGGAACAGGTTGCCCAGGGAAGTTGGAGATGCCTCATCCGTGGAATTGTTGAAGGCCAGGTTGAATGAGGCTTTGAGCATCCTGATCTAATGGCCGGTGTCCCTGTCCATGGCAGGGGGGTTTGGAGCTGGGTGATCTTTAATGTCCATTTCAACCTAAACCATTCTATGATTCTGTAACTGAAATAGCTGTCCTTAAGCTGATGCCAGAGTGAGAGCGAAGCACAGTGAGAAAATAAACAACCCATGAGAGAGGGGATGGCAACAGTCACCCAATGCTCAGGATTTGCTTTCATTTTACATGAAATCTGCTGGAACTGATGTCATGTAGTCCTCCAGCTCAAGCTGGACAAGGTGTTTTGCAGAGTACTCACGCTTCTGACTTTCTGATTCCACCACAGTGGACAATATTCCACCATTTACTGCACAGCTTTCAATGTGTGGGCCTTTTCGGGGGTTTGCCATCTTGAGCTGAAATAAAAGCATATGAAATACAAAAGCACTGCATACTCTTTAATTCAAGTATGAATAGTTTTTAGAAAGTGACATCTCTTAGTAACTCAATCAATTAGTCAATCAATTGTGAATGAAAACATCATATCCATTTGCAGAGTAGTTGGGGTTCATAGCCAAAGGGTTTATGTTGATATTGCTTAAGAAAACAAGTTAACAAGAACCCAGCTGTGGGTTCACAAATGCAAAAGAATGCATTTGAATATTAACTATTGCTTTTTTATAGATGTAAAAACTAGAGACATTAAATGTTCCTTCAAGATTTGCCAAGTGTCAAATGTATTTTCATAGTGATTAGGAGTATTGAACGTTGATGCCTGTGGTGTTTTTCTTCTTGTTCTTTTATATCAAGTTAGGCATAGGGAGAGAAAGGGTATTAAAATAACTTCACCCTCTCCAATACCTGCAGATCTTAGCAAAAACAAAACTCATCAGTTATATGGCTTCCCAGTTATGCAAAGACGAAATTCTACATGCAGTATGCAGGTGACAGTGAGCTCTGTCTCTCAAAAAAAACCCGAAAATATTTGTCTTTTTAAAAACCCTGGTTTTGAAAGAACAACCTTATTTTTTATGAGTACTTTTTTGTCTTTTTGTTTTCTGAAGGTAAGAAATCATTGTTTGTTTCTTGCTCATTGTGTAATTTTAAAATAACTCTGGTTTAACTTGTTTCTGGGCATGAAGACTTCATGTTTTTTTAATCAGTCTGGGATTGGTCTTTGTAATTTTAAAATAGGGTGAGTCTCCTCCCTTGAGACATGAGGTTAAAACATCACTGCTTTGTACTGACCCAGTTTATTTAGGAATAACAAACAAACAAAACAGGTTTTGAAATACCCTGCGCCTAAAATAACGGGCCCTGGAATTTCAGAGAGATTTCTCACTCTGTTCTTAAATAGCCCATTTAAAAGAGAAATCTTTCTTAGGATATGTTCTAGTATCCATATGGACAATACCTTCAGACTTCATTTTCCTGTTATATAAAGAAATAAGGTATTACCTTTCCCCACCCATCTACAAATAGAGTTTCCATGGTTACCTGGTTACCTGCTCCTTGGGGATATGAGCAAAAGCAGCTTAGCAATTAAATAGCCTGATTTGTCATCTGAAAGAAGAAATCATTAGGAAAATGGTATTTGGCTAATTCACAGACATATTCCCAGTCATGTGTATATCACTAATTTGTCATTTATATAGCGTGATTACTTCACCAGAGGCCCACATAAAATTAAGTCCTCATCACCAGCTTACATGTTTGCTTCCAGGCAGGACTGCACAGTTAATCCTTTCTATTCCATCTTTCCATGATTCTGGTATTATCTCAAATTCCAACTGTCTGTTTGTTTAGTAGGGACCAAAAGGATGGGTAATAAAACATCGTTAAATAGTATACAGCTTGGATGATTTAAATCCTGTAGCAGAAAGCACTCTTACAGGCTTGTCATTGAGAAACTATTTGTTCTGAAACTGTATTGCTCTACAGCTTAAAGCAAAATTACCCAAATGTGGACTAGGCCTTCATATGCTAATATAATGAGGAAGTCATAATTGGTATACAGTGAGGTATCCATAAATGCCGAGGTGAAGCAAAGTAGGTGATGCATTTCTAATATAAAAATCAAACAAGGAAATCAAAAGTGTCATATACACATATTTAATAGTTTTAGAATTTCTAGATAAACTTTAGACTTTCTTGAAAGAAATTACCTTTAAAAAATGCAAAATTTCTATAATATTTGTTAGGAAGAACTCCTACAGGAAGAAATGGAATACATTTCATTTGCCGCAGGTAGAAAATATACGTGAAAGCAAAAATATTTTTAGTTTTTATCTTAAGCCTCGCAAAATTTCCAACAATTGATAATCCTTTAAGTGCTTTCTCTCATAATCTGTTCTTAACTGTTTGCTCTGCAGGCAAATGACAGTTACTTCTGGGAATCAGCTAGTGGAGTGTCAGGAGTGCCATAATCTCTACCACCAGGATTGCCATAAACCTCAGGTGACAGACAAGGAAGTGAATGATCCTCGACTTGTGTGGTATTGTGCCCGCTGTACCAGGCAGATGAAGAGAATGGTAGGAGTCAGTTTTTTGTCTTGTATGAGCACTATTTAAATGCACCAGGCTATTTCTAATTTTGGGGTATTTTATGGGTTACAGAAGTCTTTGGAAGCATGTTGGAGAACCATTTTCTCAGCAGTGCTTCCCTTGCTGCAACTGTTTTTTAATGTAGCATCTCAAGGAGTATCTAATGTAATGTGCTTCTTAAAAAGCAGAAGTTTAGTCAATAAGAGTGAAAGAGGATTATTTCCTACTTGGTAAGCAGCAGTTGAAAACTTTTGTTATTTCAGGTGATGCTCAGTTTCTAGTACAAGCCTACCAAATTGCCCTACAGTTTTAGTTTTCTCAGTTTACGACATGAATGGATGTTTTTCTGTAAGACAAGACTGCAAATTTTGGTCCAGATCTTAAGTGTTGAGTGTTCTCAGGCTCAACAATAAGCTGAGGGTAGCACGTTCCAGGAAGAAAAAAATCCCCTTATTTTGATTGATCTGCATGTTAATTTCTTGACTTAACTGACTAATTATTCTTGATCTCACAGGAATTCCACTTATCTCATTATGAGAAACAAACATCAGAGTAAGAAAGCATCCTTGGGTGCATGAAACATTAACCATTAGTTCACATGACTTTAGGTCTGATGTTTTAAAATCAAACCCTTTTATACAGCAGAAAATGTGTTCTGTTTTGGAACTGTTCTATGATAACTTAACAAATTTTTATCTGTTGAAACAGCTCCACTAAGACACAAAAGAAGCAGGCAATGTAAGATCCAGGTCTAGAAGTTGTCATCTCTGACTGAAATACGTGATTATTCTGATGATTAGCAGGCTTTTGAACTCAGAGGGGTGTTTTCCTGAAGTCTGTTTTTGCACAGGATAGCCATTGCACCCGTTCAATGTTTGCCTTCGATATGCCTTTTCCTTTTTTTGTTTCAGCGTAAATTCTACCATTTTACCTGCCGCTTCTTAGCAGACTCTTGCAGCCTGGATCACAGTACTGCTGAATTGTGTCCCTGTCTTCCTCAAGTTCACCTGTCTTTGCCTTTTTTTTTCTGTGAAGGCCCAGGGCTTTCCTGTTCCCTAAGTGTCAACACTTTCACTCTTTCCAAGCTGAGACAGAAAGTCCTATTCAGTGTGCTTTTTGGCTGGACTCTGTCTCCCGTACCATACTCAGCACTACCTCCACATCTCCTATTACCTTATTTCTCAGGCACCATTCAGCTTCAAATTGTAAAGGCTGGATTGCAATCTGATAATATTCATGCTTTTTGTTAACAGTCAAAACAATCGATGTTATGGAGCCCATAACTAATTTGGGTTTTTTTTCCTACCACTTATACAGGCTCAGAAGACACAAAAACCACCTCAAAAACCAGCTCCTGCAGTGGTTTCAGTTGCACCAGCTGTGAAGGACCCATTGGTCAAGAAGCCAGAAATTAAGTTAAAACCTGAGACCCCACCAACTTTTCTAGCATTCAAGAGAACAGAAGTCAAGGTAATATAGTTGAGATTTTCCAGACAAAGAGTTTACATTTTACTGCACAGATCATCATTTTTTTCAATCAGACCAATCTTTACTCACAAGAACCGTGCATGAAAATAGTCTGCTATAGTATATGTACTGAGTTGTACCATGGCATAATGGTTTTGCATTAACACTAAAAGAGTGGGGAGAAAACCCTAAATTCAACTGTTAAGTCCCTAAAGCATCCGGCTCTTGACTTTTTTTATATTACAAGGGAGAAAACAGAATTTGCTTTATGGATTTTTTTCAAATGATATTTTATACAAGTAGAAATTGCCATAAATGTGTGCTAGCAGCCCAGAAAGCAAATTGTATCTTGGGCTGCATCAAAAGAAGTGTGTCCAGCAGGCTGAGGGAGGTGATTCTGCCCCTCTATTCTGCTCTCATGAGACTCCAGCTGTAGTACTGTGTCCTACTTGACCTACTTGAGCGTGTCCAGAGGAGGGCCACAAAGATGATCCAAGGGCTGGAGCAACTCTCCTATGAAGACAGGCTGGGACAGTTGGGGTTTTTAGAGAAGAGAAGGCTCCAGGGAGACCTTACAGCATCCTTTCAGTACCTAAAACATCTACTGGAGAGATGAGGAGGGACTCTTTATCGGGGACTGTAGTGATAAGGCATGGGGTGAATGTTTTAAACTAAAAGAGGGTATATTTAGATCACGTATTTGGAAGAAATTCTTTCCTGTGAGAGAGGTGAGACACTGGAACAGGTCGCCCAGGGAAGTTGGAGACTCCTCATCCCTGGAATTGTTGAAGACCAGGTTGAATGAGGCGTTGAGCATCCTGATCTAATGGCCGGTGTCCCTGTCCATGGCAGGGGGGTTTGGAACTACGTGATCTTTAAGGTCTTTTCCAACCCAAATTATTCTATGATTCTATGAATTGTAGAAAAGATACAATTTGCTCTTTGTGGTAAAGTAACATATGCATATTTTGATAGTTAGAAGGCTTCTCCTGATGATAATAGGGAAACTCTAGCTGACTTTGTGAGACCTAATTTAGGAAATGGCTGCGTTTTATATATTTTGCCTCATGTTTATGTTTCTCCAAGTTATTTAATAAATATTGTCACAAGTTGGTCAAAGGTGCTAAACCAGAAGCAGCATTAGCAGTCTAACAAAGCATGACCCTTTCCTAGGAAAACACGCCTTTAACTCAGAATCAAAGCTGTTATCCATGTGCTCAAAGTTATGTTTGCCATTTCTCTGCCTGGATGCAAACCATTGGGAATAATATGATGGTTATCACTCAAGCATTTACACCTGTGAATAACTATATTCACCTCAGCAGTTATTTTATGTGCCTCAACAGGTTGTAAGAGTGAGGCCTGATTTCATCAATCATCCTTAGTGTTTAGAAACCGTCTGGATATGTTATAGAAGGGGTATTACTTGAACAGGAGGGTTTAATTTCCATTTGACTCTGCTGTTTGGTATAACTGGTTTAATAATTCAATGTGTGTATTGTCCTCATCTGAAAACTGGATATTATAGGGTTTAAAGGTATGGGAACTGCTGTTAATGTGTACAGCACTTTGCAGGCAAGGAAAACTGTTTGCAGAAAGTTTGTTTTTTGCAGTACCTGCATGGGAAGACTGCAAGAAAGAAGTTGAGTGACTTTTTCTTTTTTTTTTTTTAAATTGTATGTATGGTACAGGCTGCTAAGAACCAAGAGGAGGGAAGGAAGGAAGAAGTTTAGACACTGCTAGTTTGACCAAAGGACAGTAATAAATGCAATACTTAATTGCTCACTGTCTGATTTTTGCCTGAGCATCTGTCATCTTGTTAAAAAGTGGCAGCAGGTAACAACAGTAAGCAATAAAAGCTGGTGGCTTGCTTTCCTTTTTTATACTTCACAAATTTTGGTTTTTTGTAGCACTTCAGTTAAACCATCTTTTGGGGGATCACAATGCCATATGGTAGCCTGCTAGCTGTATAGAAGAAAGGGAAGAAAAGGTAATATTGGTTTTATGTGGCTGGGAAATTAAAAGTTGGCTGCACCTGGCATCCTTTCCTTTTCTTGTTAATACTTTTAACTGTAGTGATCAGTGGTGAAATATTTTCCACCGAGTGTTCCTTGGAAAAGAACTGAAACAGAGGCTCGACCTGTTCCTGCTGTTTTACACAAATAGATGCTACTATAATAAGAATGCTTTATTTATTTTAGACCTCAGCAGCAACTTCGGGGAACTCAGCCAGTACAAGTGTTTCCTCTTCAGCAACCAGTGGCCTTACAGGATGGGCTGCTTTTGCAGCCAAAACCTCCTCTGCCAACCCATCAACTGCCAAACTGGGATCAACAGCGCAGAGCACCAGCGGGAAACCTGCAGCTTCTTCAAATAACCAGAAACCTGTGGGTTTGTCAGGGTTGGCAACTTCCAAAACAGGACTAGGGTCAAAAATAGCTTCTGCCAGCAACAGCACAAGCCCTGTTCAGCTGAAACCTCCTCCACCTCTGACACTGGGGAAAACCACTCTTAGCCGTTCGGTAAGCAGTGATAATGTCAGCAAAGTAGGTCTTCCTAGTCCCAGCAGTACTGCACCGAGCACCAGCAGCCAGGTAAGCAGCGGGAATGGCAACAGTGGGACTGCAGGTAACAGCGGGGGCAGTGCAAGCAAAACTGCAGCAGATACTGGTAACCAGTCAACCTCCCTAAAAGGCCCGACTTCTCAGGAATCTCAGCTCAATGCTATGAAAAGGTTACAAATGGTCAAGAAGAAGGCTGCTCAAAAGAAACTCAAGAAGTAGTATGGCTGCTTGCTGATTTTGTTGGTTGTGTTCTGTGAAACAGCTGCATTGGTGTTTTTCTTAAAGAAAATCCCCCGGTTACTGGACTGAAAACAGTCAAATCAGGGAAGCCCAAAACCTATGTTATGCAGGAGGTCAAATTTTATATGCTCCTGTTTTTTAGCTCAAAGCACTGAAACTTGAAATTGTAAAAGTTGGGTATTTTGGAGTATTAAAAAAAAAATCAAACAGATTTATGTGGACACTTAATAAATTGAACTTATTGAAACTGTCATTCTTAAATGTTATTAATAAAAGTATTGTTAATCTGGGAAATCATTGCTGCTTTTCTTTCACCCCATTTTTCAATACTTAAAATGGTTCAGCTGTTCGGAGTTGTCTATATTGTGCAGACTTAATGAAGTTTATCCCAAATTATACAGTTCTTTAGGGAAAAAAAATGTGTTTTCTTTTAAACAATTTCAAAAGTTAACTGTTAAGCAACATATTCTATTTAAAGTGAGAATTTTAAGTGGCCTATTTTTGTTTTATACAGTGAGAAACGTCATGGGTTGTTTTGTTGGTGTAATTCTCTGAAGGAGGATAAAAGAGTTTTGGCAGAACATAAATGTTCCCTAAATGGTATAAAGAGCAGAAGAGAGCCAAAACAGTGTGTTCAAGCTTTCTTAATGTGTAGAGAACCTTAATATTGTCCTGTATTCAATATTGTTATGTTGAATATGAATGGAAAATAAATGGTAGGCAGTGTATATTTTCATTAAAACACAGTCCAGTTGAACGCCATTGTTCTGATGATGTGCGAGAAGGAAAAATAGAAGAAAATGAAGGGAATTGTCTTAGGTATCTGTAAGTTAGTGTCCTTTCTGGCGTACCTGAAGCACAGAAGACTTCTGATTCCTTAAGTATTCCATGCTGTTAAGTATCACTATAAAATTCACAAGCCTTGCATATATCAAAGTAGTATTGCCTGCCAACCTATCTTGGAAAATGAAGCCTCTAGTCTCTTAACTGTTCTACCATAGCCTGTATGATTATTATCTAAAATTACAGCTTTCTTATACAAGGAAGGACCAAAGGCAGAAATCTCTTTAGTAGTTAGTGACAGTGTTGGTCACTGTTCAACACTTCAGATGGATAAAAAGCCTTTTCTAGCCCTGTCAGCTAGTTTTGAAGGGGAGAGAGTAGTTTGTTGCTTTTTTTTAAAATATGTCTATTATAGGGTTTTGAAATCAGTTGGAAAACCTTTTCTAGCAATTTCTGTAGGAGATACAAACAGAAGTAGATACATACAAGTGCATGTCTTCCTTCATGGTACTCTATCATCTGTTGATTCTCTATATTCTAAAAGTTCAGTTTTTTTCCCCTTCCCCTCAGTGATGTGTATTTTAGGGGGAGCACTGCTCATGCATGCTTTCACGAATCTGCTGGAAGACCCTGTATTTGAATTTACCAGCAAGTGTTGCAGGACTACTTCTAACTGGATATTGGCATTGGATCTTTTCAAAGCTTGTATGTAGATGGGTTTAAGCCTGGGGAGAAAGGTTGGATTTCCAGATGAGAAGGGCCAGGACATGTTAGAGATTTATGAGTCTTAAGCTTAAAGGAAGTTCATTCCAATCTCCTGCTTGCAAAAACATATTCACAAAGAAATGCTAGCACACAGATGTTACCCAGCTGTTTTATGGTACTTGTTTTATTCCTTGGGTTGCAATTATAGGAAGGACTACCCCACCAGTTCTGATGTTGCAGTGACAGATTCATGTTAACCTAAGACCTGTGGCCAACTCCTCATTTGGCTTTCAGGTTGGGTAGCCTGCCAACAGTGTCTGAAGGTGCAAGGGCCAGGGTCTGGAACTTGGTAGGCCAGGTATTAGGAGCCATGTAACCCAGAATTGGGATCCCAATATGCCATTGTTCCTCCCATAGCATTGATGGGACAAAGGGTTTATTTGATTTGGGCAGGCACAGATTCTCCTCAACTCACAGGCTTCCTATTTGGGCAGATTCTCGTCAACTCAGACTTCCTTTCTTCCCCTCTACTAGTTCCTTTGTGGATTTGCAAGTGTCTGAAATAGTGATATAAGGTATGGTATCTGTTAAAATAGGTCAAAAAAATCTGTAATAGCATAGATTTTTCAAATCTAAAAGATTGCTCAGAGATCTGAATATACTCCTTTCACCCTTTGTGAAAATGAGGGTTCATATTTTGCTTAAATAAAGAATAATGGGGGGAAAAAGGGTTTTTTTTATCCCTGCATAGGAAAAGTTTTCTTGTTATACTGAGTGATGTATTCCACAATTTTTATGGGAACTGTCATGTCTGTGTTTACATACCTGTGTTTCATTGTTACTTGGTGTCTCAGTTCCAGGAGCAAATGAAGGAGAAGCCGCAGGATTATTGCAATAGAGAAGCTGTGCCAGGGCAGAGTTGCATCCAGACATCAGTAGTGTCCAAGGTGACTTGTATCCTATCAGCATCCTGGTTCCTCTGCCTAATTGCTAATTATACTACAAACTTGAAGGGGGGACGGAGGGGAAGGAAGAGGAATTTGTCTCGGGGGGAGGGGGTGGTATTTTTTGAGCTGAATAAGTTAAATTCCTGCGTCTAGGACCTTGGGCGACGTAATAAGCTTTGTCTCTCTTCATTTTGCGAAACTTAAGCTTCTTCCATCCCCCAGCTCCAGCATGGTCTTGTCCTTAGTCCAGGTGCTGTTGGAAAGGAGGTTTGTAGGCACTGTGACTGCCTCTCGGGGGCTTTCTGTGGAGGCTTTCATGGCTTTTTCCTGACTAGACCTACCTCAGCTGTTTCATGTATCCTGATGGATTCTGTTACTCTCCTTCAAACCCGTCCCAGCCATGTGTGGGTTACACTTAATGCTTTACCACCGCAACTAAGACAGGTAGTTGAGAAAGTATCGGCTCTTCCAGCTCTCCACTTGCACCCCTGAGCTGTTCTTCACAGCTTGTGCCCCCTCTCTGTCCCAGCTGCTCCAGGCTTTGTTCGACTCTCAGGAGCCAGCTCCGGCTGAGCACTGGAAAAGGATCTCGAGTCTTGCTGTCTGTGACCAGCACTCAGCAATCCTCTCTCCATTCCTGCTGTGATGAGGGGAGCATCTCTAAACATGAGAACATCTCAGACTTTCATAGGTAGGTGAAAGCTACAGCTTTTCTTAGCCATCCTGTATTTTAACTATGTGTAAAGCTGACACATGTGACTGTTTCCCATACCTGTTTTCTCTGCAATTAAGATATAGACTATGGTTCCTTAAACGTCCAAAGGAATAGTTTCATTTACTCGGGATTGCCTTAGCTACCTAGAGAATTTACATACTTTTTCAACTATTATTTCCTGTGGAGGAAAAAAGAAAGGCTCTGCCTTTGTAGTGCCTGCGGCTTCCAGGGCAATTTAAAAATAACAGCAAGAGGAGAAGGAATCCAGAACTTTTATTGCTTTTCGAGCAGCCCATCTTTCTAGCATGTTTTTAATGGTGGTATAGTAGGAAAAGACACTGAAGCAGTTTCCATTAGCAAACAGAAGGCAAATTCTCTTCCTAAATGTTAATCAGAAGAATGTTGCCTATGCCATGAAGTAGAAATATAGATTCTTTTAATGGCTGGTGTGCTTCTATGCGAAGTGGTCACTCTAGTACCAAAACCTGCTTCCACAGGAAGGTTCAAGGTGCTAGCTGCCTCTGTCTTGCCTCTGAATATACATATAATTTTGCTTGTGAGAGTTCACAAGCTTATATCTGAACTATGCAGGTTACTTTTGGTACCACATATGGGGTGAACAAAGGCAGAAAAAAACTGATCTTTGTTTTTAAATTGTGGTGGCTAGTGCCATTCAAAATACTTCCCGAGACCTGATTCAAGTGTATCCTGATATTTTCACATCTGTAACTCTGGCGTGGGTTGACTGTGGGTTACCTCCTATTAATTTAGAATAAAATAACTTATGGAATACCTTTTTTACATACCTGTCTTTTCCCTCTAATAAGACCAAGTCTAACTGGACTTGCTGATATCGCTGTCTTAGCAAGATCTGCAAGAGAGCTGCAATTTGTATCAGCAAAATACTTTCTTCCACTGTGACTTTCTCAGCTTTCTAAATGAAATATAAAGTCTCTTTCTGCTGGTATAAAAATGTCAGTTAGGATTGTGATTCTTTGAAGTATTATATCAAGAAGGATTTATAGCATAGACCTGGTCTTTTAAATCAAATGTTTAGCTTGAATATGTAAGATAGGCACTGCCAAAAAAGAGAGTAGATTGAAGGGAACAGTTGCTTTCTGCTTTGAAGTTACAGTTAGGATGGAATTAACAACTGTATTTTCAGGAAAGGAGTCTGTTCTACAGGATTGTTTGGCTGAATTTGCACGTCAGGTTGAAGAATTTAGTGTAGGGCAGAAAGAAGGAAGGCCCTTCTGAATTTTGAAAAGCATACCTCATATTTAGAAAAAAAATCACCATAAAATAGTCCTGTGGTTCTTCTATCCCCAAACCAAATTGCTCTGTGATTTACTAGAAAAATAGTTACTTGACTTTCCTTATCTATTTTATAAATTGGTATGGTAATATTTTACTTCCACTTATATATTACGTCTTTTCATAGATGCCCAAATTCTGATATCCTTCGTAATGTGAAACAATAGGTTACTCTGCTTCCATGAGTGCTCCTTCTGGCTGGACTAGGGGATGCTGGTGATATCTGAGTCTAAGAGGAAAGATCTAACAGAAAGTTCTGTAATTTATTTTAGTAACACAAGCTTTTATCTGTTACTACTTATGACAGACCGCTGGCTGGATACAGCAGTAAATAATGGTCACAACCTCGGGAGCAGCTAGAAAAGAACAGAACAGAACTAAGCTGACATTTGGAAACGTGAAGTGTGTTTTGAAACTTGCTTGGTATTTTGATAGTGTTTGATGAGTCCTAATATATTGATAGATAAGCTAGGGTGCATGCTAGAAATGCAGCATTTTATCTTGGGCAGCTCTGTTTTCTCTGCTCTGCTAATTTTGCAGTGGTGCTTTTAGTAGTTTAGAGCAGAAGGCAGATCTTAGATAGCATATAAAGCTCTTTGCTTACGAAAACAGTCTTGCTTAAAAAAAAAAGAAGAAACATATCTTTACAAAAATAAATTTTTATTATTACAATAATTTAAATGAAGATTTATTTCACCATTTCTGAACAAACAATATTGTAATTATCAGTAATAGATCTACAGGCACAAGGATTGTCATGGCTGTGTTTCCTATTGCATGTGTTGGGTCCACTTCACATATCTGTGTTTTTACAAGCTATCTTAAAATGACAGCAAAAATGTACTTTAGCATCTGAAGGATGTAATTACTCAGTGAAGCCTTCCTCAGACTAAAGGTCAGAAGGAATAATTCTTCAATCTGTGTTTGTTTGCATTGGAAAGGTGAATTCTTACTTAAGGTTCACAAGCACCATCCAAGCAGAGGGAAGATGGTGAAGCACACGGGTGCCAGAGGTCAGAGCCAGAGACTCTCTGCTGTTCGTTGTCTTGGATGTTTTCTGGGTTCCAGGTTATCAGTGGCAACGCTTAAAAATATTCCCTGAATGGAGAAACACTTCAGTTTGAATGGACTCAATCTTGGAAGTACTTGTGCATGCTTATTGTCACAATGGTTCAAGTAAGTAAAACTCACATTTGAATAAATGCAAGATCAGTCCATTAAACTGCAGCCTGTCCCTGCTTCAATCAAAATAAATTAGTTTTGTCATTAATCAGGTTAAGAGAACTCTTAGAATACTGTAACCTTTCTACGTTAAAAAAACAGATGCAGAAACACTGCATATTCTTAGGAATTTCTGGAGCCCTAACGCAGCTCATTTCTAGTATTTAAAGCACTACCTTACCAAAAATGTGTCTGAGCAAGTCTAATAATAATTGTTGTAAATATCCTTAATGTAGGAAGGCTTTAGATTCAAAGAGCATCTCCTAATTTTTTGCAATTGTAGTTTGCATTTATATGTTTTTAAAATAGAAGTTTGCAATATATCTGGAATATCAAATGATAACAGCTTAAATTTTGATGAAGTAAATTAGTAAAATACTAATAAAGTACTTTTTCTGAATCCCAATTTAAGAGGTCATAGAAGTCATATAAATTATCCTACAATATAAAAATTACTACAGGTTCTAACCATATACTGGGATTTCATATGGCCTACTAGGAATTCCAAAGCCCCACAGAAGTTCAATGAAATCTAGGTGGCCAGCTCCAGTATATTTCATCCTTCATTCCTTGTTACTTCAGGATACCTAGTGAATATTTCGGAGAGCAGCATTTGAGAACACTTTGAGACACCTTCACAGAGCCTGATTTTTCACAAGAAATGTACCTAACACTCAAAATCAAAGCTCTCCCTGTGACTCAAGCTGAGTTCTCAGAGCTAAGACTTCAGAAATCTTTTTTTCCTGACTCTTGGCCTTAATTAATTTCACTGTCGGAAATACAAAACTTCATCATTGTGCTTACATGACTGCTTTAAGCCTATTAAGTACAATTCAGTCATTTCTAAAACTGTTTCAACTATTGCAAAGTATAGATCATCTCCAAATAAAATATTCCAAATTGTAAGACATAGTGAAAAGCTTCTTGTGTGCATCTTCCCCATAATCTTAAAATACAAAATCCAAAGCAGTGCAAGCTTAGGGGAGAGTCTTTCAGTCCATTCTTCCAAGTGGATTTAACTAAAGGCAAAGTTTTCCATAAAAACAGCTACATCTATTAATAAAATGAATGAGCACCCTTTTTGCTTGCTATGGAAAAAGCAAGGTTTAAGTCCATCAGGTCATATACAATTAGGCAAAACGATGCGGTACCTATTCTTATTGCTCACTGGATTGCAGTAGTTCAGAGTTTCATGTACCGGTTTCTGGATGTACATCTCGGAGAACTCAAAAAGTTTCTCTATCATATAATTTAATCCAGCACAAATTTCAGGTTCTCATCTCTATAATCCACTGCATTCATCTTCTAAGCAAGATTAAGAACTTTCTTTACCTTTGTAGGAAAATAATATGAAAATTTGGGACACTAAAGAAAGGGAAACTAGGTTCATTAGTGTAGCAAAAACTATTGTTTGTATCAACTGCCCTAACTTTTCTCATCCTTTCTTTGCTGACAGGCTGTTTCCTGTTACATCTCAATAATGATTTTGAATTGTTTTATCTTCATACCCCACGCTTCAATTATAGGAAGTAGAAACTTACACAAAAGCTTTAGGACAGCTTCTGCATACATCAGCAACACCACTCCCTCTCCTAAATTTTAAGTGTTGTCTTTTTAATGGTCAGTCAGTAATAAGCAATTATGCAACAATATAGAAAACACCTGACAGGATTTTGCCTTCAATTACACTACCTGCTGCAGGCAGAGTCACTTTTTTGTTTCCTTTTTGCAATACTTAGCACAAGAAGGTCCTCGCTTGTCACTAGAGGACCTAGGCATTGCTGTATTGAAATAAAATACTTAGAGGGTGGGTGTCAAGAGGATGGGGCCAGTCTTTTTTCAGAGGTGATCAGTGACAGGACAAGAGGTCGCAGGCACAAACTTAACATAAGAAGTTCCACCTAAACATGAGGGGGAACTTCTTTTCTTTGAGGGTGACGGAGCACTGGAACAGGCTGCCCAGAGAGATGGTGGAGTCTCCGTTCTCTGGAGACATTCAAAACCCACCTGGACACATTCCTGTGCAGCCTGCTCTAGGTGGACCTGCTTTGGCAGCAGGGTTGGACTAGATCTCCAGAGGTCCCTTCCAACCCCATATCATTCTGTGGATCAATGGTAATGGCAACGAGATAATGCTCTATCACTATTCAGTCTAGTTCAAGTGTAGGGCATCAGCCTGACCTAAGGATTGCTGTTGTCAGTGAACCTAAGGAAGTACTACTTGACATTAGATCCTTCCTTGGGATTTTTTGTTTTCTATGCTCATTGAGGATACAATGTGAACTATATTAACTTGTTAAAATAGCCTCGACCATTTTGAAGATACAAAATACAGGCCTTTGAGTCTGAATTCTGCAAACAGTTAATCAGCTCCTCAATACATTCTTCACTGTTCAATCTAACATGAGACACTTTGAGAATTATGAAGTCTAATAACACAGCTTTCATTTCACTACACAGATCTTGCACAACAAAGTAGTTAGTGTGGAGACATACATGGAATGTCAAACCTGGGGCGCTTACATGTTGCTACAAACTGTTTCCTACCAAATGAAGTAGTTGTGTAATTGTTTTGAAAATTTTAACTTCTTGATTTCACAGTACCTGTTTCTTGTGCCCTTTCTTTTCGTCCCCCCATTTCCATGTTTAACTAAACATATCTTCTTTCCTGGGACCAGCTGCTGATACCACTGCATTTGGTATGTTTTAATTTGAAATGTTTCCTACAAAAATGAAAGCCTTTTTCTTTTCCCACTCCAATAATCTCCACTGAGAAAAAGTTCATTACAAAAGTGGCTGAGAATAAAAACGGACAGCAAAAAGCTCAAGTTTTAAGACATGTCTATGTTCATTGAGATGGTGGTTCAGGAAAAATTCAGCCTGAACTACAGCATCCCTGAAGACTGAATTTGTCCTTTTGCAAGGCTAATTCTCTTCATCTTGAATATTATTTGCTAAATATCATGGAAGAAAAACATAATTTTAGCTGTGATTTATAGTTGTAGGTTGACTTTTGACATAGGATGCTTTGACAAAAGAGAAAATTATGGGGTAATAGAAAGCAGGCTCTTCAGTATGTTAATCAGAATCAGTCTTCCTGTTAAATGTTTCTTCCCTCAGGTCTTGACAAGGTGATGGCTTTTAGAGGATGGAGGTTCTCAATATCATCAGTGTGCTGTACCAGATACCATGGCTTCTGTCAATCACTTGTGAGTTTGCCTTGCTTGCTGCAAACTGTAATAGATGATTATTCTGTTTACTGCAGAGAAACTGGCTCAATGGGCCTTTCTCTTCCTAAGCGTATGTCATCTTCCCGAGATAATTAGATGGTACATATCCTTTCTGACCTTTTGCTTCTGCTAGCCACCATTCTTTATTGCCACTCAGGTCAGAAAACCGAAGTATCCTAACCTTCTGGTACTCCTGAAGACTGAGTTCCTGATCATTTCTCGCTTGAAATGCGTAAACAGCATAGAAGGTCTGAAAAAGGAGAGACACAAAAACTAAAATCTGAATTCAGAAATGTAGCTACATCTTACCCTGTCATTGTGGGTATACATCCTGCATACAGAAAATGTGCAATAAGGTATACAAACCAGTACACAACTATATGGTCTGCAAATGCTAGACAGATTACAGTGAACAGGGCCAAAATAAAAAGTAAAATTGAAGGATCTGGGGAATTCTGCATGGGGAGGAACAAACCAAGCTCCGAGACCTCATCACCTTACTAAACTAGTAAGGTTTTCAGCTCACTGTTTCTGTCACACCAAGTGGCCTTGGATTGGAAGGAGAATTTTCCAGCAAGGTTTCCTCAGGGAGAATAACCTTTCCTAAAGCTCCTATACTCCAGTGTGGCACAGAGATCACTTCTGTGCTTTGCTGATTTTGCCACAGCTTTCTTGTCAATGCTAAGTGGACAAATCACCCAAACTGAGCTATTTTGCAGGTTTCTGCTCTGCAGGAGAGCCTTGAGGTGTTGTATGCGGGGTGAGGTAATGCATTGGTGTGTTTTCTGTGAGACAGGACTGTGATTCATGGCTTAACTGATCATCTTTTCCTACGTTGTAGCTATTTAAGAAATGCAAAGAACAGAGGATAATAATTTCCCATGTCATACCGACAGATTAGTGCCAGTCTTTATGGGTGTAAGAGAAAACCATTTCATTTATAAGCAGTGTAAGTTGGAATAACAAGAGGACAGGCAGGTGTGTATCATACTTACATGCTGATCATCCATATCCTGAAAAGCATCAGTCCCTGTGCCATTAGTTGTGGGATTTTCACAGAACTGAAGAGATGAGCTGCTGTCACTCTTCTTGTGCCCCGAATTTCTTGTGCTGCTGTCAGCAGAGGGCCGTGAAGAGACGAAGAGGCTGATATTATCAAAATCATCATCACCGAAGCTGTTTTCTGCTACATCCTTTTGCACTTTGGCTGGATTGTAAGGCCTCAGGAAGGAGGAATACACATACCCTTTAAGGACTAGACGCCAGAATAAAAAGAGAGAAAATGAACAGCAAAATACTGCTAAAACCATTTCAAAACCAACCATTTTACACAGCTGTCAGTATGACAGAGGCAAACAGATGGGGCCAGAATGTAAAGAAATCAATATCCCAAAGGGAAGCTGTTATTGGGATGTTTGTGCAAAGAACTTACTTCCTGTGTCAACAAGCCATCTGCTCGTACTTCCGAAGGGGTCCTTTTGCTCCACAACAGCCACCAGTTCTCCTTCATGTAAATCAATATCAAATTCCTGCGTGGCGTTGCACTTGCGCTTAGCTTGGTACAGCAATTCTGTGCTGTACGTAGTCAACAGCTTGGACCTGTGGCCTTCTGTTTGACGTGGGGATTCGAGCTGAAAAGCAAAACAATTATTCGAGGGGAAATAATGCTGAGGCCAGTTCTGGAGAATCACAGATGCATAAAAAACAGCGTATGCTGCATGTGGCAAGTGACCCTACATTTTTACACGCAGGTCAAGGAGTTATTTACACAGCTATGTGTAACCAAATCTCTGCGTGTGCAGCAAGGACCTGTCCAACTGCTAAATTAACAGGTGAGCAATAAAGGGCAGATTTTAAAGAAACGTAGGAATTTCACTAATTAAAGACCTCTTAGTCTGTTCTCTGCTCTCAAAGAGCCGTTGTTCTGTATGTGAACTGTCACTTGCTTGTTTTTCTGTAGCAATGATCTTTGAATTCCTATGTAGTATCATAAAAAAAGCATAATCCAAAAATCGGCTGAGGTGTGCTAAGGTCACATAACAACTTGCCTGATAAGGCAAGATAAGTGGTACCCAAACAGACTGCTTTTTGTGTGAAATTGCCTTGCTAAATACGGGCAAGATGCTATTAACTGCTGGAAGCATATTCACCCAGCATTTGGTTAGAGGGCAGGGAGGGAGGTGCTGCACATCAATGTGATCTTAATGTATCACAGAAGCAATAGCATATGTGCCTTACTGATGCTAAAAGGAATCCTATGGTTTCCTCAGCTTCTCCTGTAAATCTGCATTTGAGTTTTTATTTTTACTGTGAGCTAGACTCCTAAAAGCTCTGGAAATGTCTGATAAGATTGGGACCCAGGGGGACACACATTTCCTGGTGGATTTTCTGAATCTTCTGCTATGTGGGTGTGTATGTGTGTGCATATGTGTGTAAACACCAGTACATGCAACCACAGTGGAGGATGAGGAAAATAAATGTTCTGAATTAGAAGACTGAGACACTGTAAGAGCATTTAACAAAAGAAGTAATCAAAGTTTACATATGCAAACTTAGACTTAACATATGCAGAGATCATTTCAAGTGGATTTTCAAGATAATAACATGAAAACATTCGAGTGAAAAATCTTCAGAAGTTACTGGTCAATAGAACATCTTCATTCCAGCAAACTGAGTCAGAGTCCCAGTGAAGAGACCAAGTCCAAACCTCTAGGTGGCACAGAAATGGGTTTGTTTCAAAAGCAATCCAAGGAGGATGCTTCATACACAATTCAGGTGTATGGTACTCACTGGAGAGGGGACAGGTTTCTTTTTTTCCAGGCTCCATTTTCTCTCAATAAAGGTTGCACTGCTGTTTTCTTTTACAAAATTCAGCTTGTGAACCTCCTCCATCAACTGATTCTGCACTTCGCAGATGCTCGAGGAAGACAGCTACAAACACAAAGGTACGTTAGATCTCAGGAACAAAATGTTAAGGAGACTTGAGAGAGCAGATTTGGTTTAATGGGTTGAATGCTAGGAATCAGGAAATCTGACAAGTCACTACTGTTTTCTGCAGAGCCCATAGCATGCTAAGTACGAGATGGAAAGAAAAGAAAGGTTCTTGCTTAAAGAAAGTTTCTAATGATTGCTATTAGATTTAAAAGACATGCTAATTTAAGTGAAATCATTTAAAAATATTCTGAACAGTGATGAAAATGAACAGCCTTGCACTTATACTACTGAGCCACCTGCTTTCAGATGCAAATGTGCATCTCAGCAGCTATCAGAGCGGTCAATGTGCTGTAAGACTTGGAGTAGTTTACCCTACAGCTGTGTGTTTGTGCAACCCGGTGCTGCCACCAGGTTAAAAATTGTTGGGTAAGCTGAAGCTCTGTCTGTGGCGCTGGATAAGAGCTTTAGGTCTATGCCTAACCCCAAATGTATTTGCTGATCTAAACAGAAAAAAGAAAAAGAAGGTGATTTTGTTGGCAGAGCCTCACAGAAAACAATGCTCTCAATACAACAGCTTTCAAAACATGAAATGGTCAAATTACAGGGATGCAATTTCTTCATGTGGGAAAAGCCTTCATTTTCCCATTAAACAGCACAGCTCTATGTTTTGATCCTGACCTTGGTTTCTTAATTTTTCAGCTGTCCCTGACTATAAGTGCTGTGTTCAAGCCTTGATGGAAAGGCATACTCCAGAATTGCCTCACTGCAATGTGTTTCCTATCTACAGTCTTGCTCCAGTTCAGGTGAGTGGATTTGGATGTGTGGAAGGCATTGTTGCAGCTGTGTTTCTCAGTGGGGTCCAAGTCCTCTAGGCAAAAGTAAAACAAAACCGAAACACTGTAGGGTTTTCACACAAATTAAGAACAATTTCTCAACTTCAATCTTCAGGTAATGATCATAGTGCCTAGAAAGAGTAGAGTGGGCTGGAGGAACTGATGCCCTTCTGTGTAGCTCAGACAGGTGTCTTTGGTACTTTTGGCTACCTAAGTGAAATTATTTATATTTCTATTTATTCTAAAAGTGCCAACGTAAACAAAGTTATCCCTTACTGCCTACAGATGTCTTCAGGAGCTTCTGCAGCTTATTCACATTTAACATTTTATGTACTTTCTTAGAATTTCTCTTCTTGTGTTTTCTGGCCTACTCAGGGTAGATGCTGAGAAACACAGACTAAAATGCTGGCAGCTGTCTCCCTTTTTGCCTTACTGTAATGTTCTTGCCATTACTATCGCTGTAGCAGCTGGAACAGCTGCGTTAGAATCATTCTCTATGAAAAGTCCAGGCCTGACAAAACTTAAGCTGAAAACTTAACATTTGCTGAGCTTGCAAGGAAAAAACCAAACCCAAACCTGACTGTGCTTAGCAGAACAAATAAAATCAGTGTAGCTTGTATGTCTCCTGCATAACTCTAGCCAAATCATAAAGAAAGAAAAAAGCCAAAAAAAAAGGCAGAGCTACACCGGTTTCTAATGTACTTACCGGAACAGGCACCACCACAGCAGAATTTGACTGAAGTGCTGCAGACATAATATTCCTGAGGAGGGTGATAAAGCAATGCAGGCAGTTCAACACGATCTTTTTGGCTGCTCTGTTGAATACCTGAAGTTCTTCCACTAACTGCGCGTTTAGAGCCTCATAGTCTTTCTTTGCCAGCTCCAGCTCTTCTCCTGTTGACCTCTGAAGGTAGCTGTTGTAGTCCAACAACTTGTCATAGCGCTTCTGGATGAGCTTCTGTGGGCCTGAAAACAAGGCTTGTAGCGCTGAGAGAGGAGACAAAACAAGCTTGTCCAGCTGAGCCATCTGGAAAAGTATAAAACAGATGTACTTATTACTTTATTCATCCAGTTCTTCAGACCCAGTGACAGGTTAAGCCTGATGGCAGCCTATCAAGCAATCTGTTAATTACTCCTCATAAAGCATTGCTGTCAGAGGCAGCATCAAGCAGGGTTTAGAATGAGTTAGAATCTCTTCCATAACATTGCAAAGGAGAAGTAACAGTTTTGCAATTTACAGTGTCTGGTAATGGTCCCCTGGAACATGCAGCCTGCGGTCCTGCCCTTAGTCTGTTACCACTGAGGAAAAACTGGGCAGGGATCGGTGAAGTGGTCCAACGAAACTGGGATTTCCATAACTGGAAGGCCCATGCCAATATACACAGTCTAGAGGCAATGAGGTCTAGTTAAATGGCAGTCTTGCAGTCTTTGCAGTCTTACATGCTATCAAAGCTTCTTTTTTTTTTTTTTCTGGAAACAGCTGTAACTCAATTCCTGTTTAAGCAAACACAAACAATCACTTGATTTGATTAAATTATGTTATGCTTGTTGGTTTTATCTCCAGTAATCAACAAAATTAGACACCTGGTAAAAAAACAAAGTCTTTCTCAGACTTTTCCATTAGTCTCTAATTGTCTCAAGGGATTAATATTGCATGAAATAAAATTTATTTTTTTAAGTAAGTCACTTGTTCAAATACAGCATAGGCTTGTAGTGAGTGAAACACATCATCATCATCTTAAAGCCCTTGGATGTTCTATGTGAATTAAGTTGTTGTGCTCAGTGTGAGAATAAAAGAACAGCTGTCTTTCTACCCTCTGTAACACACCACAGTTGAGGACAGATCCATTTTAGCACCAGAATTGCTCTCCCAAGGCCAAGATGATGTACGCTGCCTGGATAGCTCCTATTTTATTTCCACCTGGAAAACTGGGCTGTTTAGCAAACCAATTTTTGATGTATCAAGAAAACAATTTTTCCAAACTGCTGCACCTGATTTGTGGAAGAGAAGAGGCTATTATGGGTTTCTGCCCTAAAATTTTCCTTAAAATATAATGAGAAAGTATTCATTATTGACAAATGCACAAAGGAAAAAAAAAAAAGAACCTGAGCCCATTGACGAGATCTCCATTGATAATACCCTTTAGGAAAATATGTGAAGAACACAATGTTTAGAGAGAACATCTACTCATGGTGCAATATCAGGACAAAAGCTTTTTTTTAAAAAAGCCTTATACATAGGATAGAGAATCCTTTTAATCTTGTAAATCCAGGACACAGAAATAAATAGATAATGCGTAGAAATTAACATGGTTAATAACAATGTCCACAGTTAATACAAATAAGATTAAGATTTTTTTTTTTTAGTTAATAGACCTTTAGAATAGCTGGGTCATGAGCCGGCTATTTGTAACTCCAATAGGAGTTACAAAATTTTTTCTGAAAAAAAGCTTTCTGTTTCTTCTATTGTTCTTTGATGTTTCTGAATATGGAGGCATCTTGCATACTGGACACATTCGCCATTGCAATGATAGAGGAGGGTACTCTTCTGCACTTTATGCACTCATTCATTGTGAAGACATTGAAAATATCTTTCTGATTATTGAGATTAATTTTTGAGATTCCTTTCAAATGCGGGAACTTCAAAGGAAAGGAAATACAACATTCTAGTTCCCTGTCATTATCTGGGAGGATGTGGTCTGTCAAAGATCCTTCTGTTTCTTGGCAGACTTTGTTTTCAGTGTTTTGGAAAGGATTGAATGGCTATATTTTAGTGGGCACAAACCTAGGAAAGAATAAGAAAACCTCCACCCCTGAATTTTTCCAGCTTTAGTAGCTGTTTGAAAAAGCAGCCTGCCCCATTTTGAAGCAACATTTTAGTCTATTTTTGTAGAGCCAGGCATTAGAGTTCATTTGGACCCTGAAAGCAAGAGGCTACTTGAAAAATTCTTAGCTTTTTTTTTTCTTAAATTGCTATTTAATTCCTATGGGCTATATTCAGATTTTGCATGGTTTCCCTATATGAAGGGTAGTAACCTACTTGAGAAAAGGTAATAAAGCTGAGATTTTCACAGATGGATGATACACAGCACAGCAAAGATGACAAAAGTCACTCTAAAACTGCAAATGCTGGTAACAAAAGTGGCAAAGCAACAATCTGCTGCTCTTGTATGAAGCTCAGTTGAAACATGCAAATTTAGCACAAAGATTTTAGTTTAAACCCAGGAATTTAGCTTGAGAAGTTTTCTTCAGCTCTTCTAGGGAAAACACAGTGCACTTACACTGAATTTTATCTTATTTCTTTCAGAAACGCAACCAAAAAAACTGCTCATCTTTTCCAATGGATTCCTAAGGGTTTTTTGGTGTTTTCTGTCTTAGTCTTCCTCACGTACACCTGTTTTCTCACACATACAGATAGCTGTATAACAGTGGACATTGCCTAAACTTACAAGGTCTTCACAGAGATTTGTAGTGTTGTTCTGTTTTTCCAGACAGCCATTGACTTTGTTGTCTTTGTCTTGCAAGATTTCCTGAAGCCCAATTATATTCTGTGCAGCCAGATGTATAGAATCCTAAATGAGAAGATGGTAGGAAGATGAAACTGTATTAGGATCTGTTTTAATATACTGCATTCACTCGTGCAGATACTGCAATAATACTGATGGAATCAGAAATATTTTCCATCTCAGACACGTGTTGTTTCTGTGCAGTTTCCAGCCATTGTGGGATTGTTTACTTTGATAATATTTTCCTGTGTTTTGTCTATTTTCTATGTAAATATTTAAGAATCAAGTTGTTAATGTTCAACTGAAAAAATTATGCCCCGACCTAATGAATGTCCCACTGGAAGCTAGCTACTCCTCAGCAAGAAGCCAGCTCAAGACCCATACCTCAAAGGCCTCTTTTGGAGGAACTTAGTAGGACTACAGTGGTGTATTTCACTTAACTCTGACTTTTAATCTTAATGAAGTGTACATCCGTTTGCATAAGGAACTGTCAACACCATTCCAGGCAACAAGCCTTGTGGGCTGAGCTCACTGGCCTTCCCCTGTTTGCTGAACCAAACAAGGTGTGTTTGCGATAAGCTCTGGCCAGCTGGCGATTGATCTTGCCTGCCTCTCAAACGACCTTCGTGTCCAGTTTGGGCACACTTACACTTTGAAGGGCCTCATGCCATCTACAAAGTTGGCAAGTTGTCCAGGAGAGGGAAGAGTTGATAAGTTACAAGCCAACCCACATCTTCAGAGAGGAGGATTAACGCAAAGACATTTACAGCAGTTGAGCATTCTGTACATCTAATGCTAGCCCTCAACACAACCTAGCAACAGGATAAAGGAAGGAGTCCTTACATCCGAAATGTGTATTTTAGAACATTTTCATTCATGTGGCTGCAACTTATTTCTTCTATTTTTAATGAGAAACCATCGGTGCTCCACTGTGGCAAGTATGCAAGACCCACGTGACGGCTTAACACAGTGATGGAAAGTCGTAACTGTGCCACCTGACGGCACCTTCTTTTCCACACTGCACCCAGGCTCCCCGGACCCTGCTTGTGTAAGGGGAAAAACGCAGAAGCACGGGCTTCAGAACTTCTTTGCCATGGGCTCGGTAATGCAGCAACAGCACAGCTCATTTATTTAATATTCTGATGTGGACGGGCCTGCCTATAATTTACTGTTGCCTAACCAGTGGCAGAAATGTGTGTTAAACTGGTTATGGGCATGGTTTGTGGCCACAGATTTCAAAAAGGCCTGTACCCACCCGTAGATGTTGCGAGGAGAGTGAAATGTTCTTCACGCACAATTTCACGGTCTTCTCTAAACTTCGAAACAACTTTTCTTCCTTATTAAAAGTTTGATCTTTCACCTAAAATAGATGTTTGCGCTGTTATTTTGGCAGCCCAAAAGAGTCTGGCTAATGAAAGAAATGTCCAGAACACTGCTGGAAAGATCCCAAACCTTCCCTGAACTCCTCCCTTTGAAAACAGAACAGATCAGCCCCTAATTCTCCCAAGCTCCAGTTTTAAACCAAGGAAAAGTCAAAGGCACAGGGCAACACGAACAGATAATTTAGATTTTAATCCTTGTGAAAGCAGAGAGTTGCTTTATTACAAGCTCACCTAAGTGTGCCAATAAAACTCTTCATTTTTTTTGTGTATTGTTGCTCCATTGGGGGAACAATAGTGAAAATTTAAAGATATTTTTACGTGATGGCATTGCTTATTTCTGGGTGACGGGGAGATTTCCCCCAGGCAGGCTGTAGGTGGAGCTGTTACCTCTAGAGCAATGCCAGCTCTCCTGCTGGAGACCTCAGCAGCTGGAAATAGGCTTGTACTACTTCTACATGCTAGCCGAAAAAAAACCCTGAAAATATGTTTATTTCTGCCCACCTTTTACTTGAGGAATTTGAGAACTCTCACGTCTCGTTTTTCAGTGGTTTTGCTGTAAGGGTCACAGCGTGTTTCAGAGATGTGAATTGGAACCTTTCTTAGTCTAATTAAGCAGGAGAGAGGGCTGAATCCTTAACAGATGTATCCTGATTCTAAAATGATTCTCTAATGTTTTAAGCTTAATTAAAAAACAAAACAAAAACATAAACCAGAAGCTTTTAAAGAAAAAAAAAGAAAAATCGCATCTCCTGTTAATCAAATTTAATTCCCTGTTTTTCTCTGATTTTATAGCCTTGCTGGTGTCCCATTCTGAATACAAAAATTTCCACTGTACAAATAAATGAACAGAAAAAAGAAATGTGGGTAGTTTGCGTCAGAGAAAGGGGGAAACCACTGATAAAAAACAAAATAGGAAAAACCAGCATGTATCTTGTAAAGTCACATCTAGAATGGCAAGTGACCTTGTCTAATCAACCATCTCATGCAGTGAGGTGCACTGGATGTAATTTTCAAGGTCAGTTGTAATTGATTTTCTTTGAGATTTAGATTTAAGCTTTCCTGGAAATGTTTATTTTGCTAGGTTTTGAATTACGAGCTCAAAATTATGAAAGTGTGTTTTATTTTTGGCCATCCAACACCCATTGATTTATCACAGGGTTCTTTGCCTCTGGTAGTTTTGACTACTAACGTTCCAGGTCCCTACACGTGTAGTGGCAAACCCCATGGCCTTTCCTAATCAGAAGTATTGCTCATCTTCCTTGGTGGGTTCAGAATCTGAATGTCACGAAGCGGAGCAAGAACACGTTCTCAGCACCAACAATAACTATTGCCAGTCTATCCACAAAGCACCAATCTCAGGCTGAGTTTTACAAAACTACCAATCACTTCTTTTCTGCTGTCGATCAGAAGTTTGAGAAACTCTTAGATAAAAAAGGAAAAGGTGGAGAACACATTACGTTATTTTCTATTTCAATCACAAAGATCTTTCCTGTCTTCTGTGACAGTCAGAAAATGACTTCATAAATGATGCAGAAAAAAAGCAACACCACAAACCCAATTTCCAACGTTTTTAAAAATGCCCGGTGCAAAAGCAGAACTGAAGCTGTCAATGCAAATCTGCAGTGGGATGAGTAAGTACCTGAGGTTCTCCCCCTGTCAGTATTTTCAGATGGCTGGTGACCCTCTTGGATTTCTTGCTAATGGAGTGGATGTTCAGTCGGGAAAACTTTTCTTTAAGGGACTCATCATCATCATTCCTCTTATACTTCAGCACTGCAGACAGAGAATTTCATGACACTAATAATCTGTATTCGCAGGGCTTTACACAGGGACGGGCACACAAATATGAAACGATTTGAGAGAAGACACTTTGATGTCACTTGCTGTAATGTTGTGTGAAAATGCTTGAGATGACGAAAACCCTGTTATCAACACTAGCCTTGGGAGGAGTTAGGGCTTCAATGTGGCAAGTCTGTGAGAAATACTGCTATCACTGCATCTTAATTATTCAGTGTTTGCAACTGCATTACAGACAATGAACATGGATATAACATGAATTCTTTCATCATTTTCATATTTCTGGAGTTAGCAGTCAGATAACATAGCTGGCTGAGGACAAGTGACATTAAGGCATCTGTTACCATCTCGAAACCCAGCCTATTACACAGCTTGGGTAGCAGCAGCCGAAACTGTTGTAGAGATATGACTGGAGTTGAAACCTCTTTTGTAACTGCCAGCCCAAACTTACAAAGACAGATGAATTTACTGTGCCTTTTTCTTACCTAAATCTTTCCTTCTTTTAAGTTCATTGATGTTCATATTAATGTTTTTCATAGCAAAAAGGGCGTCTTGTAACACCTTGTGGTCAGGGTGAGAAGCAGGAGTTGAATTCAAGAGTTCACTGAGTAGCAAGGGATATTTCATCACCCGTTGCACCGGTTTGATCATCAGGGATCCCATGTCCATTAGATTTGGCTTTCCCCTACAATTTATACAAAAAAAGTTGTCACATAAGGAGGAACTCCTTGAAGACGAAAACTTCTTATTATTTTTGTCTAGTCATTGAAGCTGCTGCCTTTTATATCCTTCAGTTGAGCTTTCAACTACAGAAAATATCAAAACCAGAGCAGTGCTTTGCACTGAGTCATAGAAGTGCAATTACCGCTTAAGTCAAAAACCAAGATACATCTGTCAGGGAACATGGGCCATTGTAAACGAAACCCTCCTCTCACCCCCTCAATGAGAAATACTCACCAGGTCTCAGTTTTCTGTATTTTCAGCAATTTGCCAGACTATTGCTTAGGCGTTACCTCTGAAAAGGTCCCACTCAGTCTGAGGGTGCGTGTGGTACAACTTACACAGCACAGCACCCAGGAAGGGAGATGTAGGTGGAAGAGCAAATAACAGGAAGTTTGAGAAATGCATGCGAGTGGGGTTATTACATCCTGCTCTAGCCCCTCAGGCTTAAAATTGCAATATCTCCCCGCTGTGAGTAACTGGGATGCCTGTTTATGGCTGCATCCCTTCTCTCAACATCTCTCAACTCATCACAATGACCTTTATGCTTTACTGTTTTTCACCTGTGGTTTTTCTTTTCTTGCTGGCTTATTTCTAACGACGTCTGAGCTTCCAAAGGGTACCAGATCCAGCCTGGGGAAACTCCGAACATACAGGATGTTCGCCCAGGCTTGATCCAACCTGCTTACACAAAGGCCAAGCAGGCAGATGTCTGGGGTGGCAGAAGGATGAGGGTAGAAGAGCCACAGCTTCCAGCACGGGCACAGAAACGCTCTGCGGCTCCAGGCTCAATCCCTGCTGGCTCGGCGTGGGCAGCAGAGAAGCTTCCCCAGGCACCCGAGTGGCTCAGGCCACCAAGACCACCCAAGGTCTCTGGCCCCCGTGCAAGAGAGTTACCAACCAGCATTATTTGTGCTCCAGCCCCACTCTGGACAAAAGCCTTTGCTCACTGGGCTCGAAGGGGAGAGGCTGTGCAGTTCACAGGCCATCACAACAGCCTGGGAGAAAACAGGGGAAGGGCAGGACCAAGCCACACATGCCTTCATTACCTTCCACGTGGCTGGTAGAAACATGGGGTTTCCGTGGAGTAGGTAACACCAGGTGGCCAAGCTCCAGGGCCAGGGCCAGCCATTAGTGAGGCTCCAGCAGCAGGACAGACATGTCCATTGTTTCTCCTTGTTCGAGCACGCTCCTGAGCAGAGCAGGCACCACTCTAGTACCAGTGCTGGTACGGATTGCCTGTGACTCCCAGACCTCCCCTTTGAAACTGAGCATGAGCTGTTAGTAACAGAGTTAAGGGCAGTAAAGCAGAGCAAGCTTTCCATTTGCATGCCCAAAAAGGCTGCTTTGGAGGGCAAAAGGTTGTTTAACGTGAACTATGCAAGAGTTAATGTTAGGCGAAGAAGGATTTCTGCATATGGAAAGATGGAATAACACAATGTAGAAGGAAAGTACAGAAAACAGGGAACAGTCACTTGGTTTTGCAGGCTGACATCTATTGTTTTGTGCAGCAGGAAGAGTAAAAGAGGGGAAAAAAAAAGCTTTCATTCCCACTTTTATATGTATAAAAAGTACAAGAGCCAATCCTTACTGCTGACTAATTAACTAACAATTTGAATGCCTTTGAGAAGAGACATCTGCATATTTAAACCATCTCTCTCGCACAGGCATTATCTGTAAAAAAGTTCTGCATGAAAAAAAATTAACAGTAGATGCCTTTTAAGGCTTCTTGATGTCCCCAAACCTTCTCATCATTTCAATCCCCCTCATTTCCCCTGTATCCTACATTAAATATAGAGAGCTATTTTCCCTTCTTTCAGCTTCTGGCAGCAATAATGAAAAAAAAAAAAAAATCTTAAATTGTTATTGTTTTCTCTGAAAAGCCCCATGAATGCAAATCTATAAAAGCTGCCTCATGAATGGAAAAATCTTCAAGTGTCTTCTCTTTACATAGCTGCACTTTGGACAGCTGCCCAAGTGATAAACAGCCCTCTGTTCGCATATCTGCATGACACAGTCTGGCAATATGGTTCGAGAGATAGTAGGTTTGTTATAAGATAATGACTCCCTGGGGCACTGAATGCCACAAAGTTCAACTCATCTAATTCTCCCCTGCAAGATTAGCTGATGATAGCCACTCTCCCCGGACGAGTCCCGTTTGCGGTGTGCCCCGTTAGGACGCACCCGGCCGCCGGGCAGGACATGGCCCTGCCACGCGACCGAAACAGGCGAGTAACAGCTTGTGACATCTATTGTGCAGAAAATTAAGTTGATAATTCATTTGTGATGCTACCTCAGCCTTCCCTCCCAATGTTATTGTGAATTTAGCAAGAATTCTAGGTCATATGTAGCTATACTAATCTCATCACAATTTATTACCATAGTTCTGCCGTAAATGCAGCTGGCTTAACTGCAGTGAGTTTCACATCATACCCTTCCTCCCTCCTCCTAACAAAACAAAGTCACAAATGCGGAAAGACTCCCACCTGTTCAAAAAACACATGGTGGTGAGCTATGCAAAGACAGGGGATTTGGGATTTAGTTCCATTTGCTCTCATTACCCGGCAACTAGGTCCAGTGGCAAACACGATAGCCAGTATGGTACAGCAGGGCTGGGGCCAGTGTCACATTCAGCTGGGCAGTTTTGGAATGGTGTGTGGGCACCATAGGCTGCAGCGCGACTTAAAGTCTCGGGCTTCATGGTTTACCATCCCCGAGTTCATTTTACTACAAGACATGCAGGGCAAATAATTCACTGTGCCGCAAGACTCTCGTGCAAACGCATGGAATTCACGGAGGCTGCCCAGTTGTTAAGCCAAGCAGAATTTAACCTATTGAGCTTCCAGCAAAGGGCAGCACTGTCTGGTATTTATGTAATTGTTTTCTTGATCATGCTTGAATGAAAAGCAATCTGGGAGCAGCAACATCACAGACCACTTGGGTTGAGTTACGCGGTATTTTCCAGTTCAACGTTAACCAGATTTTTGGGCACGGTCCTGCCCCAGGGCAGCTGAGATTCTGCAACCTGTAAACTGAGTTGCAGGTGATGGCATTTCTGAGTGCCCTGCCGGTCAGTGGGGAAGGCAAACACCACCACACTGTGGGAAATAACCAAGCCCAAGAGGGTTCTGCAGCTAAACTTGGCTCATTGCACCCTTCACAGCTTTATAAGAGCAAGTTTAAGCTCTGAAAGTGAGTTGTACCCCACACTCCACTGCAAATTGTTTGAAGGAGAAAACTGGGCATTTGTTTCTAACAGGGGGGTTACACAAGGCAGAACAGTAGCAGCCAGTCTTGTGCTATTTCTATATGTGTTGCTGACTCACATGATCGTACTGTGACTCTCGGGGTATTTTGTTCCTCTTGGACCCCGCTCCTTGGAAGACAGGAGTATATAAGAACGTCCCTTATCAAAACAAAATGCAGAAAAACTATTTCCTGTCATAGACTAAAGCTTAAAAACCCAGCTGTAGGATTTCAACATGCAAGTCCTTCAATATCTATTTTACTCTGATCTTATTTATGACATGCAATTGACTGATTAACAAGTTCTTTGACTTTACAGGTGTTCATCTCCTACCAGTATAGAGCACGCTTGATCCTCCTGTCTCTCGTAACATTTCTGTCTGGGATTGTAATAATTTTCTTCAGTTCAGCTAACCCCTCCTCTGACCTCTCCCTGCAGGTAACTTTAGGAGATGCTGCATTTCAATGATCCCAACCTGCTGGATGTCCAGAAACTGCAGCTGCGATAAACTCTCATTTATAGCTTTTCAAAGATGTCACATTTGGCACAGAAGTCCCTTGCCCACAAGCTATCAGTGACTGGGTGAGTATTCTGGCAAAGTGTTGCAATGAGCTTGGTTTTTTCTGATGTTCTTCCAGCCATTGTCAGAGGGAAGATCCTAAGTTGGACTTCTCATATAGGGCTACTCTTGCGGACCTCAATGTTCTCTAATCACTTTTATAAGACAGCAAGGTGATTATAAAGGGCTCCCAATGAACTGGCAACCAAATTAAGTAGCTTCATAAAGCACAAGTTTTGAAAGATACGGCAAAGGTAGTACAGTGGTAATCAGAAAACTAGACAGGCTTAGGGAAATTAAAACCGAGAGTCTTTGTCACATATGTCCTGGAAAAATCTATGGGTTATACTGACACAAAAGGCTTGTGTTCTTAAAATTTCTACATGTACAGTTTTAAGCATACTGAAGATAAAGATATTTTAAAGAATACTTTACATGTAAGAAAAGCATAGTACTTACTCTTCTTCATATATCTTTCTGCAAAAGAGAAGAAAACAAAACATGTATTAGATTCCTCCTAAAAGACTTTATACAGATCAGGGGCCAGATTCTCAGATACACTTGAGTGACACAAAGCAGCCGTAACTGGCCAGTTAACTTAGGTTTATGGCTGCTATGTGTCAGCCGAACTGCAAGAAAACAGCCAGAGGGTACCGGTGAATCTTGCCCTATATCTTTTTGAAAGGACAGCCCCAAATGAGAAAGGATTGTCAATAACCTGGCTTTGGCTATAAGACCCAGCCTTGTCTTAACACTTTAGTTTAGGTCACTGTGCTAACCACGGTAAGTAAGATCAAGTCCTTAACACAAAAAGTAAAATTAGATGTGTCATTCTTACACTTTACATACATTCCCATCTACTCTCTTTAAATAGAAATGTATTTCTAAATGAGAAAGAATCCATTTCAGCCTTTTAGGATATAGAATCAATGAAACTGTTAAGTTTTTTGTAGGCTGCACATCAACTGAAACCTCTTCAGAGTAGGATGGTGTTGATACAAATACTGAAAGCAGCAGGGACATGTAGTTTGGAAACATGCAAACACATAAATAGGATATTTTCCTTATGGTATGAATTCACTCAAATGCATGGGAACCAAGATGTCGCTCCATCTCTGTGTTAGGCTTTCCTGACATCACATCGTCAGCCACTGCTTTTTGACTGCCTACACTCTTACCTCCTTGCCCACCGGTGCCTAACTGAGCATCTGGGAGCTGGTGCTTTTATTGCTTCTGCACTGTCAGCACTTTGCGCGCTTATGACGTCCCTCTGCCCCCTGTAATAGTTGACCAAGCTACTTCAGGCTGAAAGCAGAGCAGGTAGTTGCCAGCATCCTTTCATTTTTACCAGCTGCATTTCTTTGGCTAAGCTAGCAAACAACATCCCCAGTTTGCATAATCGCTGTTGAAACACGAGACTCTACAGAATCTGGATTCGCGCATGTCTCCAAGGCAGACACCTACATTTTGGGATGGAATTTCTCCTCTTCAGTCAATGGGAGGAATAGGAATCTCAGCATGACTAATTAAATCTGATTTGTCTGTACAGATGTGCAGAGTGCCACTCTCAAATTGCTCTTGATATAGAAGTTGTTTTTCACATAGCAGATATTACTCAACTGAGGAACAGAAGCCCTTACTAATGTTAGCCCATTTTAATTAAAAAAAAAAATTTAAAAATGGAACAGTATGCTTCCAAGGAAAAAAAGATTATTTAAGAAGTAAACATTTTTCAAGAATAGTTGTCACCAGCCCCTGCACTTAATATGTCTCACAATGAAAAACAGCCTATAACTTATTTGGTAAAAATGCTGCATAATTTTCTTCCTAGGACAATTATTCTCCAATCAGAAGTAACAGGCTTAGATGACCACAGCTCTGCATTTGTGTGTGCACCTTCAGGTCTTAATACTTGAATTGGCTGCAATCTTTAGGCACTGGGAAAAACATAGTATACACGCACCAGTGCTTTTTTCATTGGTTCCTGTTTAAAGGCTAATCAGGAAAGAACAAGACAAAACAAGGCTTCATTGTGAGGAAGGCTTTGTCACTTCCTGCTAGCAAAGGCTACAATGGCTCAGCAGAAAATATCCTTTCTCTTCACAAATCCCAGCTGTGATGTTGGAACAGGAGCTCCTCTTGCTGGCTCTGGAATTCAAGTGGCAGCATCCACCCTAGCATGGGGACGCTATCTTTTGTCTTTATTTCCTTCCATGTCCCTTTGTCTCAGCAGCAGGGATGACTGAATGACGGTAGCAGCTTCTCTTGATTAGCCGGAAAAGAATATTGTAGGCATCAGCAACTAAAACACCCCCTTAGGGGAGATACCTGGCCATCCATTAGCCTGAAAGCCTGAGTATATACGAAAATCTATTTCTTTCAACTTCCAGGGTAGCTAAAGCCTAAGTACCCTACACATATACTTTGTTATGTATTTAATAACTGGAGATGCTGCACAAAATAAGCCTTATTTTCAACATAATCTGTCTTCAAAGCGAACATTTATCTTTTCATGTTTTTAGTATTTTCCTCTACCACTCTTTCTAGATTTCACTTGGACATACTTCCCATCTCCTAAGTCTTAACACGTCTCTGCACACTGATCACTAACTGGGGTGTTGCTGATGTACACTCCATTATTTGTGATAGCTTTACATCTCTCCTACAAGCATGCAGCATGGGCCTTTCCTGGGGCTGGAGCTAGACCTCTGATCTCAAAGACTGTGGTGTGTTCCCTCCTGTGATGCTTTTGGGAAAGTGAGGGGGCAAGGGGATTTATGGGTGGGAAGAGAAGCACTCTCCATGGAGTGGATGAGGTGGTTCCTGCAACTGGCTGCAGGAGGAAGCCACGCTTGAGGAAAGGTGGATCCATAATTCTGCAGTATCCCCAGTTCTCAACACATTTCCCTGAGGGGCTGGCACCAGAGCCGACAGCATCTTCCATTGGTGGGACCTGCCAGCTTGTTCCAACACTGATTGCTCTCAAATACCCCCATCATGAGGGGTCCAGCACCACACAGCCACTCCAGATCCCTGTGGCCTTGCAACAGGGGCCCAGAAACACCGGTGCCTCTGAATAGCTCTGTTACAGGCTATTTTAATTCAAGCCATAGAATTGCTGAAGATGAGGGCAGCATGTTTCCTGGGAGCCGGGCAAGGGGTTCCCAATAGCCCCTGATATGATCCAACATTTTTTTGCCAGTACGGGGCTAAGGGAAGAGCAACCTTTCTTGCGCTATTTTTTGCCATCTTAGAGAGAAAGAAATCTAATCATGGCCCCTGGCTTGTCATCTTTTCATGAAAGCAGCATAAGCCAGAGCTCCCAGCAAGCCTCATAAAACTCCGGATTTACAGGGGACCTTTCATCTACATCCATTTAAAATGTTCCCTGCCAGGCAACTGACTATGGACGGAAATCATCATTTGAAAAGATCTTACTTTAAGGACTGTACACAGTGTCTTAAATGCTGCTTCAGTTCTTCATCCTTTTCATAGGATTCCAGTATGGTGTGTGCATCATCGTGGCGATAGCAGTAGATTTTATATGTGTCTTCTAGTGGGCCTTTAATCTGCAAGAACACTTCCCCTGTTAAGGAGAAAAACAAAGCGTGTCAAGCCAGACAACAGCATCTCAGAAGGAGTTTTATTATTCCACCACATTAGCCGTGAGCTAAAAAGGCTGGCTTCCACTTTACTTCCCTTAGAAACGATCTTGCGTGTTTATGTGCATTATTTATTACATGTATTTCTCAGCTGCTCATCTTTGTCATAGCCAGGCACAATTATATCAGTGTTAATGCACAAAAATTCCCTCAGGAAAAGGCATGAAATCTCTAAACCCTGCACCCCTTCATACACAACCCCCTAATTCACTGCCCCACCTTAATGCCCCTTTGGTGGAAACCACACAGGAGAGATTAACTGTTAAGGGGAGACCTTTTTTGTGTCATGGGCTGGCAGGAGGGATGAATGTAAGCCTGTTAATTTTCCTTTTGACTTTTTTTTCATCTGAATATGAACTTAAATGGGTTATAACAGGAATAATGACTTCATCTCCCATTAGCCATTTCACTTTTATCTGTTTTGCAAAATCCTGAAATTAATGGCAATTGTTATGGCCTAGAATAGAGATTTTTCTTCACATGACAGGGGAAACACCTCCACCCCTCTCCTAACTAAATAAAACCACTGTGGATTACAGCCATTTTTATATAGTATTTAGGTTTATATACAATTGAAAGGGGAAAACATTTCCATTTCCAGTCCTCTACACCACCATTTTCCCCCGAAGAACAGTTGGGAATTTTAGAGGCACTAAAGTAGTCCATTGCCCATTTCCCATTTAATTCTGGTGCCTAATTCTCTCAGCCTAAAACTCCTGTGTCGGTTTCTGTGTATGTAAGAAATATCCGAGCGGGGACGGCATGCTTCATCTCTTCTACTGAGATATTCATCCAGCTCTTACACTCTTATGTTGCAGTGCCCTGATCAGCACCCCTGGAAATGCAAATAATAAATAACAGCAATGGTGAAAACTCCCGTCTCAGGCATTTACTGAAAATTACATCTATGTGGCAACCAGTCCAATGTTTTATAAACATTCCTGTTGAGTTATAGCAATGATTATTAAAGTTAAAAGCCGAACACCACATTAATTGGGAGCTCTCTATTCATTCACAGAGTGAGCGCCAAGCTGTCAGGCATACTGCATGTTTCATCCTGACCGGAGTGGGCTGTTTCATAATACATTGCATTGAACTGCTCCGTCTTAAAGTGAAAAATGATTCAGTTACCACAGTAACACAGCTCTGGGTTTTTTCCCCTAGCAGCGAAGGTTAACTGGGCTGTCTAATGCATGTTGGTTTCAAGGTGCAAATAAGGGAACAACAGTGACGGAGCCAAGACCACACGAGTTCATTTTAGTTACTGTAAGGCCACAGTCAGAAAAGCACCGGCATCCCATAGTTAAATGCTCTTTAGCCATCTGTCTTCTCTGTCTTGTGCTTAATGCTAATGCTGATGGCTACCGACGCACATTGCATCTTGACTTTCCCATGAACTCTCTCTACAGGCCTTTATTAGCCAGTGGTGTAAAGGGAACCCTTAACAAGCTTTGTCTTTATTCTGCTCCCTTGGCGCGTGATTCTCAGAGATGCTGAGCTCTCACAATTTTCCCTAACTTTAAGCAGAGCTCCAAGTACTTAGTACGGCCCATACTATGCTAAGCCCTCAAGAGGGGTTATGTTTTCAGTAGCAAAAATGCAAGCTAGAGACTTACAGCTTATTTTAGCATATGCTAGAGTCTGGATATCATCATTCTCTTCTCCAGAACGAAAGAGATGAGCAAGATCCACTCACTGATGTATTGTGCCACAGTGACAGATACTTTCATTGATGCTCAATGACAAGAAAAATTATATGCTGATTTCACAGATAGGGCCTTTTAAAAGTAGATGGATTTCTTAAGCCTAAAGTCCTTCTTGGTTCTGAGCCATATAGACTGAATCAGATTAGCTTCAGGCATATCACTGTGGGAGCTTGGTTTATGGACCAAAACCACATTGTATTTGGGCCCAGATTTAAAAATGCAGAGTCTTTTGTGCACTCTGACAGATGCCAATCTGCCTCATGCCTCTTCCTAAGTGTGGTGGTCACCAGTCTCAAAGGGAAAATCCTAGGAGGAAGGCTTGAGCAACAGAAATGGTTTCTCCCTGCGGCTTTCAGTGGTATTTCCTGCGCCAACATGACTGGGAGAGAAAGGAAGAAGGGGTCCAATAGCTAAAGCAAGGGTGAGGGCACCAAGTCTTCATATTCCTCTGTATACAGCGTCCAGAACAGAGAGGATGAAAAATACAGGAGAGAACTAGAACAGGTATGTAACCTCAGAGGCATTTAGCATCAGAAGACCAAGCACCACAAAATGTCTGTCTACATTAGCATTTTAGCTCAGATTAGGAGAGGGCTTTTGAAGCCAATCTCTCAGTAGTCCTCATCTCCCATGCCTTGGCTGTGTGGTGGAGCAGTCACAGACACACAAACTGGACTCCTTTAAGGAAGGTAATTATCAGAAGACACGTTCCGAGGGTACATCTTATGCAATCCAACTATAAAGGGCATCTCTCGAACCACAGGAACAGGCCACAGCCAATCTGAAGTAAAACCTCTTGAAATGCGTATTATGGGTACCAGGTCCTCAGCAGCAACTGTTTAACTCCGCAAGTCTGCTTCTATTGGACATTACTACTCGTCAATGTGGACATAGCATAAGATGTGGAAAATAAGACATGAATACAAGCGACCACATTGTTTTGGTTTCAGACCAGTGAGATAGCAGTGCTCCTCAACCTCGCCATGACTGGGTTGCCTTCCAAAGTAAGATATTTCAATGCAAGATGTTTAAATACTATAAACATGATAGAATATGACGGGTATGTTAAATATTCTCAGCCTGCTTTTTCTATAGACTGGCTTTAATAACTTTTACACTGATTATGAAGATCTTTAAATCAAAATTATCACCTTGATGTACTTTTACAGGATGACAAACTTACTAACTTATTGCTTAGAGTTATGCAATTATTCTCCCTGCTTTTGTCTAACCCTTTGGAAGAACATCTCACGCCTTACTTGCCATTTTTTTCTCTGCCATAAGTTAGCCAACTCTATGATCCACAGTCCCATACATTTTCATGGTTCTTTGGCTGATTCTGGAGAAAAACACCCTAGTAGATGGATGAAATTGTTTGCCTTTACTTCTGGATGTGGCAGGGAACTAAAAGGATGATTCTCTTGGCTGTGAGAAAGGCACTTCCTGCTAGAATAGAACATTGCTTATTAAGGGTATGACTCATCATGATGCACTTTTATTGAAATACCGCCAAACAACACAATCGCATCAAACTATGTTAAGCTGTTGCCTTGGCAAACCAGATTGAGACGTGCTAGGATTAATTTTTTTTCCCAAGCCTCACATGTTTTAATACCATGTTTCTTAGTCAAATGGCAACCAATAATTTTTTACCCCAGTATTTGTGAGAGGAGGGGTGCTTTCTCTAACATGTTACCTGTGGTTTGTGGTCAGTTTAGGGAAGAACGAACCTCTCTGATCTCTGAATCAAAGCTGGAAGTTTTTTAAACTAAACTGGCTGACTTTGCACTGAAGTAAATTAAGACCTTTGGAGGTCCCTTCCGGCCTGGACAACACTATGACACTATGACACTAAGCATTCTCACCTGATCCCTGAAGGTGGATGACCTACTGTCTCTGAACTGAAGAAGCAGTTATGGGAGAGCTGATGAGCAGTAACTTCTTAAATCTCTCCAGCTGTGCCAGAATGTCAAGTGAACAGATCACAACCTTAACATTCATGGCCTGATCTGCAGAACATGTGACTGTTGTGGCAGATCCAGGGCCAACCTGTTTGCTGAAAATATCCATGATCCCTACAGACATTCCTGCACAGATTCCCACAAATTTCGTATCAATTACTGCTTTCTTGCCTCTACTGACCATGGCCCTGTTAAGCACACTTAACCACCTCTTACATTAATTGTATTGCCGCTAGATACTTTTGCAATGTTTGGGGGGAGGTGGAGGGTGGGATTGTGACATGGTTATTATTCCAATAATTTTGAACGCTGTTCTTGAATGGGACAGTTATGAGTATGCAATAGAAGAGTTGGTGAGCAAAGTTAGGTAGGCAATATCAAACTAGATGAGAAGGATTATTATCAGTATGTGGCATAACTCAGTGCTGCAGTTTTTACTCATGCTAAACTCAGTCTCTCCTTCCTTCCTTCCCCTCAACATCCAGATGGATGGAAAAAGAGCATCATGATCATACGAGTACAGCAGAGCAACTGGACAAGTTTCACATGTCATTTTTCCTGTGTCATTATGGACAGCTTTTAGCATGTTAGCCTCTGGGAGTGGTACTAGCTAAGTCTGATGAGGGTAGAGAACAGGAGAGTGTTATATTTATTCTTTCACGTAGCTTTGTAGAACTCAAGAGGACAGTAAACATACCGATTATTTGCATGGGTGGTTCCACATCTGTCGTGGCTTCTTCCAACAATGACAACAGTTTGGCTGATACTTGATGGACCAATTCAATGTTGCTAAACAAGCCATCCACGTCAAAGCGAGCAATCTAATGGAATACAAATATTAAGCAGCTACTGACGAAGGATAAAGAAGGACATTGTGTATTACAGACCTCCTCTTGCTATGTTCAACACTCCAGGAAGCACCACTTCTGCAAAACCTCATATAAACATCCTCCTCGTGACTTCAAGGACACATACACAGTTTTCAGATTAGTATAATATGGTTGACGCAGTTAACAAAGGGCATTTTATCAAGTGCTTTTAACCTTATTTTGAACTATTCCTAATCTGAAAGTGTTTACCTAGGAAGGAAATAAATATTATCATCTCAATAAAGAAAAGATCCTCAGCTGGCTTTACAATGTTTGTTTACTTTCCCACTGAGGAAAAGAATAGTTGACAGTGCGTTTGATTCCCTAATTACCAGTTGCTAACAGAGGCTACATAAACTGAGACCTTGGCACTTTGGTGCCAGCTACCAGGCATAAAGACTTCCAGCTGGTAGTACTATTTTAAGTTAGTTGTCCTTATAAATCCAAAAATACAGTCAAGATCATATACTTTCCACTAAAACAAACACATCCACAATTCTGGGTATTAATATAACCTAAAGAGCTTCCCACAGAGCCTAGGCGCACAACATTGACTTCAGTGAACTGCATCAACTTACACCAACAGAAAATTTGGTTCTGTGTCCCTACTCATTTTAGACCAAGTAAAAAATTTCCAGAACACATACTTTTCATGCAGTAGTAATGTATTTCCTTGCACAGCAGGGCAATAGTTAATACTCGAGGACAATTGGAGATAGCCAGTGGTAACGTGGTAATACCAAGAACAAAGGCAAGACTGATTTTGACATCCATCTCTCCATTAGAAACAGAATTGCTGGCTTACATAGCAGCTTACCAGTTGCCAGGAGGATCAAATTGCATGCTAATGCAGTTAATTTCTTTATAACTATTATAGGGGCTAAAACATGTTTTATCCATTTGGAAATATGAAACAGATTCATTGCTAGGTCAATTTTCTAAATGCTATCCTTCTCTAAACATATTACAATTTTTCAATACGGTAGTTTATCCGAGAACTAGCCTTAAAACCATATAACATTCTTGAAAGCCTTTCAAAAATGCAGAGGTTATTACATTAAGATAGTTATAATCGCTAAATTACTTTTCCTGTATACATCTAGCACAAGACTTCTGACATCAGCTCTAGCACAATGCCTGCTTAGGATTTGGAACTACGCTATGCATGGACACTTACACAGGTTAATACAGTGACAAAGGACAAAGAATCAAAACATGTGTTCTCTGTTGGCTGGAAAAGAGCAAAGGAACACAGCATGTTTGTCAAAAACCACAGTGAGTTCAACCAGGGAGTACTCTTACTCGGTGCTGGCAAAGCTGGGGAGAGAGTCAAGTGGAAATGACTTCTAAGTAGATGAACAAGTGAGGAGAAAGCAGTCAAGAACTTCTTAAAGTTATGCCAGCAGATGCCAGATCTTCTGAAAATGGGTTGGAACGAACTCTGACAGAGTTTTAAGAAAGAAAAAGGTCCTGCAGGAGCTTGAACAGCACAGGCTTCAGTTGGATGCGGCATTTCCTGAAAAGGCAGTGCCAATGTCATCTGAAGACACTTTGGAAGCTGTACTTTGTCACCAATTTAATAAGAAATGCTACATACAGAATACTTGGTTTAAGGTCTGTTTAAAATGATTTTTATTCTGTATTAGCAGCAGAAACCATTTGTGCAGCCTCTGTGAACACTGTGTTGCAGGCCCCGTAAATACAAATCTTTCTCTGGACAACCTCTTCTATTCCCAGCTTTTGGCTGCGCAATTTTTCTACAAATTGAAATATTGTTGAGGAAAAGGTGCTCTTTGAAGTTTCAGCTGAAAAAGAAAATGGGTCTCATTGGCCTAATAAGATCTTTTGCCTGAAAGATAGTTTATGAGCCTTCCTTCTTAAATGTACCTTTTCTGTGTAGAATGCAAATTTCTGAAGTGCTCACTGGTCTGTCAGGCATGGTGTTTCTCCACCATAGCCGTCTGAAAGGCTGGATAAAGTTATCTTTATGACTGAATTTAACCTTGATTGGGAGGTTCATGCCATTCGAGGTTGTCATCATGCAAAATACTTGGTTTTATTGGCTTTTACTGCTTTTGGAGGCGCCAGTAAAGGTCTGCCAGGGCACGTACCGGGGGTTATAATTACAGAGGAGTACAGAGAGGTGGAAGCTACTATTGCAGCCTACGAGCAGGGATACAGCATCCAAGCAGCCCTCTGGGCAAGTACCTTGATGCAGGCTTTATGCAAGGGCAGCAGCACAAGTGTCAGGAGCGTATCTGAGTTCCCGCTCTCCTCGCTAGAGCCCTGGCACATCCCTTTCCGGAAAGCTAGCTTTGGACCTGCTCCCGGCACCGTGTCACTCTCGTGCCGACGCTTGTGCTTGCATTAACATTATCTGCAAGCAGAACGTGGGTGAGTTGAGACCTTGACGTCACCGCTTCGTCCTCCGCCCCCAGCACTCACCTGCTTGTTTCTCAGGGGCTGAATCACTTCCTTGATGCAGAGATCCAGGTCGCCGATATAGTCTTTCTCTGTCTGGATGAGTTCTGTGATGATTTTCACCCTCTTGGCCATCATGCGTCTGCTAACTTCTTCTTTGTCCTCCTCCGGCAGAGTGGCAGGGGTTGAAGACCCCGTCTGCGGGGCCATTTTTTCTGTTTAAAAGAGGGAGATTTGTGAGGAGCATCATAATACAGCATGCTCATCGGGCTTGTCCTGCGTGACCGTGGTGGAATGTAACCGATGCCCATTGGAAACTCCCAAATCACCGTGGGGAGCAGGAAAAGAATCATAAGAGATGGCAATTCCAGATCAGACTCAGTCATCCCATCTCCCTCCTCTAATAGTGGACACAGGTTTGGGAAAGGTAACCATCCGTTTGGCAGCAAGAAGATAACCCATCACTGGCTCCCCCAGCTTTGATGTAATGCATGTGGGCAGAAATTTTCCATGGAGCACAGGAGGGTCTGATCCTTGTCACACTGAAATGCAAGGATAGCTGATGCCCTTCTACTCCATTGAAAACACAGTCTTCATCTGACATCTATTATAATTTGGAGGATGGGAGAAAATGTTCCTGTGGAAGAAAAAGGCTGTGTTTACCATAAATAAACTTCACTGGAATAACCTTTGCTCTATGTGATTAATGTTGAATCTATCCATGGGAGGCCGAGGGCTGTAGGTACTGGAAGACAAACTTTCAAATGAAGACAATGTTACTAATGACGACGATGATACCTGCAATTCTGTTTAAAAAGATTTCTTTGAAAGAAGCAAAGGAATTATAGGAGAATATGGGAAAACCTTTAATGATCAAGAAGAAACATTTCTTGGAACAACAGAGATCATTTGGAATGAGGACATTCTTAACTGTTTTTCCATACTTAAGACCTAGAATATCTGATTTGTTCCAAATGCATGGAAATGCAAGTGAGTCTTCTACAGATAAGTAATATATATATGTATATGCTACAGGACGTGCACACAACCTACTTATCTGTAATTATGGTCTTCCCCTTACTGGTTGATAAGCCAGCCTGCAGACACCCATGTCAGCTGTACAAAGGGCACCAAATTTTATCTGTGTACACTGAGAAGCTGTATTTTTCATTAGGGAAAACACACACACACACACACACACACACACACAAAAACCTCAAAAGACAAGTGAAAGATTTCAGAGGTTATGCTGGTGTTTTTCTGCTAGCCACAAGATGGTGCAGAGCACCAACAAAGATGGACGTATCATTACCGTACTCATCTCTGCATTACCCGGGTCATGCTTTGACAGCACGGGCTTTTATTGCTCAGCGGTAAAGGCCAGGAATCTCTGCTGGGGATCAGACTGCTACGTCTTTGTGTCAACTTCTTGTGGGGAGCATACTGTATAACGAGGCAATAGGAAGCAGTATCTGAAGCTTTGCTCGCTGATAGACAGTATTGAATATATTGCAATTGTTTGAACTGATTGTCAAGGGCGAGGTCATGAGCGCTCAAGTGACCACCAAACAGGGTGCAGCTCACCAGTACGCCGCCGGCCAAGGCTGCAGGTGATAACCTGGAGCTGGACTTGTGGGAAAAGCAAGCAGCTTTCAGCAGGGAGGGCTTTGAGCCATCCCCCGCTAAAAGCTGCACAGTGTTCTAAATCCGATGTATAATCATCCGCAACACTTTCTACAATCATGCTGACCACTGATACCCAGAAAGGACAGTTTTGTTATTGATCCTTCTCCCACCAGGTTTTCTAGTAATACTGATGTGACCACAGTTATTAAGTAGCTGCTTTTGGGACTGCACCTCTGCCTCTGTACTGATAAACAGCGAGGACAAGGAACCCAAACAAACCAGGGAGGAGGGGCTGGTTTTTCTGACTTTTTCCTATTTAGATGTACTTTTTACCTTTGAATTTTTAGCCTTGAAGTCTCTGTATAACACAGGCATGAACAATCTGCCCTCAAGTTTGTACACAGCCAATAAAACAGAACCATGATGAGGATGTCTCCTCTCCGCAAGGCTTGGGCTACCAAAAGAATTTTAAACTGAATCTTGCCCTAGTGAGTCCGTGCCTATGTGAGCACAGGAGCTCACCTGCTGCAGAGCTCATCCACCAAAGGTTCTGTGTGCTGGAAGAAACAGGCTCTGCCCTTACTTTAGTGAGGAGGAGAGTAAAATTGGTACCAGCATCACTCCACAGCTCCCTCTGAACAATCTTCTGCTGGGGTTGCAGAATGAGACCACCTTGCCTGCTGCTTAGGTGCTAAAATGGCAGCTATGTTTTTCTCTAAAAACTTACTGTATGTAACTATGCTTATAAATTCAAAAGGAAGGACATGAACAATCCATTTCTGTTCCATTTCTGCACTAAAATCAGCATTTTTCTTGAGATTGGCTGTGAAAACATTTGCGTGTGTGGGACTGTATGTGAGAGTTCAGGGTGACTCCTGAGAAAGTGCAGAGAGCACCAGACATCCTGGAAGATCTCAGAAGTAGCGTTTCATCTCAGATGCAGCACTGTTACGATATCAGACGGAATTTGAAGGTAAACACAAGATGCTATGCAAAAGAACTTTCTAATCTTTTATACTGGTGGCAGGGGAGGGCATTATATGAGCAAAATAAAGCCACCATATCCCACTTCAGGCTTCAAGTCACAATCCCTCAAGAAGCTGTTCTTTCAGTTTATGTCATTAGATCACCCTGATCAAATTTGATTCTTGAATTATGTCAGGGCTCATCTATTATCCTTATTGCATGATAGATAATAATGCCAGGAAAGAAAAAACTATTCTCAACAGGAAGAAATAACCGTGAGAAATATCGGGTAGATGCTGTTTCCTTATAGAAAACATGTTTTTTAATAAATGTATCCTTTTGTTAAAAGTAACACAATTTTCCATTTTCACTCAATACATTCACTTTTTCATTTCAGGCATGTCTGTTTCTACAGAATGCAACAGCAAGATCCTGAAGTGATGATTACAGCCAAAACCTGTGATTTCATGTTCAGCTGATTGCTTTTGACCAGTTTGAGAACATTAGTAGCTTGCTGAAATCCTTGTGGAGTAGGTGAAACTTTAATGAATGCACAAACAGCAAGTGCATATCTGAAATATAAGCAGACTTGTTTCTACCTGGTAACATGTATCAGCCCCAAAATGGTTTGAGAGAGAGGACTAGCAGCAAGAGACATTGCTGAGCGTTAACTGTAACAGTAAGAATTTGGCTCTTTTATCCTCAGAGATGCCAGGTATAGAAAAAAAGAAAAAACTGTCTGTTGGATGGTTTATTAGACAGCTACGTCTTAAGACCAGCTCACAAAAAAAGTAATTGAGACTTTTAGTAGGCATAAAAATGTGAAGTAGAAGGTAGTGTTTGCAATTGTTGCTTTGCAATGTAAGTCATCTGCAGGAGTGGTCTTTCTGGAGGACTTTGCTTTGGAGAGGAAGGCTATGACTTTGGTTTTCCAGTTGTATATTGAAGTACACAGCCCTAGTTGTGTGAAACAAGAGGTTCACTGTGTGTTGACATGGACAAAGCAGCCACATGTCTTACACGAACAGTTTCTTCCAAGTGCGGGGTCTAAAAATATCCCCCAGATGGAGACATCCAGCAATATAGTGACAGCATGGAGGAGCAGAGCCTGCAATGTGGGAATCAGTAGCTCTCTTCTAGGTCCAGGGGAGGTATTGGGGGATCCCACAGCAAGCAACCCAAGGAGCAGCCAGAGCAGGTCTGCATGCAGATTTCCCTGGTTTTTCCACCTAGAGAGTGAGCAGCTCCCAGAGGTCTATTCTATCCATCCTTCCTCACAGGTAAAATGCACACGTTTGCCCTTAGGGCCGGGACCCAGGTTTCTCCCCATCTGATGCTTTCCCTCTGGAGCTGAAGGTAATGGCACAGAATATAACAACAAGTACAGTGGTGTTGGTGCACGGAGCGATTAACAGGTCTTTTCGTTACTCAGGCTGCGTTTGGAGGACACCAAAGGAACGCAAGTTCTGCACTCACACTGACAGGGATTTTGCCGGGCACAGAGGAACAGTGAAGGCATAAGTTATCAAGGTATAACAAACGAATTACAGCATTACTGTGTTTTCATGTGTGAAACCTAAGACACACACCACCCTAGATAAAATCATTCCTCTGTGAAAGCAAGCCCTCAGATAGCCTGTACACTCAGATAACCTAAGCGATTACACGTGGGAACGTACACTGGCTTTTATCAGCTGGATTTGGGAATGAAACACAGGCAGCCAAGTTCAGAGACTGCTGCTGAGGCAGCTTTCCTCTCCCCTCTAGCATCTCCCCTCGCACCGCAGCCCCGACCCTGCCCCTTACACCCCTGCTTCCACTGCGGGGCACTGGGATCCTTGGAAGTGAGGGAGTCTGAAATGGGACAGGCAGTGGGAAAGGATGGAGTGTCCCACTGCTTGTGGGAGAAGTGCATCACGTGAGCTAAGACACAAGGAGTTTTACTCCAGATCCTCCTTCCCTTGTGAGGGACCACTTCATGGGGGTGTCCTTATAGTTTGGCACCAGAGTCATTACAGTGCAACAATATGGTGTAAACATGGTGTGAATTAGATCCGCTGAACTCCAAGTTGGGCAGTGAAATGCAAAAGGATTGGGAGGGGGTTGTGGAAAATACCTTTTTTTCTTTTACTCCTAGAGGCAGGTAAGAGCAGCACTGCTCGGCAGCAGGTTTGCTGCACACAGACTGCGAGTTACACATGCGAAAAGCCCCGTTTCTGAACCCAGCAGGAGAACACGGCAGGAGCAGAATGACCTTGCACCAGTCTTCCTGGGCAACAGGTTCACTCATAAAATCTGCATCAGAGACTTCCTTGCAATTGGGTCATTCAATCTTTGATCATTTTTCTGTTCCATAAGGTACAGGAAATATTTACATTCAACACGCAAGTTCTTTCTTCAATTCCTTGACAGCAGACTGCTTTAATTATATGTGTGCTGACAGGACTACAGAGAGATCCCATGTGACCGCGGTGGAAGGGAAGAAAGCTTATCATCGGGTGACAGAAGAATGCCCTTATTGTCAGAGCCAATGCTTACAAATAACCCTTTCCAGTGTGTCATATACGGGTAGAAGTATACCGCTCCTGCAGCACGGGGCTAATACGTTAATAAAGTAAGAACCAAGGAAGGGCTGCATCTGAACCCAGCTTCCCCCAGGACACGGGTGCCTCAAGATCTGGTGTGGATTAGCTGTATACCAACTGTGAGCCCGGCGACCCACAGCGCAAAGTATCCCAATAAAACATTTGCTAATACGCTCAGCAAAGGATCCATAAAATTCCTTGGGCCTTAGACTTCACTCCTTTACCCTGGTTGCTGTGACTAGTTCCGCTGCAGAAGCTCCTCGGTGTCCTGAGCCACACGGCAGGACGTGATTGTGCAAAGCGCTGTGCAAACACAGCAGCACAAAATGGATTCTGCTCTGAAAAGATGAGCTCGCTTCCCAGCCTGGCTGCCACTGCAACAATTTATTGCAGTGCAAGTTAACAGAATGAGATACTCCGAGCTTAAATTTGCATGGGAGAAAATAAAAGTATTTGTTAGATTGTGATTTCTCATCACAGGGCACGGTGGGGGTATTTTCATCAAGCCATCTCCTCCGCTTCAGGAAATAATCCCGACTTTGACTCCTTACTGTACTTCAGCAAACCAGCCGCTCCAAAGATCAATACATTTTGCAGTGAAATAGGATATTACCTGCAAAGTTAATCAGTAAGTACAGCGCAAAGCAAATAAGGAACCGGGGAGAGGCGTGGAGGATCTTTGCTCCTGGCGGGAGGTGCGGGGAAGCTGCGTGCATGGGGCAGCCCACGCAGGAAGAAGCGGTGTGCTCTGCAGGCGGGGAGGAGGACGGGATGGAGGAAGGTGCCCTGCTTGGGATGGAGTGAAGAGGGATGAGTTGCCTCATTGATCAGGCTTTTGTGTATCAAGGGGTAGCAGCCGTCCAGGAATTTGTGTAATTTTGCAGGTTGCTGCATCATTTCTCATCTCAAGTTGTTTCTCCTAACTACATCAGACACAGGCAAAACGTGAAACTTGGGGTTCAGATACGAGCTCTGAGGCAATATATTGTGCTAGCTGTGTGATTTGAATGCCTGTATCTGTGACAGGTATGTCACTGATGTATTTTAAATTGAAGCATATGCAAATCATTTAACAGTGCAGTTGACCCATTCACAGCTGAAGCTATAAGGGCAATAATATGTAATAGACCCGTAAGACAAGTATTTTCAAAACATGTATTTTCTCACTGAACACTGCAAATGCAATCTCTGATTCCTTCTTGGAAACCCACCATTTTCTATAGCTCAGATTTGACACCAAGCATAAGTTTGGTACACGATTATTAACAAAACCCAACAATCTGTCTAAACCCTAACAGACAGTGAACTATGTTTTAATTTCCTTTTCATGGTCTGCCCTTTTTGGTTGATAGTGTATATCCCCACGATACACTGTGTCTCAATCTGCCCTGATCTTGCAAAATTTTCACGTGCCAATAACTACATCAAGCAAACTCCTCTTACCAAAACTTTTAGGTACTCACAGAATGGTAGCTTTAGGTTAATTTAAAGACTGATCCCAACATTAATGCAATACATAGATATTAATAAAGTTACTTTTACAGCTGCTATTGAGGAATTTTCTCTGTAGAAAAAAAGATCAACTCCTACCAGCTAAACAGGTACAGATAATACACTCGAAAACAGAGCTGCTAAATACCATGTTGTGCCATTGCTTAAGGATAGTAGCAAGTTCTTAATTTCTTTTGAAAGGACATATGCGCAGGATTTTCTAATGAACGTAGAGCAGAACACTACATGGAAATATCACAGCAGCTATGCCTTAGCCCTTATAATGAGCCTTGGTATTATTTCTGCATCTATGGCAAATGCTAGTGAATACATCTTCCTTAACCCCATTCTTCCTTCTTTAGAAAAGTGATGCTTCTGTCCAGTTGATGGAGAACTATGGAAGAAAAACATATATATGGCTTGATGGAGGTATTTCTGGAGTCATCCAAGAATGCAACTACAACCAGAGTTCTGGATGACTGCATGGTTGTATCACGAACCTGACATCTGGTAGCAACCACCGTATTGTCCCCTATCTAAAATGGGACTGCAGCCATTTGGTTACCTCACAGGGTGAGTTGAAATAGATGCACTAGCGCTTGCCAGGCTCTTTGAGAGCATAATGGTTACTTTGCATCCTGTTTCCTTCTCAAAGAGTAAAGCCAGGAGGTGTTGCACGGCCATTCACACCAGATAAGGTACTGAATAGATGTATCTAGTACAATAATTAACAATGAAAACGCTTTGTTGTGGTTTTAATGTATCCTTAATTTTAAAGTGAAGAACACTTGCAGAGGTTTGCACCTTTGACAATGCTATTGTGCTCATGTTTGTAGACATGCAACAGGGCAAACCACCTTGATTACCCTGAAGATCTGGGTGGTAGGCTCCCTTTCTCACCCGCTCACTCTCCATAGCAAGTATTTTCGATTCTGTATAAAACAGCAAACCTTAAGAGAAATACAAGAGCAGAAACTGAATTCTCAGGAGCTTCTTGCTGCTTGCTCACTTGTTTTGGGGTTGGGTTTTTTTTTTGTTTGTTTGTTTATATATAGGCTATTATTTGGGGACCTATATATCTAGCACACCAAGCTGCACTTTGAGCATATACTTCAGAGCTGCTGGAAATGGCTGGGGAGGCAACAGCCTGGTTTCTACTCAGGGAACCATATAAAGCACACAGAGGACTGGAAGGGCCCTTGAGAGATGTCTCGCCTACGCCTCACCTTGTGCCAATGTGCTGCAATGCTGATGTAGGCATTGCAGTGTAAAGACAGGCTGGTCCCCATGCTCTGCTGAGATTGCCTGACACTAGCAGAGATGGAGGTCCTCCAGCCTCTGACTCTCAGCTTCCCAGCCCCACTAACAGGGAATTCCCTTCTGCAGGGTTTGCTCCTGTCTTACACATCCTTGTGCTAATCCCAACCACAGTTCTGCAGACTGTCTGCTAGAAACCATACTAACAGAGGGCTATAGAAGGGAGGGGCAAACAAACAAAGAGCTTTTCCTCCAATTCATAAGGGAAACAAGTGCAAATTATTACTCTATCTTTTTGCAAAGCGTTTACCATTCTAGGGTGATTGGAGAGTCCCGACCTGGTGATACACAACAGACCTTTTGTTTATGTCCCCAACAGATCTGCTGGGTTTTCTTGCCAAGAATGGAGAACACACAAGCTTTATGCCAACAAAACCACTTCCCTCACCTTGGAGTACGCTGTTTCACATCCAATGCTAGCAAGAAAAATGAAGAACATAAAGGCATACAATCACTGCACGTCATCCGTGCTGGCAGGTAACACATTAGGTCTGGGATCCATGATCATTATTATCAGATCCAGGCACATCCAGCTCAGCAAAATTTGATCCAGATCAGGCCTTGGCACACAAACACATTTCTTCCTATTGCGACTGTAAATGTACTTCATAGGAATTTCTACCGACTTTGTATTTTCACTCTGACGACAGGCAACTTCTGATCCAATATAAAGCCTGCAGGTACCTTGTTAACCCGTCACCGTTTTTCTTGAACAAAGGCGAGCAAGCAGAGGGAGCCAATACCGGGCCGGTGCTTTGCAATAGGTGGCCGCGGCAGTCTCAGCTGGTGGCAGGAGCCGTAAAGCTGGATTTACTGTTTCCTTGGACTCCTGCCATAAACATAACCTCATGCTCTGCCACGACTACCTAGGCTTCCCTGCCTCCCACGATCCCGATTTTAAACAGGAGACATTAATGGCATGAATACACCCGACACGGAACAGAAAGATCTCAACGCTTTTTGCTGGGTACCGCTCCGATAACCTTGGCCCCACCTGGGCAACCCCCTTCACGAGTGAAAAACTGCTGTTTTGGTGGGACGCATGCTAGGAGCTTGTCTGCCCAGCCATAGTGCTTGTACCTGAAGCACCCCTGCCAGATCCCTGCAGCCCCTGCCTGACTTAAATGACAATTTTTCATCTTCTCATTGATTAGCTATCACCAGGAGGGAACAGCATAATCAATGACGGCTCCGTTGTTTTCAGCGCATGCAGCCCCCATAGAAATCCTATTATTTTCAGGTTTATTATTTTATTTTCTGCTTTTATTGTCTCTCTGAAGGAATGCTACTTCCTAATTAAGTGCATGAAAACCGTAATACAGCAACCCAAAGTATTTTCCTCTTTTATTTCCCCATAAAGGATTATTACCACAAGAGTGACTGTCATTAGGCAGTTATATCACTATTAGTAATACACATTTATATTATAATCATACTCAAACCCCACATTTGTGATGGGACCCTGTTGTTCAAGACCTTGGAAACCCAGAGAAATGTGTAAGTTCATGTTCCAGAGCACTCCCAGAAATAGCCATACACATTTCTTCATGCTTTTCTTCAATTTGTGGCATCCCATTTAATTTTTGATTGACAAGCCCAATACTGACATAATTTGCCTATTTCTGGTCCAGATGCAATTATGCTATTTGAAAAGAAACCCTCTCCATAATTGTAGAATTTGAATCAGCGTATCCATCAAAACATGTACTTGGACGTACTTCAGTTCAGGCTTGTACAATCTGAGCAACAGATAAACACATTTTAGATCCTGGTATTTTTAACTGAAAGAAAAAACTGCCCTTGATGCTTCTAATAAGTTAGCATGTACCCCACTTGGTTCGAGACCCCAGCCAAGGACGGATAGGATGGAGCCATCATATTTTCACATCACTGTTTGTGTTGCAAATGCATTCTGATGACGAACGAGAAAGATCCCAGTGGCACATGGATTTTGCAGGAACGCACCAAACCCTTTGGTTTTGCATCCTCTCTACAGGACACTATTTAGAAAAATCAGAGGAAATGTTTCACACTCTGGAAGCGGGGGGCAAGGGTGAGAGGGGGCAATTGCTCCCTCCAACTGTGAGTGCGCGGGGACAGAGACTGCTTTTCCCTTCTTTATCTCCGAACTGCAGCCTGGAGGGTGTCAAGATACCCCACCCCAGAGCATCCCTCGGAGCAGAGCACCAAGTAAGCTTCCCCAGTACCTTGTAATTTCTGGCTGTACTCTGTCCTGTCGGACTGACTCCTCCTCAAGGTACCGTGGTCCCCGGCGGTGGTGGTGCTCTCCACCACAGGTTCTGTCCTCCTCCTCTCCCCCATGTACAGCTTGTTCCTCAGCAGGGCCAAATTCCTCCTCCTGCTCCCCACGCCTTCCTTCCCAGGACAGTCCGTGCTTGCCATGGCCAGCCTTGTTCGGTGGTAGTGGTGGCAGGTAGGGGGGACAATAGCTTGGTTTTTAGGGAGGTGAATTCTCTGCCCAGCTGAAAGCTGGTGGCTTTGGGCTTGGAGCAAGGCTCCGCAAGGGCCTGCCACCTGTGCCGGAGCAGCTCCACCCCCGGGAAGCTGACGCCCCAGGCAGTGTTTGCATTCACCTGCCTTGTGTGCAAGCACGCCTGGCGGGGCCGGTTCCAGAGCCAGCCCCAAACCGCAGCCACGCACCGGCTCTTTCCCCGCTGCGGGGTACGCTCCTCGCCCCGCCGTGGGGTCCGTGGGTGCCAGCACCCCGGAGCAGAGTCGCATCCTCCCGGCTTTGCCTGGGCCACCCCTGCCGCCCGCTAGCAGGGAGATGCCCAAGTGCAGCAGGGCATGGCCACCCTTTCATCGGATGCCCTCCCTCTCCGTGCTGCCGGGGCAGTGGGGAAGCGGAGGGCAAGGCACACGGGAAGGGGAGGCCAGCCACCCCCTTGACCCATGCTCCTTCTCCTTCCCCGGGGCTACTGCCCATCAGGACTCCAACTCCTACCCTATCTAATTGCAGCTGCCAGGCTCCCAACCCCACCGGGGTGCGCAGCCTTTAGACTGGAAACTCCTGATCTACAGGTTTGGAGGGAGACCGATCCCCTCGGACAAGGAAGAAAAGAGCTGGGAGGGAGATGAAAACCCCTCTGGGGAGGTGGGAAGCGGCGTGGAGCCGATGCTCGTCTCAAACCAGGCTGTGTCCTGCTTTACACTACGCGCAGAGAAGCGACGTGAAAGGCTGCCAAGGACCTCTGGAGGCCGTCGTAACAAATCACCGTGCTCCAATGGTCGAGGAAGTGGACAGCAAAACACCTGCTCATGATACCTCTGGATCGGCCCCTGGAAGAGACCTCATTACCCTGTCTGTTAGCAATGGCCTCTGGCACGCAGGCACTGCCTAGTGATTCTCCATAGCGCCGGTCTAATCAAGCTCATGTTAAAACAGCAGGAGCTGCTGGCGTCTAAGCTTGGACCGGACTTATCCTGGGAAGAGCCCCAACAGCCATCAGTAGCAATCACCACCGCTGCTGTGATAGCCGCCCCCTGCGGCCCTCCCTGCTCTAGGAAACGCCTGGTGGGAGCCCCGTGGTGCAGCCTAATCGGTGTCAGTCGCACGCACGCTCATTGCCACAGCATCTGCCGGGGGACACAGCTAACGTCCCTCTGACAAAGGCTGGCGGAGCATATTGCTTTAGCATTGCCACGCTGCGTCCCCAAAGGACCGCGTAGCGAAGAACAACAAGCGGGGATTGCAACGTAGCAGCGTAACCTCGTTTCCAACTTTTAATTTTTCTTTAAGAATCCGGTCTGTGATGCAACCTCCTGATCAAAGCTCCTCGTTTCTAACCCAGCAGTGAAAGGAAAAGGTTATGAAACTGTTAAGCAATTTACTACGTCAAGTTGCAGCGCCGTGCCAGTGCTGCACAAAGTGTCCAGCCCCAACACACAGCCTGGCAGAGGAATAAAGCAGTGAGGGGGATACTGGGAAGACTTTGTGCTCGCGCAGAGGAGTCACGCGTTACGTAGGCAATTCATGGGTTGGTCTTGCCTCCTCTTTGCTATTCCCTAAGAAACTCTTAACTGTTTTGCAAGTCAGACTACGAAAGTTCCTTGAAAGGCAGAGCGGTGGTGACAGTGGGGAGAGGCATACGCAGGGACTGACCCAGTGGCACTCTTGTGACAAGCACCGAAGCCCCAGCAACAAGTAAACAGATTAAGGTAGGAGTTGAGGGAAACCAACCACCCCATTTCCTTGCACTAGGAACTTCCTGAGGGCTTTTTTTTTTTTTTTTCTGAAGTAATGGCTTGGCATTCAGCGAGGGTGGCAAAACTGGTTTAAACAGTCACTGTCTAGAATGACCCCCTCCCCCAGATAATTTTGTTCCCACTATTGCTGCAAGGTGTAAACACTCACATTTGAGATGAGATGGAGGAACTGATCTGGCTGAAAGCTCCCTCCCTTCCCCCTTCCCCCTGGGCTATTTTCCATCTGGATCTGTGCTCCTGTGTAGTTCATCACCCAGCTACGCCAGCAGTTGTGGCAGCATGAGGCAGGGGATGAGGCAGGGGCACGTGTGAGCAGCTGGGAGTAGGGCTGACAGTGCCTTAAGCCAGGGTTGCCCAAAGAAGGTATTGCCCCCACCTAGGATTTTATGGTGTCATGCTTTTCAGAAGACACAGGCCCCATCATTTATATGAGATTTCATTATATCTATTTAAACTAAGATGGTTTGGGGGAGAACTGGGGAATATATTTTGGCTGGGTGGAGGTGGAAGAACAAACTTTATAAAATTCTTGGCTTTATAGCCTCTCTGCCACATATGCAGAATTAGAGCCAAGATAGGATATAGTAAAGTTTGTTCAGGTGCTTATTACGACAGCAATCTGCCCACATGCAAAAGTTGTCTTCCTCTTCCTCCTCAACTCAGTCACAAGGTGTGAAAAGGTATGTGTTCGTTCAGCAAGGGAGCAGTTGCGGGGAAAGCTGGCTGTGGTTTGCTGCTGCCTTTGTGCTTGCAATGGTTTATGTTGCTTCAGCCAGTAGCACTATTTCTGAGGCAGCCAGGAGCCCAGGGCTAGCTTACACCGCAGTCTGGAAATGTAGATGAGTACCTACTGCAGCCCCAAAATATCTCCTCTCTGCCGCTCAGCATGGAAAAGGCTGAAAATAGCATGTCTTCTGTGATACTTCAAGTGAAGGGGACACATTCAGGACCAGTAGCTTCCCTACCCCCTCTGGAGGGAGGGAGGTTTGAGACACATCCTGGTTTATCCATCATCACGTTAAATCCAATGATTATTTTACACTAGTGGGCTGTGCCAGTGCCGTCAGTAGGAGGAATAAGTAAAAACAATCAGAAGTGGATTTTAAGCAAGAAACTCTATAAACTCATATTACTTTTTACTGTACTTTACCTGGAGTATAACAAAATGCCACAGAAAGCATGGTCAGAACTGCATGTGGAGCACTCCATCCACTTCAGCTGCCACAAGCAATAGTATGAGCAACCAGCTCTCGATTTCCAAATTACTCCTGCTCCGTTCTGGCGGCAGTAACAACTGATGGCCAAGCAGTATCAAAGCCACTAATCCACATGACAGGAGGGAATATTTGGCATCTACGTGGACAAAACGCTCTTTTGACAATTAACAGGAAAATCTCTCTAACTGGTGTATGTTGTGCTCATTTAATTCTCCTAAGCAAACTGGAATCCAGTTGATGCGAGCACTCACATAGGAGTTATTTGCAGGGAAGCCACCCTGCTTAAGAGGCAGAACAGGTGCTGGTGTCAACACAGACAATATTGGCATTGTGTTCCCCAGCAACTGTATTAGACGCATATAAGAGCTTATTGTTGTAGGGTCAATGCTAACCTTTATCTCGGTCCCGAGCTATAAATGAGCTGGGAGCGCCATCAAGACTGATGGCCATTAAATAAGCAAACAGTTATTTGTTTTCTTGCAATACCTCACAGCTGTTACAGAAGATTTCTTTATAACTTAGTATCCCAGAGCATATATGAAAAACGGTGGTGCGGGTTGACTGCTGTGCCTGTTCCCTTTGATGGGAGGTACAGACCACTGCAGGAGTCCTGTGGCAGTGGCACCGGACTGCCATTTTCAGGTTTGCTCATTGCAAGAGCCAGCACAGCCACCCAGGGGAAAGAGAGTCGCAATATGCAGCTGCAGAGTGAAGTGACATCACCAGCCAGCACAAATTTTGCCCACGTAAAGCGATTCCACCTGACAGGCAGTGGAGAAGCAGGAAGGTACCGTGGTTCTGCTGCAGAAAGCTGTCCGACCCTCCTCACAGGTGGAGCGTGACAGCAAAGAGGGTAGATGTCTCTACAGCTCCCCGCCTCCGTACGAGGAAGCCGAGGTGCCTGTAAAAGCAAGCCTGTACCTCTGGTCACTCTGCCTATATGCACGAGCCATAGCAAAGGTGTCTTCTCTCAAAGTTGAGGCTTTGATAAGAGCACTCACAGGTAAGGCCCACTGAGGACTTTGAGCACTGGGAAGTTGCTAGTACGTACACCCGACCCATTTGCAGATACACCGGTAAGATAAGAACGGAGTGACGGGTGAGGATAAAAGCAATAAAAAGGGAAGGCTTAAGGACAGGCAAAACTGGAGTCTACACATTGATTTTTCACAATGAATGAATCAAAATTACTTTGAAATATACATAGGGAAAAAAAACTTCAAACACCTTTCAATAGTACAAAAAGAGAAAAAAGCTTGTCTCAGGTGAAAAGTTACTGAGTGTGGCAGTGTCGCCTTCTCTCCTACTGTTGATCTTGTAGAGAAACAGGTCTTTAGAAGTAGGTGCACAGTGATAATTTCTTTTAGCCCTGTCTATAGTGTTTCCTGTCTAAATATTTGTAGGAGAAATTAATAAAGCATATGCCTGCCGGGGCTCAGACAAGGCTGTGGGTATTTTTAAGAAGGGATGGCTCAACCTGTCAGGCTGTGCAATCCATCTCTTCCGACTGCTGCGATGCTTTCTTACTCCGAACAAAGACTCTGCCCTAGTTTACACCATACAAAAGGCTGATGCGTTTTTTGCCTACGGCGAGGGACCCGGCTCTCAAACGAAACACCTGCCAGAGAAGAGAGGGGATGCTGAGAGAAGGGTCGGCAGGGCTTGAGTTGTCCTCACGAGCACCAGTGGATCCCTCACCGCCCAGCCGGGGGCTTTGTGTCAGTCTGTGAAACTGGCCAGGAGCGGGGCCAGCTCCCCAAGGCGCACATCTAAGGGCAGCGCGGCTTTGAAAGGGCTGGGAGGTGCAGAGGAGAGGGGAGCCCGCTAAGGAACCGAGCAGCCCTTTGATTTCTTTGGGGTTACAGCCATGCAGTTATTTTCTAAAGAAAATAACCTGACTCTGTTGATCAAGTAGATGGCACTGTGATATCAAAGCTAATGAGGAAAGACAAGCAAGCGAGCGAGGCACAGATAAAAGGACAGGAAGATGAATCTTCATTATTGTTATGTTTCGATGTAAAATAGGGGGGTGTAGAAATTACCAAAGATGAAAAATTTTCTGTGGGATTCTTTGAGAACCTTATGTCTGGCAATTCACAAATCAAGAGGGGAATGGAGCCTTAAAAAAGACTGTCACGAGCAATAGGTGAGATTTTCCTTCTAGGTCCCTGTTTTGAATGATTATAGATTTGCAGCTTTGCACTAAAACTTCATGTTTCCAGACAGCACTTTTATAGCTGAACCGGAACCTTCTTTCTCTCTCTCTTTTTGTGTATGTGCACTTATGTGAAAGAACAAATGAAAGAAAGAACAAGAAAGTTTTCTGTTGATTTTCTGGTGATTTCTGTTTTGTGAGGGGGAAGTTCTTCTGAGTAACGAAGATAAGAGTCCTAAAGAAAAATTAAGTTTTAGTTCATGCTCACAAACAAGTTTGGGTGGGAGTTACGGTAGGCTGAAAGTCCTTGGTTCACAGGGCTTAAAATGAACTCAGTACAGATGCTCAGCAGGGAAGAAATGGGCATATTCTACAAAGCTTGACTCAGCCACAGTGTCCTGGCCTGTTGATAGGCAAATCACTTTCTCGGCAGAGTTCCAGAGAAGTTAACCTGGTAAGAGAATCCTAACATATATTACAGGGATCCTAATGAAAAGCATGGTTAAAAACAAAGCTAACAGCTCAAAGAAACAATTTATTCAGAAAAAAAAAACCAGGGCGTAAACTTGACATCTTCCTCTACAGGGTTGTGAATATTATGACTAAAATCAAATTTTGCATCAATACAGAGGATCTGTCTTTTTAAAGCAATAGGGTTGCTGAAGTGAGTTCACCGCTACAAAAAAACAAAGTTCACAATCCGACCCAAGGTACTTAGTTTCTTTGGGATAGGAGCCTCTGTCTTTATTCACATTGAGATGGAAAGTAACATAACCCGATAAACCTAATTCTACCCACTGAAATAAACAAGTTCTTCCTTTTAGTTAGATGATGTAGCCTTTTGCTGCCACCAGGCATTTATCGTCATGTAAAAATGCAAATACACGTGCGAGTAGGCTGCACGTAGACATCCTCCCCCTAAACCCAGCTGTGCCAACAAAAGAGGTCACTGACTCCAACCATCATCCTGACCATCATCCTCCTCCCGCTGCAGACTGCCAGTGCAAAGACCTGCAGACGGAGTGGTTCGTGCTCCTTAACTTGCCTTGGCTGAAAACTAGCCCGAACTAACTTATCCCACATCCCCAAAGCACCTCAGCGGGCCTTGCCTGGTTTGATCTGAACGCGGGAGCAGCGACAGGAGCTGGTCCATCAGCACGTTGGTGACACGGTGACGGCTGAACGAGCGAGCACTGCCAAGCAGGTCCCGGCAGTGACCTGTTCCACCGAGGCAGCTGGACGGGGAGGACGGTATTCCGGAGGGCTGCTGGCCTTTTGCACACAGGTGGCAGCAATATAGAAGGCTGGCAGGAACTGATTCCTTCAGATTAATGGTTTTATAAGCTGTGGAGACAGAAGTTATATTACAGCGAAATTTAATGATAATGATGTAATCACCAGTCAAGAGCAAACGCACTGAAATAGCGCATAGTGGTACTAATGAAATTCTTCAAAGCCTTATTAGCTGAAAAGATGAAAATGATTTTCATTCAGGAGAGAGGGGAACTTGTGATTATTTTAAAAATTCTAATATAATGTTTTCTGCAATTTGCACAGCATTTTCATGGGCAAACCATTCATATTTATACATATATGCATGTGCATATGAATGTGCATAAAATAAATGTCAGTGTACACTGCAGCGTACAAACTTTTAAAGTATGGATGTCCTTCAGGCTTAGGTGATTATACTGCTGCTGAGTTTTTGCTATACTCCAGTGGCATTCTGCTGGAATGAGATTCACCCCTGTGCAGAGGGCAAGCATAAAACCCAAGTACCATGTAAGTCCTACTTAAGTCTTAAGGACCTGGTTCTAATCCCATTGAAATAAATAGCAATATTTTCATTGTCTTTCACTGGGAGCCGTTTCAAGGTCAATAAATGGGATCAGTCCTATACATGCCTTTTTTTGGGCCACTTGGAATGACACTTGAAGGAGCTGGATGTAAAATGCCTGGGGGAAAAAAAAAAAAAAGTAGTGAAATAATACCTTGGTAGTAAAAGCCTGTGTAATTCTGAAGAATTTGCTAAATGTAGATACTGGAATCAAAACATTCATTTGCTTCAAAGATTCAAGACTGTTGGGTAAATTTATTCTAACCAGGAAGTTGGTCTTACCCAAATCTGATTTGAGGAGTACTGTGCTTACTTCTGCTATATTCTGTGTAATGTAATGCGTAATACTGGGAAATACACTCAAATCTATCTAGAGCTTTATTATTATTATTATTATTTATGCAGTACTAGGAGAATTTTGGATACCTTAGAGTACTAAAACACCATGTTCTAAGCTCTGGCAGCGTTAAACGGGGTTTCTGTGTGTTTTTCTGCTGCATCATCTACCCTGGCTAGGTAACACGATGGTATCTATTTACGCATCTAAAAAGTGCCTGCACAGAAACTCGTTCATATTTCATAAATTCCAAGCGTTTCACAGTTGATTTCCCATTACAGATGAGAAAGCTTTAGATAAGATCACATTCACAATTCAAGGCAATGGAGAACCCTACGCACAGACTCTGCATCTTACAGGGACTCCTGGCCACAGCAGTGTATTTCACTTCCCAGCTTGTATGGGGAAATAAATATATATTGGACTCCTTCTAGAATAATCTTACACCCAACTGCCAACTTTGCAAGTGTAAAAATCGAGCTCCTATCAAGATCCAGAGCAGCAACTACCAACATTCCAGAAGACCGCCTGGAGGAACTGAGGCCATCACAAAAATCTCCCACTGGTGTAAAATAATGCTGGGTCCTGACTGCCCACACCAAACGGACAACCCTGGCGCTTTTGAAGCCTGATCTACCAAAGAGTAGAGGGGAAAAATAAAAGGAAGACGAAGTTATATGCTGTTTAAATCTGATGGAAGAGATTGACTTAGCCTTTCTGCTGCAAATAAATCATTCCCATTTAAAATACTGTATAAAATAATCAGGGTAATATGGAGTTACCCGGAATTCAGATCAGAGTTAAAATTCAAAGCTAAAACTCAGCACCTCTAGAGGTGAACACACAAGATGATTGGCTTGGGATTTAAGAGTGATGACAGCAACAAAAGTTGTTGTGCCTCAGTTTCTCCATCAATGAAATATAAATTGTGGTATCTACCCCTTTTCGGCAATTTTTGAAAGATCCACTAATAAGAAGCACTACTCCAAGAACTACCACCTGTATTGACAGATGAAATTCATTTGAAATGCTCTTCAAGGATCAATAAAAAGAGAATTCAAGGGAATCAGATCATGTGTAGGGGTAATAAACTTTAAAGCCAGCACAATGTGAATACAGATGAGAATCCAATTTAAATATCAGTGGGGTTCAACATAAAAACGTATCTACCATTGGGAATCCACGCAAATAGCCCGCCTATAAGCAGTGCAGACACAGACTGGCTTGGGTGACGTAAAACTGTGCGTGCCAAGAAGAAATGAACGCTTCCCTCCGTAGGGAGCAGCAGGGCAGGGTCTTCACACCCACGTCGGACTCAGGTAAGAAAACCACCCTGCCACCATCACCCCAAATTTTGCCTCCACACTTTTGGCAGTGCTGGTGGCCTGAATGCACCTCAGCTTGGGTACAGCTGGGGCAGCACCTGCCCAGGTTCGCCTGGCTCCCTCTGAGAGGGGACACCTGCCACCTCAAGTGGGGTTTATTTCCATTATTTCCAACACCGTGGAGCCCTCCCTCAAAGCTGGGTTTGTACATGAATCCTACAGCCTCTATATTCCTCCGAGGTGCGCACCCTGGCCTCAGCAGCGGCAAGCAGCCACCTCCCGGGGCCCGCGGGGAAAACGGGATAGCACCCAGGCCCGGCAGCGGCCATCCCCTCAGGAAAAACCTCCTCCACGCACCCGCGGGCCGACACCGCCATTTTGGGCCTTCAAGGGCTAACGGTCGCGCCCTCCCTCAGGTAGCAGCCGCGGCTGGGAGCGAGGTCGCTGCTCCCCCTTCCGCCTCACCGGCGAGGAAGGGGACAAGGGAGCAGCCCCCGGCGGCCGGCAGCACCCTTCGCCGCCGTGCCAGAGGTTTGCTAGGCGCGGCAGGGGGCCGGCACGGCGCGGCGCAGGCCCAGGCCCGGCGGCCGCAGGAAGGGGGAGGGAAAGCGGCGACGGCCGCCGCCATCATGCGTGCGCCGGCGGCGCTGGTGCGGCTGCTGGCGGCGCGGGGAGGGGG
>JAOXJK010000032.1:25922380-25969518 GCA_025774025.1 Xenus cinereus
CGGCCGCCGCGCCGCTGCCTCGGCGCCATGGCCCGCTACGGCACGGAGCAGCGGGGGCGGCCCAACTCTCCCGATTACCGCCTCTACTTTAGTAAGTAGCAGCCCCCGGGCTCCATAAAAACCTTTCCTCCCCCCGCCTGGTGGGGTGCACGCTGGGGAGAGGCGGCGGCTCCCCGCTCTCGCCGAGGCCCCTCGGGCTGGCTGATGTCTCTCAGTCTTTTCCCCCGACTCCAAGGGGGCAGTTTTTTTGAGGAGAATGAGGGGATTTTCTGGCAGATGAGGTCGTGGAGGGGATGCTGGGCCTGCTGATTTCTGGGGCCTTGGAGGGTGAAGAGGTTGTTGGGGGCTGGCGCGGGGGGAGAGTGCAGCACTGCCGTGGGTGCAGTGTTGTGGCAGCCTGGCTGCTCTGGGACCCTACAGACAGCCTTGACCATGGCAACCTCGCCTCTGCAGTATGACAGCCCCAGTGGGAGCGTGGCCTGTCGCCTGTGGCCAGGCCAGCCCTCCCTCCAGAAACGTCACGGTGAGGGGAGGCTGGCAGCCGAAACATGGGGCTCCAGCCCCGAGGGGCCTGTGGGTCCAGCAGCGGCAAGTGGCACTAGGAGGGCATGGGCAGCGCTCCAGGAGGCTTCCCAAAACCCGGTGAGAGCTGGGGTTGCGCAGTCTTGAGTATTAACGCATTTTAGTAACGGTGTTTTCTATTTGTATGCCACTTCTCCACCAGCGGTTTTGTACGGTTTTGGTCCATTGACTTCCAGGCAGTTAATTCTGACGTCCACTGGTGTGAGAGAAGCGGAGGCGTCATATGCCCCGTCAGCAGTACCCTGCCAAGGCTCCCTTGTGCTCCGTCCCCAGGGGGCTGCCAGCGCAGGAGCTCATCTAGAGAAAGTCACTTCAGTCAGTGGGAATAAGCAGCCTACCGCTAACCTTTGTTTCATTTGGGAGGAGCATCTGGGAGGCTTCCAGGAGTTGCAAATGAACGACCATTTACTACTCTTTACTGAGGTGGTCAAAGTACAGACCAAACCTAAATGGAAGTCCCTTGTCTGCTTTTCCCTTTACTGTGAATAGGGGTGCTAGCAGAGGAGAAATTCTCTGGGATTTGTGTTGGCACCTTGTACTGTTGTTGATTTTTGTGTTTTAATGCAATACTTGGGCTTTTAGTATGTTGAAAAAGTTCTGAGTAGTTTGAAAAGCTCAAGCATCCGCTCCAGTGAATTTTGTCCCTTTCTACAGTGGGAGCAATGCTGAGGTGCAGATTGGGCACCCATTAATTTAATGTCAATTTCTGCTGGTTTCAAGGCATGGTGTCTCATGTCTAGGGCCAGAGCAATTATCCCATCCCTCACTTATTCTTTAGGTCAAACTTTAGCCTACTATGTTGTGAGATTTTCTTTTTGTGGTCACAAAACTCAGTTTATTGGAAATACAGTGAAATCACAAGGGCAGCATTGCTAGAAACCCAGATGAATTCACTGGTCACTCATGGAAGTGAGGTTCCTGTGGTTTTTTTTTTTTTCTGTGTTAGTGGTTGTGTATTTCTGGGGAGGAGTAGAAGAAGAAAAAGGAATGAAAGGATCTTCTCATCTTTACATAGCTTGTATTCCCAGGTAGAGAGAAGTGAAGTAGTGAATACTAAAGCAATAATTTTGATCCTGATGAATCCTTGTCAAACAATCAAATTCCTTGTCCTGTGCGTAGGTTATTTTTTAGTCCTTGGAATTAAACTTCATAAAAAGTTTAGCTGATCCATAGTTGTAGCATATCATATGTTTCTGTAATGCATAATAATTAGCAATACCAACATCTTAGGGCATATCTTTAGATTTTTAATGCTGCATTTTATTTTGTTTTTCAGAGAATGCAGATGGTAAATATATTTCCCCATTTCACGACATTCCACTGTTTGCTGGACCTAAAGAGGTATGTCTTTATGCCTTGAAACACAATTAATTTCAGAATGCTAAGAGTTTTGTTGGTACTCTTTAGGTGAAAGTGCAGTTTTTAAAATAGGGTGGTTTGTTTGTTTGTTTTTTAGCAATTAACAGACAAATGTATAGCACCAGAAAGGACTACTTTAACCCATAAGGCTCATTCCTTATGTAATACAGGCACAATAACTCCACCAAATTTTCTCTGCTAGAGTGTAGAAGCTTTCAGTGAAACATAATGATTACTGTGTAGACGAGCCTAGGTGTGTCTTTAAGTCTCCAGGTGACTGAGGGTGGGAGGAACACTCTCTATCTTGTGTTAATTCTCTTCTGTGTTTAGCGTTTGTGTTTATGCGCGCTTGAATTAATTGCTCTTTTTAAATTGGTATTTTTCTACATCTGCAATTAAAAGCGTACGTTTCCTTGCAGTAGGAGATGTAAAGCACGCGCTTACATAACTTACGGTGTATTTCTTTAATTCCCAAAAGGAGTATTATAATTGGAAGCAAACAATAATGCCCAAGAGAAAAGTAGTAATCGCACCTTTGGAGAATTACAAGGCGTGAGGTGCAGCTGAGCACTTTCACGTCTTGTTAGCCACACTCCCTGGAGTTTCATTATAGCAATAATGAAACGCCTCTTTTATGTGTCACTGGTGGGAACTGCCAGTCTTTGGTTTAGACTTACGTTTGCTTGTTATGGTATGCTTGTTACACAAACAGGTTGGGAGGGTTTTGGCCGTTTTCTTGATTTGTTGCTGGGTCTCTATGGATTATACAAATGGTGAGAAAGGTCAGCAGTTGTAATGTGTTCAGATTGAGACTTCTGAAGTAATGAGCTAATCTCTTTAATTATTTAAACTGGGAGATTAAAAATACGCATGAAGCTTTTTGATCAGCAGACCCTAAGCGTGCTAGTCAATGGAAGAGGTGAGTCTCCTTTAGAGAGTCATTGCTAAGATGCTCTGTTCGGTGGGTGCCGTTGCTGGAAAAGCAGTGGGCATTTTCGTCACACGTTCCCTGGGGGCCTTGCTGTCCCTGCATTTAGAGTTCAGGTTTTGGAGGGGTGGATTACAGTCTGTGATTTTTCTGTAGATTAAGTTGTAGTACAGTGAATGTCTGATCAATGTAGTGAGGCTTTCATTTCGGTGTGTGAACAAGGAAAGAGTCTTCCATAGGATATAGGGACCTGAGGGGCTAGCAAGAAAGGGAGTCACTGTGAAGGTCTCTGTTAATTTTGCTTTCTTTGCAAGAGGAGGATGTAAGGAATTGTATGTTATGTTTTTTCCCTGTCCTAGTCTAAGACTTGTTGACTTCGTTATATGATGGGTAACTCCAGTCTTATTTTCCATTCTTGCTTTGTTTATTTATTTTGGTTTTAATCTTTTTAAACTAAACAGAAGGATGATTGTGTTTGTAATCAGTTGAAGACAGGCCTAAAATTGCTGCTTAAATCTTTTAGTAGCTGGGAGAAACTGGAAGTGTCCTTGTACATTTTTATCTTCCGCTGTTAACATCTGGAAGGTTATAATTTCAGAATGAAACAGAACTGAGTAGTTATGTTTAAAAGTTAAGTTCAGGTCTTTATGTTCACAAAGGTGTTTTTCAAGTGCATTGAAAACTACTGTAGTCTGTATTTATGTGAATACAGTATTGTGCTTTAATGTTCTTTATACACTTTTTCATTTCATTCTTTCCCTATAGGACAAAGAGATTCCTGCAAAGAGGTCAAAGACTACTGGAAGTGAGGTACTGCTAAGCTGCTTTTGGTTTTTGTGGGTTTTTTTAACTATTCCTCCTATTTCCTTTCCAATGTCACTTCACTATTCTGCAGTGAACTTGCTTTCACTGAATATAGTTGACATATCTTTAAATGCAAGTCTTTTAGGAGGAGAAGGCTTAAAGGGATTTAATATTCTCTTCTTTGAATGGGCCAGAAATGTCAGCATTCTTTTATTCATCAAGATGTTCTCAAAGGCAAACACTTTTATATCACTCTGAAAGGTTCGTTATGACTGTTGCAGCGTAGATATATTACCTTTTTTGCTATTGCATTCGGAAACATTTGCAATAATACCTCCATTAATGAAATATTCATTATACTCTGACTGTGGGTAATCTTTGGTGTATATACAAAACTTAAGAAATCCTAAGTGCGTTAGGGAAGAAATTAGACTTAGCATCTGCTTTTTAGAACTGAGGATCTGTTGTTTTCTATACTCATCTGGGAAGTCCAAAGAGAGAAAAATCACATCTGCTCATGTTTCGCATTAACCAGCACTGAAGTTAAGCCTAACAGAAGCCCAAAAAAACATGGAAGGTCTGCTCATGCTTTTTTCTGTGAAACAAGATTTGTTTATGCAGGTGCCTTTTCCAGAATGTAGCGTTTTTTGCAGTGCTTTCTCTGGCATAGGAATAACTAAAACTTAGTAGAAGAAAGTGAAAGAAAAAAATGAAATAAACTATGCTTTAAGGCCATGATGTATTGCCGTGGGAGGTGTGTGTGTCCACTAATCATTATCTTACTGTATCTGTTTGGCCAGTCATATTGCAAAACTGTAACTACCCATCCGATGTGAAAGAACTGTTCTAACTGTCTGGGTTCTCATAGTTTTGCAACTAGTGGGTGGTGCACTGGTTCTTCTACTGTGTAACAGTCCCCACACAGTCCTGCACTATATATTTCCTCTCCCTTTGCCCTTTGATTCATTCAAGCTGTAATGCCTAGGTAACGCTTTTTAAATTTCCTGTTGCTTGGTGCCCATTTAACTACTATTCAGTAGATGTAGAATCACGCCTGAGACATGAATTGTTGAGGAGAAAGGCTAATGGCACATACTCTTTCTCAAGAATCGTTGTCTTGCAACGTGGATTCTTAATTACTGTTCTGGCTGGAAGTCAGGTGTTCTGTTTCTTACCTGCTTATGAATATTGTGACGATACCTGCCGGTTGCAAAGATGCAAAGCCTCTTTCAGGCAGTGTCTAAAACTGTTCAAAACTGCATTTGGCTGCGTAGTGGGAAGCATGATAGTTTGTTGAAACCCACGTTTCTACTACCCTTTTTCTAATATCTGCATCAGCCTATGGAGCAGGGGAAAAAATGCCATTGAGGCTGAGCAGCTCCTGCATCCTCTGCCAGCGCAGACTCCAGAGCTGCTTCACGTTAACTCCTGCTATGAGAGAGCTCTGGACTGTGGTTTAATAGAACTACAGAAAATGAGCAAACGCAAATGTACATTCCAGTCCTTGTGGGCTTGTGATGCAAGTAAGCAAACAAACGTGCAGGCTGTAGGCTTTCCGGACATGCTTGGTCTTTATTTAGATGGTGAAATGTGAGAATGCAAATCATTTAGAAAACCATTTTTCATCACTATCTTTGAGAGTTGGGGAGAAGAGAGAAAATACAGGGATCTTCATGTTCAGGAAAGCAGTTTCTTCTTATACTGGACTCTTCAGCAGCTCTCCTTACCTTGGCCTGATGAGAAATGCATCCATGTGTGCTTGTGTGCAAGGAAAGCATAGCTTAATCAGAGGGTAAAGGGAAAATGAGGAATTTAATGTGAGGTACTGATTTCTGAAGACCTTTGAAGCAGTGTGCTCCTTACTCTTGCCTAGGGATGCAAAAGCTGCTATTGATACCTGGTGTTCAGTAGGTCCTTGTGCTGAATTTGGCCAGAATTCAAAGCTGATAGTTCCTTTTGCCCTGGAAACACAGTGGCATCTTTAAAACTTGTGTTTTTAGGGTGGCAGTTATTTGTTATTCTCGACAAGGGCAAGTCCTCTTAAGAGTGTGTGTTAAATTATGCTGAACTGGTGTTCATCAGATGGCAGTTTAGCTATGGAAAATGATGATTATTCTGCCTGAGTCTCTTCAGTCTGTCTAATCTACTTTAAATTGTTCTTGGCATTCCTGGTACCAGAAAAGAGGGTCTCAAAATAGAGGAGTTTCAGCTTTCAATATTCATGGGGTAGGGGAACGCACATCGTACAAGTCTCTGTTAGCTGTTTTGCAGTCTCAGCTTGTAGTTCTAAGGAAAATGCTGTGGTGTTTCCATATGAACTGTTCTCACTAGTGCAGCCATTTCTTGCAATATTTTAGACCTTCACAAATCTCAATTAAATTTAGCTTTGCAGCCACTGTTGACAACTGATCTTTTTGCTTTCACAGATGTTTTTTGGGCTGTTTGAAGACTAGAGAGAAGTTATTTTGAGGGAGAAACTATGCTGAAAGAAATAATATTCAGCTCCAGTCTCAAAATTATTACCAGCTTGCAATCTGAACCTCTGCTTTGTTTTAAGCATGGCAAGCACTTGAAATTCACTACTGCCCAAGTAAATCTCTATGAAAGGTATCAAAAGTTTCACAGCTCTGTCTGGTAGAGTGGATTTTCCCACTGTGGTTACAGTCAGAACTGTCAGAGGCTGATTGTTGAATATGGTCTACCATGTCTAGCGGGAAGAAGGTTTGAAGAGGTCATCGTTTTCTTTTCAAGACAAATGTGACATGTTGCTTCTCTGCTCCAGTGGAAGGGTTTCTAATCTACGTGTCATTGTATGTCTTTGGCAAAGTATTCACATGTCATCTCATTCAGAGGACCCAGGTGTTATGGAATACAGTTTTATTTAAAATGTTTGCCTTGGTAAGGAACCTGTTCAAGCATTTGGAGATTATAGTCCTCTAACTTGCAGACACCCACAAGAGCATTTGAAAAAAAAAATACAAAGAAAGAAACAAGACAGCTCTTGTTCTGTTGCATCCTGTGGGTTGCATAGTGCTGGAGTGCCCCTGTGGGCTTCAGTTCAATTGCTTCTGTCAGGCCAAAACTTCCAATAAATTAACTAGTCAGGTGAGATATAAGGGGTCATCAGAATGGTCGTGCAGTCTGAATAGGTGATCTGATACAGGGCCTCATGCCTTTTTCTATGCCTGTGTCCAATAGCTGCGAGCCTTGCTTTGTGTTCTTGTAGATTAACAAATTCTGAGACTAGAAGTGATCCTCACTCAGCGGTCCAGTTAAAATCTATGAGAGTAGAGTTGGTTTACTGAGAAAATTGAATCAGTGATTTGCTCAAGGTTAACTTCAAATAAATGGTTCCTTAAACTTGAGAAAGGTAGTGTTTCATTTTCATTCATGTCATGGTTATGGGCCGAGTAGTTTCGCAGGTGAATGTGTCCAGTAACTAGTTTATCAGAAAATATGCCTGACGCCAATTTTGGGGTACCTGTGGATAAAAACTTATATAGTTCATTATTCCCTTTTTACTATAACATGAGGGAAGTACACTGAAGAGGCTGTAGGCACTTTGTGCTTTTGCTGGGCACTGCATTCCTTTTTTGTTATGTGGCATGTTAATTTATATTGGAAAACTTCCACTGACTTCTCATTTGGATACAGTATATTTGGTCTCCAGATGTTGCTGGCATCTGGTTTGTCGTGTTCACTGGCAAATACCTTGTAGCAAGTGTTACATTGGGAATGCTTCTAACATGGATGTGCAAGCCCCTCTCCATTTATTTCTGGGTGTGTTTAATGACAATCCTTATTTTTCTTCTCCTTTTTTCCCTTTTTTTTTCCTTTTTTTTTTCCTTTCAAACAGCGTCCTTTGTTCACACTGCTGCTGGACTGCAGTTCATCTTTTTCATTCTCATTAGTCCTCAGGTGCATGCTGCCATGTTCAGTTGATGGTTGATGAGAATCCCTGCAAGATTGCAAATGAGCAGACAGAAAAGAAATGGAAATGATAGCTGCTTTTTCTTCTTGCTGTCTTGTGAGCTCAGAGCTTCTCAGCGAGGAAGGGTCAGCAGCCCCCAAATGCCACCTCTAATGCTTTCAGATTTTTTTTTTTAAGCACTCTACTATAAAAATAACTAATGTAATTGCAAGCTTTAGCGGATCTCTTCTCCCTGTCATGCAAGGGTGATGGTGAATGGCAGTCAGGCCTCAAAAAGTGGTGATGTCTGTCATTTAATGAAATTAAACCGAGCTTCTGTTCCTCTCTTACCCCTTTTGTTTTGTCACTTTCCTCACTCTGCATAGGTTGCTCCACTTCTGCTTCAAATTAGCTGAACCTTCAGAGTTGAGCATTAGATGTTGCAAACCTTGGGCAAAATCATACCTGTTCAAAACCCTCCCCTCAAATGCACGAGCTAAGGAACTTGGGAAAGGAAATAGATCGACAAGAAAGGGAAAGTTAGGTAAGGAAGAATTATTTCTGAGAAGGGAAGGGTGTGTGGGAGTCCAGAAGGCCAGGTTGTAAAAATAGTGTCAGAAATGTGCTGCTTTTTTTTTTTTTTTTTCCCTGTGATATTCAGGTTTGTAATAATAAGACCTGATGAAAATGAGTTATCTGCTATAAGAATCTGTACAGCCAGAGCTAGCAGTTATTTTTGGCCATCAGTCTTAGTGGAGAGAATGCTGACTCACAGTTTACCTGGGTAAAACAGTCTGTGTTTTCCTTGCTTTTGTCAACACTTGCTGTGTGAATATGTTGAAGAATATTTGTATATCTTTTTATCTTCTTGTGGTTTTCTTATTCCAAAAAGCCCCAAACCTGTTCCTGTTCTCTGTGTGAAAGAGACATTTTTGCTTGTCTCGGCAAAAATGATATCATGATACATTAAAAATGATGTTCAACTGAAATGTAATGCATTATGTTGCCAAGCAGCATTAAAGAAAACACCCCAATAAAGCAAACACACATTTATGTCCTACGTGAGTTCCCATGTAATGTACTTAGTATGTAGTTCTTAGGAAATCAAGGCTATCATTTAGACATCTTATTTGTTCCTTCTGATGTCATTTTCCGCTGATTTTCATATTCAGTTTTAGGAATTAGAAAATGCACTTTTGACTTCCGTACGTTGAGCAAATGGATTTTTTCTTTTCCCATCACCTCTTCAAGGTATAATAGAGCATAAGTACAAATGTCTGTCTTGTGTTCCCATTAACCCACAGTCAAACAAGCTACGTAATACTCTAGGCTGAAAGCCTCTTTGGGCTCTGTCACGTCACTTTCCCCTAGCAGATGGGTCTTGTCCCATTTTCGGAATCTAGGAAACTATTTCCTCCTCTTTTCTTGCATGCTCCAGGAGACTGTCCTTCTGAAGAAACCATCAGCCAGCAGAGTTGGCATGAGGCTAGCCTGTAGGAACTACTCCATCTGGTCTGCTGTCATGAAGTGGAGTCCCTTCTACATTAGGCGCTTGCAAACTTGGATTAAATCTGGGCTGCAGCAAGCAGCGATCTCATAGGCAGAGCGGTTGGCTGCTGCAGACTAAGGCAGTTAAATGGTAAACTTTCCACAGCAATAGTTTTCGTTTCATGAGATATCTTCTTGTCTATCACTGGAAGGTGTGTTATCAAATGGGCTGTTGAAACAGTCTCATCGTTGCTTGAGGGGGTAGAAGTGCTCACTTGGGGGTTTGACGAGGTGAAATTTTTTGTTTTACTGATTTAAAATAAAGATAAAAATAGCAATTACCAGATGCATTCACCATCCAAAACTAACCACTGAATGGCATGTGCAGGTGGCAATCTGTGAAGGCAGGTGGTGTCTGACACTTGCATTTCTGTTTGCAGCTGAGGCAGGGATGGTTTTGCAGCAGGGGATGGGAGAGAACTTTCAAGTGGTCAGGAGCTGGTGCTTGATCTGGGAAAATAAGAGTGATGGAAAAATTCCTGGGTGATGTTTAGGCAAGAAGAGAAATGACAGGAAAGAGGGGAAAAAAAACCCCTAAAAAACAGAGGAGTATACTTCTCTCTTTCTATCTGTCAAACTATCTAGTATGTGCTCTCTTTTCCACACCAGTGAATCCTGTCTCGTCACTGTGAAAATGTGATTGCCCTATAAATAAAACTTTTTATTTTTAAATGTAAGCACTGCATGAAGTTATTAATCTCTTGTAAATGCTTGTGGCAGCTTAGCATTAGAGAGTGTACTTTCGGGGATTTTTTTGCATACAAATTAATCTGTCAGGCTGTCACATTTAAGACTCTTGACAATTCACATTTGACTGATACCACAAATGGTGAAGGCCTGGTCTTTGAGTTGAATCCAAGTGCTTTTTTTTGGTTTTTATTTTTTTGAGAGCAGCATTGTATGCGTTTCAGTCCAGTTTTGTCTAGCCATGACAGTTGTTTTGGTGAAGACCTGGAATAACTCTTGACCAATTAAATATCCAAGTCAAGATTTACAGGCTGCTGACGCCAGTGTATTAGACACGGTCAGGAAAACATACAGTGGCATCTAAACAACAAAAGTATAGGATTGTGGTGGAGGGGAAGACGTTATGTATAATTCCATGAGGAGTATGTAAGTTTTCTGCCTGTAGCTACCAGTCAGAACAATTCTTTGACCTCCTTGGCAGTTCCCTAAGAGTTTCTTGTCAGCACTGGCTTTCATGCTGTACATTTCTTTCTTTTCCCAAGTGTTTCCCAGATGGATGTGCAGACTTTATTTGGCTCTCTTCCAACCTTTCCCTTACCTGCTGCTGCACGTACCTTGCTTTGTTCTGTCTGCTTCCTTAGTGTTGACATCTTTGAACTCCTTCAGATTACTTCTCTGTTTCAACCATTCTTATATACATAATGTGTACTTTATGAAACTGATCTGAAGCACCCTTTTTTAAATTTTTTTTTTCTTGTTTTATTTGGTTATGACCTGATCAGGACAAGGGATTCCAGCTGACACGCCACTGACTGCAGAATGGGCCCAGTACTTATGGATGGAGAATGTAATTTAAATTTACTGGGAATTTGCTGTCAGGCTTGTCCATAGCTTGTGGTCTCATGGGAGAAATGCTGAGTGACAGTTGGGATTTTCCTTTGCTTTCTTGCTTTCTGCATTCCAAGTTTGTTTGGGAGGAGAAGATCATAGAACCATTGGAATTATTTTAATCAGACTGTCATTGACCCTGGTAATGGTATTTATTTGTTGCAGCTGCAGGATACAAGGAGCAAAAATACAAATATTTAAGAGTTTGCTGGAGCCTTAATTGCAGTGTAGTTAAAGAGTCAGTGCAAGTCCTCAGTTGGTTTAACTTTTTTTTTTCCTATGAGTTTCTGCAAAAACATTTTTTGTCCTTCATGAACTGTTGTGATTTTTAATACCATTGCAAGTTTTCTTTGTCTATGAAGAGATGTCCCAGGCAATGTGAAATTTTGGGATTTTAGTAACTAGGAGAAAATGGGTCATAGACAATGCTAGGTGGTTTAGTCTAGTTACCCATTTTGATTAATACTCTACTCCTTGGTAGTGTAGAAGAAACCTTACAGCAGTTACACAGAGTTTTTCTCTTAGGAAAATGTCACTTTAATCCCCTCAGTAAGAAGGGCCTAGATAACCTATTTTTCTTCTAAAAGTATGAATGTTTACATGTTTTAGGTTTATTCCCCCCAGATTCCCCTTCTTAAAACAACTTTTACTTTGTTTCTATTACTAAGAAGGCTAGCACAAACATGAGGTGTCTGTGTCCATGTCCTTGCTCTGTGATCACTTTTGAATTCTTTTTGCCTCACTTCAACCAGATTTGGCTGAGAATCAGAAATGCCTGTAATTGTTGCATTTGCATGTTTTTTATGAAAATGAATAAGGCAAAAGAGGAGGGCCTGAATAAATAAGTCATGTGGGGAAAGTACAAAAATATTGTCCTTTCCAGTGCTTCAGGGGATCTAACTCTATCCTATAGAAACATCCAATCCTCTTTGACTAGTAGACTGAACCACTGCCTTATGGCAAACCATTCCATGGACATTCTGAACATTTTGTGAAGAGTAATATTGATACAGGAATAAGAAACACTGTGTGAATTTCCACGACTTATAGTTGTTCATATTCTCAAAGGGGTGGGGAAGGGATGAACCAAGGAGGTTGAATATCATTATGTGGAACCAAACAAATTGTACTCTGTGTAAAAGCAGCTGGAACAGAGAGATGTGATGTATGTTGCTGCTGATACAGACAGAATTTGTCTTATTGTAAAATACTAATTGCCAAGTGGATTTTATTTTTAGTTCTGTCATTGTTTTTTGTTCTAGGTCCTGTTTAATATGATTGTAGAAGTGCCTCGTTGGACAAATGCAAAAATGGAGGTAATTAAGAAAAATACTTGGATTATATAGGTATCTATGATAGTTATGACAATGCAGTGGCTTCCAATAGTCAGAGTTTAATCAGAGTGTGGATTACTCTTTACACACAGAACGTTCTGTTAAAATGAATTTGAAGTTGTACATACAGACACTTTTGTTGTGATTATAAAGTGATGAGGGTCTAGTTTTCTTTCCCTTCCACAGATGAATACAGCTTCTTGACAGCCCTCTGACTGCAGAGTGCAGCATACCTGCAACAGAGTCTTGCAGGGCATTGTCCAACATTTAGTTTTACTCTCGCTCATACAGCATTCCACTCAGAGGATTTAATTCCTCTCATTTCCACTGCATAGTGTCCTAAGCCAAATCCTGACAAATGGAGCTGCAAATCAAAAAGCATTTCGTTGTGACAAAAAAATACCTGCGGATCTCACTGACTGAAAGTATCCAGCCCTGCAGGATGATATTTGAAAAGTAGAGCCTAGTAGGTTGTTCCTCTGCAGTTACAATATAGAAGCTGAGCAATGCTTCATCTGCAGTGTTTGTGAAACAACAGATATATCCTATCTTCCTGAACAATTATATTAATTTTAGGGATGCTTCTTGGCTGCTTTTGTGGAAGTTTGTGCTTGAGCTGTTGACTATTTTTATTATTAAAAATAACACTAAAGAACCTCACCAGCGCGTTATTTCAGAATTCTGTTTTCTCCCTGATGCTGGAAGATCATTCGAACTGTATTTACCACCGCAGAAATCAGTGGGTTTAGACTTCTCTGGCTTGATAGAGGAGACCAGATGTAGTTCTATAATCTGTAACTTCTAACATACTTGAAACACACTGCATTAATCTTTAAGGCAGTCCTTCAGTCCAGACTCTGGTCAGGTGCTAATACCAGGCCTTGTCTGCATCTTCGTGCTGAGATTCCCTCCGCTGAAATGGAGACTATTGGAAATTAAACCTTGTTTTAGGATGAATGTTTCCCACTGTTACATCCCCAGTGCCAGATACCCTGCTCGTCAGTTTGTTGCATTTCTGTTGTTCTTCCCTCGATTTTACTGAAGGTGATTTTCATGAGACTTTTGTCTGCTATTGTCAGTTACTCCTCTTTGTCCCAGTTTACATCAAGAGAAAGCATTGCTGAGCTCTGCATCTGTCAAAGTCCCAGGTGGCATATTTGAGGTCTTCACTCAATGAAGTTAAGTTACGACCATAAGCAGGTAGAATCAATGTGAAACCAGAAATCTGTGAACCTTGATCTCAGCTCTTTGGGAGGGTTTACTTTTGGAATAAGTGCGTGCTGTTGACAGTTCGGTGTGGTTTAAAAAGGTGGAATTCATTTGGGATGGCTTGGGTGGTCATGCTTTAGGTAAATTACAGGGATGTTGTGAAATGAGTATGGACTAAGGGCTTTGTGCTTCTGCATGCAAGCTAGGTACCACCTGAGCCAGTGTAACCATCTGAGCCTGTAACAATTGTGATGCCATTCGGGTGAGTGTTTGTAAGCAAGAGGCAAGCCCACATGGATTGGATTGTGGTGTGGAGTGTCTAAAGGATGGTTACAGTGAATTAGCTGATGTATGGCAGGTAACTCATGGCAGAGAGTTTGTATTTGAGGTTTTGGGGAGGATGATGATGCTTTAATTAGTTCAGTCCTCTTGTGTTTCTTTGGGAACCAGAATGCTGCCTTCTAACGCTAGCTTAACTTGTTCCAAATCTGCGTTAAGTTGGCATTTGGTGACTATACAGAACTGGTGCATTTGTATGCTGAGAGGCGATGAAGAGATGGGGTGTATGCAATAGGAAAGCAAAGAACAGAGGGTGAGAAGGTGAAACATTTCCCTTGTTGCTGTTAAAGCCCCTGTTGTCAGAAGAACTTGTGCCACCATTTGTGTGTCTGTTGAACCTGTACTATAAAGTGCAAGAGCTTCTTACTTAAGTTCCTTTCAGTATTTACGTTTGACCGTGATAGTCTCCCTATAAATTTATGGCTTTCTCTTCTAGATTCATTTTTTCCTTGCATACTTCATAACGTTATTTAAAACCTTAATAAGCTGCTTTTTGAACATGACCCTTGAGATTTAGAGTGAGGCCATCATACTTTTAATACTTCTCAAACCACAAGCACATGCTCCCAGATGGATCTTTCTAACTGGTTAGATACAGAATGAATTGCTTTCCATTTTACCATTCTCTCTTTCTCTTGCTTTCTCTCTCTTTTTTTCATGGTCTGCTTAGATTGCCACCGAGGAGCCATTGAATCCCATTAAACAAGATATAAAGAAAGGCAAGCTTCGATATGTGGCAAATATCTTTCCTCACAAGGGTTATATATGGAATTACGGTGCCCTCCCACAGGTAACATTTTTGTTATAATGGTGAAAGTTTTCTGTCTTCTGTGTAAATTGCCTTGTAAATCTTGGATACTGCCTGAATGCAAATCAGTTGCAAGAGGGGTGCTTCTCTTTGATACATTTGTAAATTAGGATTTTTTTTATGTTGAGCTTTATTGTGTCTATAAATTTTGATCAGAATTTGGGTGTGGGAGTAAATATGTGCCATGTTTCAGGAAGGAGTTAAATGATGAAGAAATCGCAAATCTTTAGTCTGTTTCTCTGTACTGTAGTGACAGAATTAAGCTGTCTTCGTCTGCCATTCAAGAATACTTTGTCAAGTAGCCCTTTTCTGCTTAAACAAGGCATTTTTAAAAAAAACTAATATAAGGTTTTCATTTATTGGAGCATAAATTTTAATTGGGCTTTCTTAATATTTTTAACAAAGAGAAACACAAGGGCTGTTCTTTTTTAGATTAAACCTCAACTGCCTTAGTTAACTTTTCTCTGAACTATGAGACTTTACTGATCATGACACATTCCAAATTTTGAGCCTTGAAAAAGCCCAACTTGTGGTTGAAATTTTGAGTGCAATGAAAAGTTTAAACTTTTTTAATTTCTGTGAATAGCACATTGGGCTTAAATTAGTACTGAAGAACATGCTGGAGCTAGAAGAGTAATTTATTTTCTTTACACTAAACTGCATAAGCAATGAAAGTTTACTCCTGAAAATCTGCTTATGTATTTGATCCGTGAAGAGGAGATACGAGGCAGATGCTGGAGTATAGCAATGAAGTTCTTATTCAGCCTGAACTCTCAGTAGACAAAGTTTCCGAGTAGATATAGTTGGGAACAGCCATTCCATTTAATGTTTTGAAATTCATGTGTGCTTTAGTACAAAGCCAAAATGAAACATTTGAATATTTTCCTGCACAAAGTGCATTATTTTGGACTGATGACACTTCCCCCAGGAGACATGTTCATCTCCCCCTGTTACCTTGCGAGTCAGAGAGGGCTGGAGATAATTGTCACTTTTATTTTCTGTAATAACTTTAAAATACCAGTTGGATCATTACCCCTTCAATTGTTGAAGTCTAGATGATACTCCAAATTCCTGCTAGGCAGCTGTAACAAACAAAATCCAATTCAGTGTCTCCCTTATCACAAGAGGGCTTTTCATCAGGATCAGCAGTTGCCAGAAGTTCAACCCTAGTATATGGCTTAAAGATAGGTACTTGTGACTGCTGTTTAATGCTGTGGAAGAGAGAATTGAAAAAACGACAGTAGGATTATCATTATTGCAGGATTTGCTGTACTGTCCAGAGAACAACAACATTCCTAGCAATCTTTGCTTCTAATTTACAGATGCAGGGATGCAGCTGAGCAGGAGAATAGTACTGGTATAATGCAGCCTTAAATAAAAAATGCTTTGAAAGAGTATTGGCAAAATAAGTTTGAAGTTGAAATTCTCTCTGGGCTCCATTTCAGCAATTTTTTGGTAATGATTCCGCTACATAAACACCTGAGCATTTGCTTTTCACCGTTTTGCCTTTTAGTATCAGTCAGGTTCTTGAGAACAAGTTTGAGGTGGAGGTTTGATGCCCTAATCACTGCAATTTGATAAAGTGTGTCTGTTGAGTCATGGATGCAGTTAATGTTTTTGTTACTGTGTCCTCAGTAATCCTCATGTTACTTGTCTTGAGTGTGAGGACGAGTTACTCAATGTCAATACATTGGCTGTTTATGTGTTTGTTTTTTCTTTTCCCATTGAGCAAGCCTGTTCTCAGAAAGCTGATGTTTTTATTGGTGTGTTTATCAATCTTAGTAATTTAGTTGCTAGAGAAACTGTAATTGCAGATCAGCTGGTAACTGGTAATTCTCTTTCCTTTGACAGACCTGGGAAGATCCAAACCATAGAGATAACAATACAGGATGTTGTGGGGATAATGATCCTATTGATGTTTGTGAAATAGGTTCAAAGGTATGTCTTTATCGGGATTAATTGAATTTATCAGGGTTAATTTAATAATTTAGTAATAACTTTTGGAAGAGAAGGGCAGATGGAAAACGAGAAAAGATGGTAATAGTCTCAGGGGATGACAAAAGTATGAATAGAGGATCTGAGGAGGGAATAGGTAAGGAAATGTTAGATTTTTAAAAAAGGAGGATTTGGAAAAGTTTGTGTACTGGATAAAAGGGACTATAAGAGAGCACCACCCTGAAGTTCTGTTCGTGGACAGTGAGTTTTGAGTGAAGGAAGAAGGGGGTTAAGATTTTGGGGGAAGGAAAAGATTTCTTTCTTTTTCCCCCTGTTAGTAGTACTAGAGCTAGGAATAGGATTCTGAAAGACAAAGTATGGTGATATCATGCACATAAAATTACAAGGTCAGACCCACAAAGGAGGTGGGTAGGTTTGTGTTTTCTTGTGGATGCAGACAGAAGTAGATCCCTCTTCTCCAGAGGAGAAGAGAGGAGCTTGTTGCAGAGTTATGAGATACGGAGTGACTGTATGAAAAAGAGGTGCAGCAAACACTGTTAGTAGGTATAGGGGAAAGGCTTAGCTCTGTGGTATCAAAGGTGGGGTTGTGAAAGTGATGAGTTTGGAAAAGGGATCTCTTGGGATATTTTGGGTAGGGGGAAATTTAAGTGGTGACCCCAGCAAAGGTGGCTTTATTTGAGGAAAGGAACCTAAAGCTGAATTTCAAGGGATCCAGAAAGTTATAAAGGGAATAATGGCTGCTTGGGCGAAGGTTCCCAGTAAAATGCAAAAAAGAGTTGTGCTCGTATTTTTGGGGAAAGGATCTGTGTTTATATGTGTATATTGGAGTCTAGAGGAAGGAACAGCAAGAGATAGATTAAGAGTAGAGGAAGTAGAGAGCCAAGAGGCAGAAAGGAGTTAAAAAAAGAGCCTGGGATAGTTTTGACTTCCAGTTTGGGGTGAAGATCAAGAAGGTGTGGGGGAAGCAGGGTAGAAGAGAAGGAAAAATTTTCTAGCTTGTGTTGTCTACTTAAATAAAGGTGACTGGAGAACTGAGGGTTGAAGAATAGCAATGGCGGGAGAAAGGTTAGTAATCTTAAATAGATCTATACTGGGATTACAGATCTATCTTGCAATTCTGTTAGCTGCTGGTCAAAAATACACTATAACTGTTTTGTTTGTAAGGTAAACAGGCAATTCTATGTAGTGTTTTGCAAACCTTTGTAAGATTATGTTCTGTTTCAGATTCGTTCTTCTGGTGAGATTGTTCAGGTGAAGGTCTTGGGCGTTTTAGCTCTTGTTGATGAAGGAGAGACAGATTGGAAGATAATTGCTATCGGTGTGGATGACCCTGAAGCTCAGAAAATCCATGGCAAGTATTTTTATCTTTCTCAAAGCAAGTTATGTCAGCAAATGCACGGTAGAATGATACCTGAGTTTAGACTATCCAGGACAAGAAGAGGCAGATAGCAGAAAGGCAAGACTTTGTTTATTTTGTTTTGTTATGTTTAAATCGGGTGCTTCCTTCTAGGAGGGCATATGTGCTTTCACACTAAGCTTTTGAAAAGGTTCACTTGGATTTTCAAGAGGACCTGTCATGCAGAAAGTCTTTTGACTTCTGAAACACAACTGCCTTAGAAAGCGACTTCTTAAATATTACAGGCTTATGTCCTGTGTAATAGTGCATATTTACCCACTCAGATTATGTAGCACACTGCTGTTTTCCTTGTTGAAAGTGTTTGTTCCTTTTATATTTGCAGGCATTGTGTTGCATTCTGAAAAGAACTGTACGCTTCCAATGTTTTGTCACTGGTAACTGGTTACTTCCAGGGTTTATTGCCGAGTATGAACAACTAGGTTTCACCTTTTAGCTTGAAAATTTGCAAAGTAAACTGCTACTGCAGTCCACCTTGATGATCAGCCTTGATGATGACTAACTGTGCAGGGGAAAATATCCTGTCCAGACTTGTCCCTGTGACCATGCTTCTAGTATGCAAATGGAATTCAAGTACTAAAGTGTGTTTATGAGAGTAGCACCAGGTGTAATTCTGCTTGCAGAGTGTTTGTTAAGAAGATGATACAGATGTGTTAAAACATCAGCAGGGTTTTTACAGTACAGGTAAAGTGCAGCTTTTCTCTGGATAAATGGAGGTTCACTTCCTCAAATGCAGTGTCACTGGGAATCGTGTGGAGGTTTGTCTAAAAGTTGTTAAAGATTGTTATGAGACCAAAAACCATATATCCCATCAGGTATGTGTGATCAGAACCTGCTCTTTGTTGGCAGGGAGTACCAAGGCTCAGAGTGGCTTTTATGTAGGAATAGGGCTATCCAGTAGATTTTTAAGGAATTTTGTTTCTTGGCCATTGAGGCTTTTTCCTGGTTTCTGAATCTGAAGTGTATCACTAGACTGGCCCTTCATTCTCAGTTTTCTTGCAGGTTGCTTAGACATGGAGAATACTTGGCCTGTGGGGAAAGAAGGGGAGAAGAGGAAATGAGGAAAAGGAGCCTCCTGGGTTGATGCTGATTAAAATAATGGGCAGATGAATTACTGCATAGTGTTTATGACTCTTTAACTACTTTGACAGTTAGAGATTAAGTTCAGCTTAAGGAAATAGTAAGTAATAGTTTGCTGTTAACGTTAGTATCAATTTAAACCTCTATAATGTGCAATGAAATGTGATGTAAGTATTAGTTAAAAGACAAGTAATTAGCACTTTATATCTATACATTGTTCTGTTTAATTTTTGCCTTTTATTCCTTAACAATTTCTGAGAGAGCTTAATCAGAAGAGTGGGTGAGAGAATTTAAAAGGAGCCCACTAAGTAGGGGTAAAACAGGCACAGTTTATGCCACCTGGTTAAGTAGCTCTATTGGAAAGCCCTCTGGGTTTTTTGGGTTTTTTTCAGGTAATGACTGATTTGTCAGCTGTGTTACAGCTTTAGTTTGTTTGGGAGGGGAGTAAGAGTTTTAGTCTTGTTACTTAAAAAAAACCTCAAAACACAACAAAAACAAACACACAAAAAAACCCAACAAAATTCCAAAAAACCCCAAAATGGGCAGACCATTGCCTGTAGTTGATTCCTGTGTGCAGGAGAATAGATCAGAGAATAGATGCAAAACTTCAAGAAGAGAACTGTCCTTCCTTCTGAAGTTCAGAGAAGTGCAGAAATACTTATCCAGTTTAATATGATTTCCCTTTGGGATTGGAGTTGCAGTTCAGGATTTACAAAAGCAAAGAAAAAGGGGAGAAAAAAAAAAAAGCCCCCATCTGCTTTCACAAAACGTGACTGGCTTGCAGTGTTTAACAGCAATCCTTCTTCAGCCTGAAAACAAACAAATCTGTTGGAGTAGGCAGTACAATATGTCCTTTTATACTTGTTTTTCCCCCTTTCCAAAGATGTTAATTATTTCAGTATAAAGGGAGAGCAGCTACAGATAAAACGGGTATCTCCCTCAATAATTGACGTGCTGCTGTGTTACGGTGGTGGCCTCCTAGGGAAAGATGAGGCTAAGTGTTGCCTTCTAAGTCTGTCCAGTCACTTTTGCATCATTTACTAAACGTTTAGAATTGGACTGAGAATCATCACATTTGCTTTCAGCTCAGTATGTGCACAGCCCCCAGTGAACATTTGGAAAAGCTAATTCTGAGACACCAGAGCGGTGATTACTTGCAAACCCCATCCTGAGCCCGCGCAGTGTGTTAACTCCTCTTGCTGGTTTAAGCACACCCCAGGTACTCTGTATATTCTCCTTCTGGGATTGTGATCGTTCTCATAAGTGCAGTTGATTTTTCTGAGACGTCACAGAACTTAAAACTGAGCAGTCCCAACTTCTGAGCAGTCCTCATTGTTTATTCATAGCGCTCCACTGTACTGTGTCCTGCAGGCATTTATTGATAAATACTGGTTCAAATTGGAAACCCTGCCTAGAACCCTCACACAGAACAATGAGTTTATAGTGACAATACCCAGGAATGATAAGCAATGCTTAGCACCTATTCAAGTGGGAACTGTGTCATCAGTGGGAATAGCAGGGGTTTAGTGTCTTTTTGGACTAATTTTGGAAGGTAATTTGTTTGAAGTTACAGCCCTTTACACTGGTGGGCATAGGGACAGTCTCACTCCAAATAAAAGCTGTATGTCAGATGCAGGTGTCTGTATGAGAGTTTTTTAGACTAAAACTGGACATCTTCAGATTTATTTCTTTCAATAAGATCTGTCTGTGTGGCTATCTGAAAACTACTTTTTGCTCAGGCAGTTGATAGGCAGATGGGCATTAGCTGACCAGCAAAGCAACTTCAGACCCAAACAGGTCTAGGAAAGGGCCTAAAAGCTCCCTGCACACTGAAACACAAAATCTTGGTGTTGTAATAGACCTGGCTGCATTTTTTTGTGTGTGTGTGTATATGTGGTGGTGATGTGTTTTGTTTGTAAAATACTAGCCAGGAGAAGCAGCAAATTCTTGGAGTGGAAATGCTGCTTATCTGCTTATCTCACAATTTGGATTGAATTTAATATCTTGGAATTCACATACATATCTGATGTGGTTTGTAAGGTTGGGCTCAGAAAGGATGAGTGATATTTTCGTGCTCTAACTTGGTCTAAATGTATATGGTATGTTCATGTTGGACAAGAGGTTTTGTAAATCACTGGCAGTTGAAGCAGGAAGTGATTTTAAAGCAGCTTATGAGAAGTCTGACTCTGAAAAGGTCATTTTACCTTCCCTGAGGAAATTGGACAAATCTTGTACGCTGGATGGCATTTTGGAGGTGATTTACCGGCCTGGAATCTTAGCAGCTGTTTTTTGCTCTCTGGAAGGATGTCTGGATATATTCAACAGCAGGTGGTGATGTCTGCTGGCTTTGTTGTGCTACCTTTTGCTGGCACTGGTATAGTTAACTGTGCCGTGTTGCGATGCTTCTTTTCCAATGTGCAACTCAAGACTGACTTTTTGAGTTAAGTGATCAAACCCTAAATGGCAAAACCAAAACATATTGCCTACTTTGTACCATATATTGTTACAGCCTCTTGCGTGTGAGTGTATTTATATGCAGAGCAGCAGCAGAGGCCCTGAAAACCTTTGTTGTGGATTTGTGTAAGCATTCAATATAAAGAAATTAATTATCTGTACTGAGGCTCCCCTCCTACCCCCTCACACCATGCTGCACAAAATACACCAAATGCCTTTATATGGAATGTAGCTGCTGCTTCCTGTAAATGTTTATAAGATGTTATTAAAAACATATGTCCTCTCTTCCCACAGACCTTGTTTAGAAAGCTTGCTGCAAGCATGTTGTTTTAGCTTTGCTTGCAAGAAGCAGCATCTGTTGTACTAAAAATGGTAGTTTTGTACAAATGCTTTTGTTGCTCTCTTTTGTAAAGCCAGATAGAATTGGGATCGGCGTTTGCATTGGCTCACTCCCTCGACAGAGAGCTAGCAGCAGTTGTTTGTGCCAACCTCTGGAGGTTTTCCTTATTGAGACTAAACCGCAACCCTTAATGTGATTAGCCATCTCTTTTTTAACCCTTGGTGCCCAGAAAAATGGGACCTATGGCTGTGTGTTGGCAATATACAGAAATTGCCACCTAGAGCCTGGGGGGAACGTGCTGATAATGTGCCTGCAGGAGTGTAACCTTTCTGCTCCGTCACTCTGGGCAGGGCTTGCTTGCAGGGGTGACACTGCAATAGGCTGGGTACGTACTTGCTACTCCTGTGCTTGCTGGGCCCATTTTGACATCAGTGTGAGTACGTTGCTCCAAGGGAAGGTAAGCAGTCAGGGTCAGAAAGAAGTGTCTACCAGCGTCTGTTGTGGAAAAGACATCTAACTATATTTTTTTTTGTTTTTAATCATAGTATGTAGGTAGCGTCTGTAGCTACTACTGCAGTAACTCATTGTGCTGCTGATGGTGATCTTTTCTTTTACCTTTCTTTGCTTACTCTTTTATGAGTGTATTTTTCTTCTTCTGCCCCTGATAATCCCAGAGATGCTGTTTGGATTTCAAAGTGGAGGATGAGCTTTCTTTCAAGCTTTTCTATGCCACTTTGTAACTGAAGAGGTAGCTCCTACTTTCCATATACTTAGTGCTATGTGCTGACTCCACAGCAACGGGATTGATATTTTTTTTTTTTTTTGGTTGCACTGTTGCACTTTTTCCTGCTGATTGTCACCAACTCCTATAATAAAGAATAGTGAAGTGAAGCATGAGGATGAAGGAGAATACTTGCAAGGAACCAATTAGATAAAAGCAACCACTGTCCCCCCCTTCTTATTCTCAAAACCAGAATATACAATAGTGTAGGGGACGTATAATGCTGTAGCCTCATTCTGTGTAGTCATTTTACCCAGACAAGGTATTTTCCGGTAGAGAGAGTGTGAAATTCAGAGAGATGATTCTATCCATGAAGATAGTCATCCCTATCTTAAGGAGGTAATGAAAGCCTGCTCCAAAGCCTATTCTAATATTGGAGTTCTTTAAATAAATATAATCAAAGCCTATAGGTAAGGAACAACAGATGGGTAAGGGCCCAAGTGTCAGTAGACAATAAAGCACTTTTGATGAACGGGTTTTTATGGGAATAGGAGGCAAATAACCAAGTAGGAGGAATGGAGAAGCAGCATTAGGAGAGATGTTTGCTGGAACAGGAACCAGAAAAAAGGAGCAGCAATCTGAGAAAGAGTCCCTGAATTTAAGTAATGTTTGGAGATGGAGACTTGGAGTTCATCCACTGTTGGGAGCCAAGGAAATCGTTGCAGCAGCCTGGTTTGCTCTACAGACTTGAGGAGATAGTGTCTTTTCAACAAGTACTAGAAATTTTTGGGTTCAAAACCTCACAGGAGAGGATGTGACAAGGACTCAAGATGGGAGGAGGGATATTCCCTTGCTTGGAGAGAACAGGATGATACACTGGAGCCCTGTAACTGATTTGAATTGGAGCTGCAGTTTTATTAGTGCCCAAATGAAGCATCCTGCCTCCACCCTTTTCTAAATCATTCCTTCTTGGCTGGTCTCACCCACCCCAGTGAAAGGCTTCTGGTACTCTTAAACATGTATTCCAGCTAGAAGACCTGCCTCTAGCACAGCCTTATGTGCCCTTGCTTTTTTTTGGGATTCTGCCAATGAAACTCCCTAATCTTCTACAGGCAGATGGCCAGCAGCCAAGTTCAAAATATGTTCTACTCCAAGTCCATAAACACGTAGCCCTATTAAGTGCGTGCGGAAGCAAAAAATTTACATGGGGTTCTTCAGAGTTTTATGTTTTACTGTTTGGGTACTGTGTGATCCAGTGGAATTTGGAAGTGACATCTGCCGGATATCTATGAGCATTCAGCATACCTTCTCACATAGGTTTGGTCTCACAGTTCGGTTCACGTCATCTCTCTTGGTGGTCTATTGAGAATTGAGTGGTCTGCAGCGCAAGGCTTTTTTCCTTCTCTTACTGTTCTCTTTTGAAATACTTGAATGTCTTTGTTCAGGTTCACAGACTAGATTTTGAAGAGACATGTAGGCACTTAGAGATGGAAAGCACATGACTAGATGTCAATCCTGTGGACTAAGAAACTCTGAAAATCAGTTTTATGGGACTGGACAGACAGAAGAGTATCCATCAGGAATTACAGCTAACCAGGAGGCATCAGTGAGAGAAGAGAATGCAGTAGCCAAGCAATATGGAGAGGGAGCAAGAGAGGGAATGAGATGCCAGGGAATCAGGGAGGGAGAGATGAGCAAGTGACTTGCAGAACACTAGAGAAGGAGAATAACACTGTGGAAGGTGGCCTGGGCAGAGTGAGGTTATGAAATAGCTGGAAGACTGCGTGCACTGCACAGCAATAAAAAATAATCTCCCATTTCCATCAGAAGTGACTGTGGAAAGAAAATAGATGGAAAGAGAAGGATTACACTAGCTACAAAAGATACTTGGCTTCCAGAAAGGACTAAATTCTTTATTGCGGCAAAATTAATTACAATTAAATTGAAGGCTTTTCCATGTAAAAATGTTGCCAGAGAGTTAATTTGCCAGGGGGCTGATAGGACCACCTCATTGCAAGTGATAGGAGTGATGGTAGTCTCACAGGACAACCCAGTAAAATTTGATGTGCACAGCAGAAGTAAATGTTTAAGATCATGAACTACATCTTTGTTATAGCAGTATAGTACTCGAGCAGAATTACTGAGTAACTGTTTAATCTCTCTGTATCCACTGGGCAATGTTCATCTCTGCCTCTCAAGGGTGTCCTGCAAATGGCACGCGTTCCTCTTTGTGTCCTGTTCCATTTTTGCACGGTAGGATTACAGAGGTAAAGGTAGAATTAGCTTATCACTGCAAGTATGCAGGTATCACAGGGTTATCAGCAGAGTTAGTGTTTAGTGCTTCTGGCGCGTATATGTCTTGTATATAATGGGTGGAATTTGGAAATAATGTGACAGAGGGATGCCTTTAATATAACTTTGAGAAGTCAAGCCTGTACTTTGTTTTCAAGTGCTGGTTTAAAAATCCATGTGTTGAAATTCTTTTTACTAGCTATTCTTCCATTATCAAAAAATGCCTGTAGTCCCTGCAGTTGCTGAGGAAAAAAAAATTACCTCACTGAATAAGTATTGCAAGAGGTACCTACTGAGATGAAAGCCTATAAATACGGAATTCTCTTCCTCTCCTGTCACAAGTATGGTCCTTTTATTCATTGTCCCGTTGGGTCTTAATTAATGAAGGGCAGGAGGCAACTGGTTTACCTGTTTAGTGTGGTTGTGAAATCATAAGATATCAACTATGGGCAGCTAATGTAATAAAGTGAAGTTCCCCAATGACTTTGAGAGTGCTCAGTGAAATCAAATTGCTTGCAGATCCTTTATAAGACTTTAAAAAAATCAGTGTTACAAAAATTGTGAGTACAAAAAAAAAAGTAAAAATGACCATTCCTTTCTTTTTTTTTTTTTTTTAAATCTACAGATATTGATGATGTCAAGAAGCACAAACCAGGTTACCTTGAGGCTACGATTGATTGGTTCCGATTATATAAAGTTCCTGATGGAAAACCAGAAAATCAGTTTGCTTTTAATGGAGAATTTAAAGACAAGGTGAAGATAATCCAAAATTAAAGATGCATCTTTCTGTCATGTGGCCTCTTTAATACATCCTAGAATTTTTGGAATTAAAAGGAGGAGGTTTAGCAAAAAGAAGTTTTATACAAGGGATCTTTGAATCCAATTTATTAGGCTATAAATAAATAATGTTTGCTGCCTTCTATTTTATTCAGGAAAAATGCATTGGTTATTAAAGGAAGTTGCAAAAATAATCCTGATGAGACTTACACATGCATCTGTATGTTTGTAGATCTTTTTTTCACAGCATTTTCATTCTCCCTGTCAGGAACGAACAAAGTGTCTTTTCAGGTAATTTTTCAGTCCTGATTGATAATTTTTCCTGACTTTTTTTTAAGGCTGTGCAGTTTGAGACAGACAATAGGTTCCGGCCTTTTTTGTATTCAGTATTTGCTCAAGTGTGTAAAAACATTTGAGCTGGTTTTGGCTTGAAGGCTGAAAAAATATTTTTTCCCTTTCTTAGAAAAAAATGAATGATGTTTTAAACTATCTACAGTAAAAATGGCTAGTGGTTTGAAAGGAGAGCGGACCTGGGAATAGACCTCGCTGAAGAAAATACCTGGATTTTTTCCAGAGGAAATTGGGTGTGATTTGAGTAAAAGTGCTTTGCAAATTGTGTATTGCACACTCTCTTTAGATTATTTTTGGCAAAGAATCGCAGGTTCTTAATGAGTGATGTCCATTTGTCAGCTAGTTCAGCCTTGCAGTGTGCTATCAAAGTTATAAAATGCCTTCTAACCAGCACAGCCAACTTTGCATGTTTTGTCTGGTGAAAGAGATGCCCTGACTCCCCTCTGCACTAAAACTGTCTTTTAAATCAATCAAATGTAGAGTTGTAATGCTTGATAACCTGATCTCTCCCCTGTTCTCCCAGGAACTGCTCTTAGAGATTTTCCTGCTCTGTAAAGCAAGAGTGTTGCTCCATAGTGACAATTTAACGGTATATCCCTGTCAGGCCATTGGAGTTCAGGCTGGAGGCACTAAATGCCCTGAGATAGCTGGGTTGGGAGCACTTGAATAATTCTCAAGTATTTCTAGAGACCCAAGATGTGGCGAGGCGGCTGTGGCTGCGCTCCAGCAGCTCTGGTGAGGTTCACTGTGTTCCAGTGGCATTTTGCCAAGTCGCTCCTTGTTAGGAAATGTGAATGTTCTGTTGGCAGCTTTTTGCAAACCAGTCCAGATCCCATCATCTGGACGCCGAGGGCTTGTTTTACGTTAGTTTTTTGAAGCTTTTTCATCCGCCCCCAATATTACTTTTGTTTTAAACAAACAAAAACTGTTAAGCAGCTGACGTGTTGCATTGTTGCAAATGCTCAAGTATATGATTGGGCAATTAATGAAGTAAATGCAAATTTTGCCACTAGAGGGGAAACCTTAACTCTGACCCTGATGTGCACGCGTAACAGAGGAGTCATAGCTCACACACTTTGTCCCATTTAGGACCTGGGACAGTTTTCTACAGCTGTAGGTGTCTGCTTAGCATCTAGTGCTGATTTCACTTTTTTTGTGCAACCTTCGTGTTTTCTGGCTGTGGACTGAGGGAAGGTCCTGAATGTGTTGCCAATGTATTTGATAGATAGCGAAGTTTGTTTCTTTTCATAAAAAAGGGTGTTATATTTTCCAGAAATTTAATGAGGCCTCAAAGGAGACCCCTTAAAAAACACATGAAACAGTATGTTTTAATGAACTACTTCTGTGGCTTTTTTTCCTGTTTAATAACATTTTAAATCATAAAACTTCTCCTTGATGTAAACTAGGATTTTGCTGTTGAAATTATTAAATCCACCCATGAATACTGGAAAGCTTTGCTTCATAAAAAAGCTGATGGAGGTACTATTAAGTGGTAAGTATCCAGTCATGTCTTTTCCTCTTTGTATTGTGCTAGTACTGGTGGTATTCAACATGTGGCAGCTGTGCATGAACTGCCTAGTTCTTTTATTTTGAGATGACAGGAGTACTCATGGTTTTGATTCGTAATTAATTGATAACAGACTATGATTGACTAATTGCACGTTGTATGACAATGATTTACTGGTAAGTAGTTCCAAAAATCTGTTGATTATAGAAAACATAGGTTACTTCAACTTTTGAGAAATGGCCTCAGAGTGTTTATTTGGGATGATTTTGGGAGAATCTCAGTATCCCATGCAAATCCTCTTGTCACTGTTTATTCCACCCTTCCATGCTGCAGTGCTGTGATGCAGCATTCTTTTGCAGCTTAACATTCCGGATTTTTTGGTTCTCTGGAATGAGAGAACCAAATTCTCTCAGTAAGGTAGTAAATTCTTTACTAGACTTGGGCCTGATCTAAATTAAAATGGACTTTATTAAGCTCTCTGAACTGATTTGCGTTGGCAGTTCTGGCACCAGAGGCCCTGAAGAGCAGGCAGGTATCTTTCCTTTGTGCTTTCCGTGGGCCGTAGATTGCCATTAGCTAAACCGGAGGGCAAAGGTTGTGGGGGAAGCTGTGCTCAGATACTCACTGTTGCCTTCTACTTTATTGGGAAAATGTGATTTTTCTCTGTCTTTCTTGAAGCTGATTGAAAACCTTAGCAGTTGGACAGGTTCTACTTCAGCATGGCAAGAATACTGTACTATAATATTAAAATTTTGGTCTTGATGATTTCAGAGGCACTTTGAGCTTCATGTTTATGAAATTAAAAAATAATCAAAATTGCAACCTTGCTTTGAGGAATTGAACTTCTTGCCATTTACCATGTAGGACCTTAAAAACTCATGACCAAACTCACTTTTGGTGTGAAAGGATATATATTCATTGGGAAACGTTTCTGCGAAGTATTTGGTCCCAGAGTTGGTCTGCTCTCTGACAGCAGTACGGGTATTCAGAATTTTGACCTGTTTTTTCCTTCTTGTTGGATACTGCAGTCAGGTTACTGCAAACCAAGGGTGTCTTGCCACAGAGTCTGTCCAACCTTCAAGACACAAGAGATGGAGGAATAGTCATACCATCTGTGCTAGCCGTCTAGGTGTTCTTCAACTCCCTTGGGAAGTGCCAGTTTATCTCTGCTGACTTTTTTCGGGGGGGTTTAGTTTCTTGACTGTGGTCCTCTGAACTGTCCCCAAGTTAGCTGCCAGAAGCACTGAGTGTGAGCACTGCTTGCATTAATATAGAGCATATAGCCCCAAACCCCCCTCAAACCCAAAGAAACAAAGCGTACCCCTCCAGTCCCTTCCAGCATTACTGGTTACATTTGTGTTTTTGACTTGCTCTTTTCTCGCAGATACACATTTCTGAGCTCTGTAAGTGAAGGTGTTTTTTTCCAAAGGTACTTAATTGTGTGTGTCTCTTTTCCACCAATTGATAAAACATGTTTTTAATTTTATTTTTCAGTACAAATGTTCTGGTGAGTGGCAGCCCATTTTGTTGCAGTGAGGAGGATGCCCGATCGATTGTACAGTCGGTAAGTTAGATAATATTTACTTTTTTCCCCCACCCTTTTTTAAAAGTGATTAATATGAAATGCAGATTCAGAGCTCCAAAACTGAAATAAAGTAGCTAGACTGAAATTGTCCTTAAACAAAAATTTAACACAAAGTAAAAGGAAGAGCATAAAGGTTGTGGGGGAAATGTAAGCGTTAGAATATAAACCTTTCATTGCAGTGGTCCAATTGTGCTTTCTGGCAGCTTCATTAATGTTCTGGTGGGGTTTTTTTGTTGTTTAGTTTTATTTTTTTCCTCCCTCTGCAGTGCTGTTTCTTCTGATCCTGAATAGCAAGATGGACTGCTATTTGTATCTTGCCTGCTGTCTTCTCTGTCTCCCCTGTTGCCATGAGTTACCACCCAGTGTTAGAACTCATTGACTAGATGACTGTAGTCCCTAATCACTAAAGGGATCCTTTGTTTGTCTACTTGCATAATTAAATGCATTGCTGTAAGAGAGGGGGATGCTTTTCTGAATGTTTCTTAAAGAATGCCTGTCATATTCTGAAAATTAACATAAAATTAAAGCATGCAGGTTTCCTGTTCAGGCAAGAAAGACGTCCTGCAGTTCTGATGCTTTCAAGTGCGAATGCCAGTGGAGGAGAATTTCTTCCATTTAAAAATAAGCTAGTTTGGGTGCCAGAAATTAAGCAAAGTTACCAGAAATTATATGGAAGAAAGTACCCCCAAGTATTACTTTTTTTTTTTTTTTTTTTTAACATATGCCATGATTGAGCCTGTGCTCATGGCCACATGGGCATGGCAGGTATGATGTACGTGTGTGTGACTGCCTGGGCAGCCACTGTTTTGCCCTAGTAGTCACAGTAGTTACGCAAGTTCAGGTGTCAAAGGAGGTGCCATCCACTGTCTGTGCAGTTAACAGTCCAACAGAGCTCTACTCAGAATGTGTTGTCCTGGGTGATGTTTTGTCACAACCAAAGAAGACTGTCTGTTGCAAAGAAATGTTGGTTTAATTCATAAGTGTCAAATCTAACTGGTTTTCCTAGTCAAGTCTCTTGCTTTCAGCATTTCTTTAGGAGTACCTTTATGGTTGCTCTTGTGAATGTTGATTAATGAGACTGTAAGTTTTAAATGAAAGAAAAACTCATTTTGGAATGCAAATATGTTTTTAGACAGGTCAGTCACAGCTGTAAGCAAATCTTTACCTCCTCTGTACTTTCAAATTTACAGTAACTTTTAGGGAGTGTTTAAATGCAACTAAAATTTCAAGTTCAACCATATTTGGATGGTGACAAACCCGCAAACGTTTGAACCTTTTGCGTTCAGTGCCGTTTGTACTTTTTGAAGCATGTAGAGTAAATAATTTTCTGTTTAAATCAGCAGTATCCGTTATTTTGTCTCTTAATAACAAACAACAAATTTAACAACAACAAAAACAAATTTAATTTTTTTGGGGGGGGAGATTAGTAAAACCAGTTTATAAAATAGGTACCTTGTCTAAAACTCTAATGTCTTTTTTATTTTGAGTGCATGCCACCTTATCAAGTAATATCCCTTCCTGGCTTTTTTGTGCCTCACATTTATTTTCTCTAAGTGATACTGTTTTTGTCAAGTTGTCATCACATGCTCCTTTCCATCATTCTGTTTCAGTTCAGTCTAAGTATTCTAATTGTGTCTTAGTAAGCTACTGACTCTTGGTACTTTTCTGAAAGGGGAAATACGCAATACTCTTTTTAATACTGTTCATACAGTGTGCAATTTCCAGTCTACAATAACTAAAAAGGTAAAATGCTCTTGAAATATGAATGGTGGACAGTCAAACTCTAAATATAAGCAGGGAGGTTGACTTACACATTTTAAGCAGGTATCTTTTTGTCTAGTACACTACACTGCCCACTTTGGTTGTCAGGCATTCATCTCTTTCAAAAAGTGAAAGTACGTGAGTGTTGGCTGCAGAATTTTAATGGCTGTGGTAATTTTAAATGAAAGCTGCCTGTGTCTATCAGTCTGGAGCTTTTTTTTGTTGTTGTTGGTTTTTTTTTCTTTTTTAGCTAAAAGCAGACACATTTTCTTCACGTTTATGTCCATCCAGTAACTTCTGGATAAAAACAGAAGAATGAAAGCTGAGGTAGAAATTTTGTATGCAAGTACAGTGAGAAACATATTTCAGCTACTGTAAAATTTCTGAGCTACTAGGGCAGCGAGAGCTGGTTCCCTACAATTCTGTTCATTGGGTCAGTCTCCAATTATGGAGTTTTTGAGTGGATAATTGCCTTAAATCAGGTATACTGAGTTTTCAAGAAAAAAAAAAAACAAACTAAAACAAGCAACCCCCAAACAAACAAAAAAGAATACCCCAAAAGGCAATGTTCAGTATTGTTATGAACCAATTTTTATGGTGAGCGAGAGAACTATAACTAAGAACCAAATGGACAACAAACAAATCCTTACCAAGTGCTTGCCAAATTGTGCACTAATCAGAATTTCATATAGATTTTGATTTGGTAGTTCTGAATATAACCCTGTTGATTTCAGTAGTATTTATTGAGCTGTTATTTGACCTTTTGTTATTTTACTGATGTGGGGCTAGAACGGCTTGTCTGTGTTGGGGAATTTCCACTCCAGGGAGTTACCTTCTAGACAGGGGGCATGTGTACTGTCATCTGTATTGGTTGCAAAATAGGAATGATTCTACACCTGGTGAAGTTGTCATGTCCAGTCAATCCCAAAGAGATCGAAGATAATCTGTGCATGTGGGAATGCATACTGAACATTGGAACCAGCCAAAATTACACAAGCCTCCTGCAACTACAAATTCAGTTGAGTTTTAACACTAGACGGTGAAAATTTCTAGTGTTCTCTAGCCTCTGAAAATTGTTTCATCTCTTTCTCAGCTCCAGTGTTAGTCTATGTTGAAAACTAAACCCAGGAGGAATACAGCTTTGTAGCTGAATGTGTTAGTGCGAAGATGTACTGTTTATTTCAGGCTTTTAAGTGTTGCCATCTGTAAAACTGACCAGGACAGCCAAACCTTTGTTTAACATTAATCCTGAGCACTGCTTGCTCATTTGCTCTGTGAAGAAGCTGCTGAGGACTTTGCAAGTTGGAAAATCTCCAATACAATCTATATTTAGTTAGTAGAGCAGTGTTTCTTGGATTTATCACGTAACTCTTCCCTTATAATACTAGAAAGTGAACTAGGAAAGCTTTGCTAGATGAGATCTCTTTTTGATAAAATGCAGAACAGTATCTAACAGAGGAAAATCTTTTCCTGATAATTTAAAAATCCCCAACAAAATTTGAATCTGTATACTTAATGTGTTTCAAATTAATTCAGATCTAAGCAGGAAAGTCTGTTACCTGCCTTTCTCCCAACATGTTTTCTGTGAGGACATTTCCATTTGGGACTTAGAAGCAGAATTTTCTGTTCAGTGTCCAGTTGTGAAACAAAAGATGGGTGGGGTTTTTGCTCTGTGTGTTTTTTTCTTTTGGTTTTTTTTGTTTGTTTGCTTGGGGTTTGGTTTTTTGGGGGCAAAGTGTGTGTGTTGGTTTTTAAAACTATTTAGTTAAGTTTTTTTAAACAGTTTTCCAAATGAAAGTATTTTGTAGTGAAGAGATTCCTTTTCAGTGGGATGAGTTTTTGATCTGCTCCTGGTGGGAAGGTGCCGAGTCCTACCTTAGAATTTCTGAGCAGTTATCCCAGAAGTGGCAGACACCTACTTTTTACATGGTCACCACTGGTTCTCCCTGCCTTATGAGATAAAGATTTGGTTTTACTGGAAAGAGAGAGCATGGTCTGGTGTTAAGGCCTGGAAGGTACTTTCCATAGAGTGCAAGAGCTCTCAATCCCCAGGTGTAAGAAATCAGGAAAGCACAGCAGAAGACTGGCATGGATGAGTCAAGACCTGCTGGTCAAACTAAAGGGCAAAAAGGAAATGCACAGGCAGTGGAAACCGGGCAGGTGTCCTGGGAAGAGTATAGGGATGGGGTCTGGAAGGCCAAGGCATGGCTGGAACTGAACATGGCAAAGGACACAAAGAATAATAATAAGGGCTTTTAAAGGTATGTCAGCCGCAAAAGGAAGGTCAAAGATAGTGTACCCCCTCTGATGAACACGACTGGCAAATTGGTAACAACAGACAAGGAGAAGGCTGGAGTACTCAACAACTTTTTTGCCCCAGTCTTCACTGGCAGTCTCTCTTCCCACACCACTCGAGTGGATGGACTACAAGGCAGGGACTGGGGGAGCCAAGTCCTTCACGTTGTAAAGGATCAGGTTTGTGACTGCCTGAGAAACCTGGACATAAAGAAGTCCGTGGGACCTGACAAGATGCATCCCAGAGTCCTGAGGGAATTGGCTGATGTAACTTCCAAAACAGTCTCCATGATACTTGAAAAGTCCTGGCAGTCAGGTGAAGTCCCTGGTGAATGGAAAAAAGGAAACATTGCACCCATTTTTAAAAAGGGTAGAAAGGAGGACCCTGGGAACTACTGACATGTCAGCCTCACCTCTGTGCCTGGGAATATCATGGAACAGATCCTCCTTGAAGTTATGCTAAGGCATGTGGAGGAAAGGGAGGTAGTTCGAGGCAGCCAGCATGGTTGCAACCAAGGGCAAGTCTTGCCTCATCAACCTAGTGGCCTTCTACAGTGGCTACATCAGTGGACAAGGGAAGAGCTAGAGTCTAGCTGGACTTCTGTAAGGCTTTTCACGTGGTCTCTCACAACATCCTTCTCTCTAAATTGAAGAGATAGGGATTTGATGAGTGGGCTGTTCGGTGGATGAGGAATTGGTTGGATGCTTGCATACAGAGAATAGTGGTCAATGGCTCAGTGTCCAAATGGAGATTGGTGACAACTGGTGTACCTCAGGAGTCTGTATTGGGACCAGTACTGTTTAGCATCTTTGTCAATGACATAGGCAGTGACATCAAGTGCACCCTCGGCAGATCTGCAGAGGACACCAAGCTGAGTGGTGTGGTTATATGCCTGGTGGTTTGGATGCCATCCAAAGGGACCTGGACAAGCTTGGCCCATGTGAACCTCATGAGGTTCAACAAGGCTACGTGCCCGGTCCTGCACCTGGGTCGGGGCAACCCCTGTTATCAGTACAGGCTGAGTGATGAAGGGATTGAGAGCAGCCCTGCTGAGAAGGACTTGGGGGTACTGGTGGATGAAAAGCTGGACATGAGCCGGCAATGTGTGCTCGCAGCCCAGAAGGCCAAATGTAACGTGTCCTGGGCTGCATCAAAAGTGTGGCCAGCAGGTGCAGGGAGGCGATTCTGCCCCTCTACTCTGCTCTGGTGAGACCCCACTTGGAGTACTACGTCCAGCTCTGGAGCCCTCAGTATAGGAAAGACACGGGCCTGTTGGAGCAGGACCAGAGGAGGGTCACAAAGATGATCAGAGGGCTGGAGCCCCTCTCCTGTCAGGACAGGCTGAAAGAGTTAGGGTTGTTCAGCCTGGAGAAGAGAAAGCTCCAGGGAGACCTTATTGCGACCTTTCAGTACCTGAAGGGGGCCTATAAGAAAGATGGAGACAAACATTTTAGTAGGGCAAAAGAGGGTAGAGTCAGACTAGATAAAAGGGCAGAAATTTTTCGTGATATGGGTGGTAAAACACTGGAGCAGGTTGCCCAGAGAGGTGGTAGATGCACCATCCCTGGAAACATTCAACGTCAGGTTGGACGGGGCTCTGAGCAACGTGATCTAGTTGAAGGTGTCCCTGCCTGTTGCAGAGGGGTTGGACTAGATGACCTTTAAAGGTCCCTTCCAACCCAAGCCATTCTATGATTCTAAGACCTGGATTACGTTTGTCATACTGGCACATCCTTTCAGACCAGTCATATAATCCCACTGTGCAGGTAATTATCCCGGGTAAAGTGGGAAAAAGAACACTGCTTCTCCCTTCCCTCCTCACTGGTTTTGACCTGGCCTTCGGTGGATTGAGCTCCATGTCTGCGTGGAGCATGCTCGTGAGGGAATTTCACACCAGTGTAGTTCAGTCTGAGTGCTGCACTGTGCTAAGCCTGGCTGTGTGGGTTCTGGGTCAGTTTGCCTGCCTGCAGGATACTGCAAAGTTTTCATGAAATGTAGTGGTAGGATGTACCACCTGTTGATGTGGAAGACATGGGTGGTCACTGTGCACATTTGTTCTCCTGAAGCTTCAGACAGCTGTAAGCCCTGCTTTTGAGGTCGTTTCTTTTTTGTGTGGTTCATCTAAGCAATTTTAAGTGTAATTAGGGTGGGTTTGTGTCATGGCAAAGGGCAATATCCACATGGTTTTCTGTGCTTGATTTGTGTGTGTGTGAGTGTGGTAGGATTCTTTGTGCTGAGATGCTCTCTGCTTCTTTCCCATCAGTTGTATCAGTTGGAAAACTTGTCTGTTTATGAGGAGCTGACAGAAGAGCAGTGGAGGATTGTTGCTATGCAGTTAACGAGCGTCTTTGTTGTGAGGCAGGTTGCTTCCAGCTGGTGTTAAAATTGGCTATAATTTTTGTCCTTTAAGTAATAGGACAAGTTATGCTGTGTAATACTGCAATTGAATTGTGGACCTGGACTTACAGACCTACATTTTAAAATGATTTGTTACTGTCCACAGAACTGAATCATACTCTGTGAAAATGTGGTTGTAAAAGAGTTTAATTATATATTTTTTAAAATATGTATTTGTATGTTTGCATATATGTAATGTAAATTGTGTGTGTGTATATATTCATATGCACACCCTTCTACTGAAACATATATCATGATGTAATTGGAAAGGCATTTTTACTCTTCCACATGTAAACAGAAAAATCCTGTTAACCTCAAAGACAATACAGTAGGAAAATACCCTTTTCGTTAGGTAAGATGTTAGTCTGTTACTCATTATTAGTGTGTTTGTTCTGTCATTTATGAGCAACCAAGAAATTTGTACAGTAGTTATAGAGGGGGAAAGAAAAAGGGGGAAGTCTTTGAGGTAGAGCATTGTCCTCTGGGGTCAACAGAAGGTTCTGTTTTTATTAATACCTCTTGGCTTCAGCAGTAAAATAGCTTTGAGTTGGGGTGCTACCTGTGAAACTTTTAACTAAAGACTGATATGTTGGTTTGGTGCTTGTTTGTTTTCTTTTTAGGCACCAGTGCCTGTGAATGGAGATTCTGTTTCCTCAGAAGGTATGTTTTTCCCCAAATGCCATATGATTTCTTTTAATCTTTTGCTTTAGAAGTTGACATAAAAACTATCATGTTGAAAAGAGGTGGTTTTGTGCACACATGAACGATAATAGTTATATTCTGTCAGACTGTAATGCCTGTCCCCTGTTAAATAGAACACAACCATTCATGTTGATGGTTTGTGGGAGGAGATTACTTTTGAATATGAGTGAAAGTGTAGTCCGCATAAAAAGATGAGAAAACTAAGTTTTTCTGTTACTGATCATGGAATACAAATGCATGATATTTATGCTATTTAAAGGAGAAAGGTTGCTTTACTTTAGCTTTTGTCATTCCTTACAGTAGCTAACTAATCAAATAAACAGCTCTTTTTCCTAAAAGTGACATAAACATACTTAATTTTCAAGTAAAGACAGTTCTAAAGACAAAATTCTCTCTTTCACTGTTATGACTTTTTCATGTTAACAGAACATGTGTTTTTCATCAAGAAACAAGAATGCATCCTACATTTCTGTTTTTGTTAACTACTTTTTAAAAAAAAAAAAAGATTTTTCTGCTGGCAGGGACTATAGAGAAGATATACGTGCTATTTGAGATGCAGGGAGTTACAGAAGCTCTAAGAGAAACTTAGTCACGAGTTGAGTTCCAGATTGTTTGCAATGTAACATCTGTGTAGCCCATGTCATGGGAAAGCAAACTGAATTCCATTTGCCCTTGTATGGCATGCCAATAAATAGCATTTATTTACTGAAATACTGCATCTCAGACCTCTGACAGACAACTGAACATAATCTGCCTGATCTTTGATGTTTTCCAGGGATGGTCATGTCAATGTTGTAACTTGTTGCAGGATTGTTTTGGCCAAGTTGTTAATGTGAACAGATACTATTTTGAGGCTGTGCTTTTACAGAGGCTGGGGATAGAGCTCACTCAGAAGTACTGTTATGGGAGGGGAGATAGCTGAAAGGGCAGAGTGCTGTTTTTTTCAAGTGTTTGTGCCTGGCTGATTGTATAGAACTAATGTCATTCCTGATGTGGGTTGGTTTTTTTTTGTTTTGTTTTAGTTGATTCCTGGCACTTTTTTCCCAAGTGATCGTCAAAACGTTCCGAAGCTGCATCATCAAATCTTGAAGTCATCCCTTTCTTGAAGATGGGCAAAAGCAGTAATTGTTGGGTTCCTGTTGAAACAACTTTTCAACTTGTGTAAACTTTCTCTCATGTAAATAAACACTGACATTATCAAATTAATGTTTCCTTTCTGTATCTGTCTTTGTGCAGGGTGGAGCAAAGGGAAGAAGACTTGCTTGCTTGTTTGTTTCTGAATGTCAGAACTCCAGAATTGCTCTTATCTGCTCATGAAGTGTAGTATCAAATGAGATTGGAGATAAGGTGTCTTCAACCTATTCACTGTATTTTGGAATAATCCAGCCATCAGGTGCATAGAAGACTGTGTTAATATGTATCTTAGGGCTTTTCTGGCCACCCTGACTGTAATCCTTTTCAAGTAAATGATAATCTACTGTAATAGGCTTAGCAGTTTACCATGTTCTTTAATATGTGACCGCACACTGTTCCTGACTTGTGTTCACTTTTGTGCCCGGTTCACTTTGCACACTTCATAGAGTTATGAGCGGAGCTACTTGCTCTAAAAAAACAAATACAACTGCACTCCAAAGAGTAATTCAACTAGGAAGGGCTAATTCCATAACAATTGAAGTAAGGATGCATGTGTGCTCTCTGTACTACATCCTGTTTTGATAACTTGTGTGTTTCATCACACAGGAAGGACTTTCCTTATGGAAAACTTCCATTTTTAGAATTGTATATGCCTGAAGGCTTTTGATAGTTCCTCATTCAGTAAGACAAGATTAATAGAATGTAAAGAACTGAGTTTTGTGCTTTCACAGTAAAAAAAATGCTACTTTTTCTACTGCAGGATTATGTCTGACCTGTCTGTACCTAGAGTGTTCATTTAAAACAAAACCAAAAAAAAGCCAGCTGTTAGGTACAGAGATAATGATAATATAGATGGCTTTATCCAGCTTGTTAATGAGACAAAAGGTGAGTTGTTTCCTTCGTATGATGACTGAAACAAAAGGTAAATATTGCTGACTTATGATGGAAATGGAAGAAAACTGAAAAAGTTAAGCAATGACTTGCTATAGAGGTCTAACTTTTCCTTACAAAGAATAAGCTATTAGTAAGAAAGCCTTCCCCTTTGGGAATGCCTCTTGGATTTTAGGAGATGATCTTCCTGGTTTAGAGACTTTTCTTTAGAATAATACTAGAATAAGCACCAGTCACTTGGGAAATCTCAGTTTGGGCCTCAGCGCTTATGAGTAGATAGAGTTCTCCTGTCTGCTTAGAGTTTTGCATTATTTTATAAACAGAGTTCAGGTGTGGTATGAAAAATGCCACATAAACCTCAGATATTAAGGAGTACTTTTTTTTTTTTTAAACTCAAGAGATATGTTATATCCAACATACATTTACAGTACTGATTTTCCACACTTTATTTTACACTTTAGAATTCTGAGTAGATGCAGCGTTATACCTACAGAGATAATAGCCTTTTGTTTTTTTTTTTAAACAGAGTAAATGTTTCCCTGGTGTCTTGAGTTCATATGCAGCTCCTTGCTATGAGGTTACTCTGGTTTGAGGTGAGCTCTTTTAGAGTGCAGAACAGCTGCTTTATTTGCCCATGTGGTGATATATCTAGGAGGCTTACTGTTTTGTAAAGTGCTTAGGGGCAGCTGGACAATGAAGGGCACTGAGTAAAAATCAAATTATCTTCCCTATACAGGGGTCACTGCTGTCTTTTTTTGTTTGCTTGAGACATAGAATGACAAGTTGGGCACATAGGAAAACCAAGTATTGATTATAAACATACCCATGCTGAACTATCAAGAGCAGGTCAGAATTTACTTCATTTTTTCATTTCAATTTTAGTAGTGTTTTTTAATTTATAACTATTGAAAGCACGTGGTTAGGAATTCAGAAGGAGAAATGAATTTCTAGATCAGATTAGACTTTGTGCAAGAAAGTAACAAATAGTAATTGGGAAGTCTGAAAATTGAAGCAATCAGAAATGCCCAGTACTGTCATAAATTTGAAAATGTTAAAATATTTCTTACATGTAGAGTATACAAATAGATGTTCCTCTTGTCTTCAGACTACTTTCAACATGTGTGTATGTACATTTTTAAAGGTTTTTCCCAAGTGGGACATTTTACCTTTGCTGCTAAAATGTACTGGATGCTACTGATGTGGATTTCAGAAATGAAGCGTAATGAAATAGCTTTGGAGAGAATGGCTGCTAATAAGAGGATTAGGGGGATAGGACAGAAAAAACAGAATATATTTTTTCATATCTCTTCAGGAAAAAACAAGTCTGTGCAATAAACGCATTCTTTTATTTTATTTTGGCTTTTTTTGCAGGCTAGGTCGTCTGTTTGTCTGTATTTATATGCCTGTGTTTTTATATTTAAAATTGGTTTTATTGTAGTTTGAAGCTCAGTGTAGCAGTGTTGGATTATTGATAGTTTTATGGAAAGAACTTTTTCATATCTGATACTAATATCTCCTGCAAAGATGTCTTGAAGAGACATAAACATCTTTTATTTCCCCAGGAAATAAATACATCTTAACTGTATTTTCTGTGTTGAATATATAATACACATATGTATGTATTTCTTTCAAGGATAACTTTACAAGTCCATTTCCTTTTTTTGTGTGTTTTGGAGAGAAAGGAGAGGTTACTCTATCTTTTTTTCCCCCCCTCGCTATGTGATGGTGAAGGTTCTTTTTATGAATGTAAACCAGCAGCTGCTGCTTAAAATAGTACTTTTTAATAACATGAAGTCTACACTTCAGTCCCCCCAGTCAAAAATGGGGTTACAATTTTACTTATGTGGAAGTAATGTTTATTATTCTTTAAAGTGTGAAAATAGAAGGATTGTGAAAATAGTATGCTATTGTCACTGTTAGGATGTTATTTTCATGTTGTGGGTAACAGCAGACATCCCCTGAGAAACCCTAAAAGAATAGAAGGTAATTCTGAAGTGTATTTGGGAGAACTGTTCACGGATGTCATGCAAGGAGAGTTACCATAACTTGCCTGTGGTTGTCACTTGTATTAACATGAGAACTATGGCATGAAGCAGTCCTAAACTGATTGAAGTACTATTTCATGCTTCTCATTGGTTTTACTGGGATTGAATCTTTTCAACAGGTTGTAGTTCAATTTTTGTCCAGTTAAAAGGCAAAGATAATGTTAAGTCAGCAGAGTGCAAAATTTTTTTTTTTTTTCTACCCTTACTGTAAATCTTAAGGTGATTTCTTACCAGGTTTGATACCCTGGCTTCCACCTGCTGAGGACAAGAGGTCTGGGATTTAGAGAACAAAGAGGTGACAAGGTGGCTGGAAGAGAACAGGAGGAGTGGAATACACATCTAGGAGGTTCAGGCAAATAAAAGTAATAACTAGAACATTAATTAGGAATGACTGAAATGCTTTAAAAAAATTTTGCCTAAATACTGAAACAATGCATAACAATGCTGATTTCATGTGACTGGAGAGGTCTGTAAGATGCATTTGCCACGAAAGAAGATTTGCCTACCATACAGAAGTTGGAATGCATCCCATAAGTGGCAGGAAGCAGTACTTTAACCTTTGGTCTCCTCGCTGGGGAAAACAATGGAAAGCAACAATTGTATTTATTGTTGAGTTGACTTTCTGAGAGTCTTCTGAGCTGTGCAGAGATGAGCAGGGTGCTCAGCAGTGTTGGCTGACTGATCCACACGCAGCCTGTGATTTCTCACAGCTTACCTCTCTGTGCAGCAGGGTGCTGGATGTATGCAGTGCTTCTTCCTGAATCTACGGATGGGTTCTAGAGGGTAGACCAAAAAAATTCAAGTTCACTGCAGTAGGTTGTCACTGTGATTATTTGTTGGCTTTGGCTAATTATTTTGTTGCTAATTCTTGTGGCAGAAACTTAAGTGTTGTGGAGCTATGGGCAGAATTCAGGTACTGCTGCATGCTTTTTTCTCGTTCTTAATCTGGTAAATTACTGAGTCATTCTTATCAGTGATTCAGTGTGCTAAATCAGAAGTAAGATTTTTGTTGATCATTTGATGTACTGTAAGGAACAAGAAAGGTTTTCCCTTTTCAAGGAAAAATGCAGAAGCCACAAAGAATTGCAGTACTGTATGCATAAAGAATATGTCTGATGTGCCAGAACACTGCTGGCCATTAGCTTTTTCCCTTAGAACATCCTCATAAAGTTTTTAAGAGTCTTCACAGATATCACCAAGTTTAATACTAACTTTTTTTGTTTATTACCTTTGGGAGAATAACTACTTTCATTACCCAGGTATTACAGTACGTATGCAAATGTATGTGTTCTGTTGCCCTCCTTGTGGTTTGCTCCTGTATATGTATGAATGCTTGCCTGGAAATTAAGGTGGGGTTTTTTTCAGATCTGAAGATCTGGTTTTGTGTGCAGTGTTCAGTGTTGGTCCTGTGACTTCTCTTTCAGGATGAAGAGAGTAAGTGTAGTCACTGAAATGGCTGTGCTTTTTAGCTGTTAGTAGCTTTATGCTCCTTTATTGGGGATATATCAGGACAGGGATATTGGAATGTTATGAAACTGGTTTGTCTACTCTGTGTGTCTACTGCCCGCTGCTATTATACAAGCCAAGTACAGGCTTGGGTTTTTCTTAAGCATTTTGTATTCCACATTTTAAATACACTGAAGAGTAATCATCTACCTGGTGTCAAAAGCCCTGGGCTGGAATATGAAAAAATAAATTTTAATTTAATTTCCATTTAAATTTTAATTTAATTTTGTTAAATTCTGTCTTCCATAGTGTACCTTGTGGACTTGGGCAGACCATGCAATCTTTATGCTACCTGTAAAATGGGTAGAAAAGTTCCTTCTGTGAGTGGCCTGATTTCTATCAAACAAACCTGACGCGTCCCCAACATCGAGAGGGGAACTCCTTCCAGGGTCTAGGAAAACATAGGATCCATTCAGCATTGTTTACAGTTAGCTACACTGACAGGCTTTCTGAAGGACTTGACTGAAGATGCAACTTTGCTAGTCAGACTGTTCTGCTCCAGGGTTGTCTGATGGTGTAATTATCTTAAGAGTGAAAAGAGCATCAATGGTGGTGAAAGTTCGAGGTGTAAATTGGAGTCTTAGTCCTTGTGAGTTCTGCAGGAGAGGAGACTCAGTTCTTAAGCAGGTCTTTAAGTCCCCTAATGGCCTGCGCGTGGTGTTTCTGTAGTGCAGAAAAGCCAATTTCAAAGAGTAACTCATGACCACCTGGGAGTTCTGAGCATTTTAACTCTAAATCATAGGAGGCCTGGGAACCAAGCTGGTTAAAGAGTCAAAGTGAAAATGTCCTGATGGTTCCTGCTATTTAGAAGACCTACTATGTGGTAAAAAGATGACGTCTAGTTGAGCAGCATTTGGCAGCCTGCTCTCCCTGGAGAGCTGGGATGAGAGGGAAGGCACAGTCAGGTGAGGACAAAATTCCATTAACAGAGCTGTTCACTGGAGTTTACTTCTTGCCTCCTATTGCCTTGCTTTAACTAGATTATTTAATCCTTGTATGTGATAATTTGGGAATCAAGAATTTAGGAATTCCTAGGCCTCTAGTTGGGCAGTTTTCTAACTCAGGCAAACCACGTAAATTTCTCTCTCTTTGTGTGTCTATAAATAAGGACAGTATCTGTTTATATTACAGTGATGTTGTGGGCATTAGTTGCTTAAAAACTTTAAACATCAAGAAAGCCTTATTACTAACAGATGTCTCTTTGACCCTATAGGTTGGCAGCACAAAGCTTCTAAGTGTTCAGACAAGAGGAGTTTTTGGAATCCTGTCAAAGAAAGTTACTATAGCTGTGTGTGTGGAAGGGAAATCCTGCAAGAGAAAAAGGAGTCAGGGTAAGAGCAGGGCAGCTGAGCAAGGGTTGCTGTAAAGTACGTACAAAAAGAAAGTTGTAGCTTGTCATGCAGTTAACTGGCAGAACAAGAAGAGAAGGAGGGGACCCAAATGAGGGAAAGGGAAATGGCATTTCCTATCCAAATACGAGAAGAGGTTTGAGGTTCATGTTCTTGTGGACCTAAGTGTCATCAGAACATCTGTGTTACCTACAAATCATGTAGAGGTGTTGCTCCCTGATTATGATGATCAGCTTTGTAAAAGTAGCTCTCTGAGTCATTTAGCTCTCTGTCTTGAGCTGGAATGGTTTGTGGGACCTCCAACGGAAATGCAAATTAGCCTGAGATGTCTCTCTTCAATTCACGCTTCTTGGAAGAAGTGACACAGTTCTTGAAAATATCATAATGATGTTTCTGTGACATGCAAGCTCTTTATTATATACGTAGTATAGCTAATCTGAATCATACCAATATGCTTATGGTCTGTCTGAAAGTGTGATGTAAAGTTGTACAGCAGGTGGTATTTTTCACTGAATGGGTGACCTGCTGATCTCATGTAAAAACAAAAGTTATTTTTTCAGAGAAGGGAGAAAAATGGGGAGGGCTGGGGGGAGTGCCCTTTACTAGGAAGGAACCAAGCAAACTGTAATATATAATGAACATATGCCCACCAGCTCTTAAAACTTCGGTATTTTTTTTCAGTTTTCATTTAAAAGCCTGATCCCTTTCTAAATATACGTTTATTAAAATAAGTGTAGCAAAAACTTTCTTTATGATGATTAGGTGCATAGTGAACGGAGGTAGCTGACTCATTTCAGTTTATCTTCTGTAATAACAATTTTTTGCTTTTTGAATGTTCAAATTGTAAATATTTCTATTTATAAATGCCTATTTTTTTAATTCTTCACTTTGAAACAATGTTGCACTGAAGTCTTCTGACCCATCAAATGACACAGAGTATCCATAAAAATGAAATGCTCATTCTGTGTAACAGCTAGGAGGCTGTTTTTTCTGATTTAGAAGATGCTATTTTCCAGAGTACGAATAATGAAAAAAACCCTCATTTTGCAGCCACAACTATTTTATTCATCTGTTAGAATTTGTTGTGATCATGATCAGAGAGCCTTGTGGTAGGTGTGTTGAAATACACGTAGCACCTCACAGAGCTAACAGCCTAAGTAGAAAAAAACCAGATAAGCGATGGGAGAAGAATTAAATGCTATTCCTGTTCTGCTATTGAGAGACCTTGAGGAGCAGTGAACATTTAGTGGGTTACTCGGGGGCAGTGGCTGATATGTGAAGGAGGTGAACTCTGCATAGACTTATCCTGCTCCTTCAACCTCTATACTGTAATATCATGGTGTTACAGTTTGACAGTTATATGGAGTGATAGTGGCTGTTTGTAAGACTAAACAGTCATGTAAACAGGACTACAGTTTAAGTGAAAAATTTAGCATACCCTAAATAGTATAAATGTAGGATATTGGGACCTTAGATCCGTGCTCTTGATGTCTCAATGGTCTATGTACTGCATGTTGCTGATGCCTGGAAAAGGGAGCCTTGTATTCACAGAGGAGATAAAAGTAAACAAAGTGCGACTCACCTTAAGGAAGTACTTTTCCTTGGACTAAAACCTACCTGTTGTGTCTTTTTGCCAGCTGAATCCTAAAGCTTCCATGAATGACAGCAGCTAACATGTATGTGCAACCAGAGTGTGAAGAGTTACTGCCTTCCAGGAGTTAAGCTAGCATCACTTGAATTGTTTTCACAAACCCTTTGAGCTGGCATTTGGAGAATATTAACCTTCACTATGTTACTATAAAGCACTTATACAGCGTTGACAGAGAACTGTCAACTCACAGCTGGTGCCAGGGATAGAAGATTAAAATCCTTTATTACATGAAGAAACTTCTGCATCTAATACAGACCTGCTGAGGTCTTACCTTTCTGCTTACTTCCAATCCTGTCATGTTGATGAAACTGTAAACTAGAGGCAGTTCCTTTGGCAGGGTGACGGAAAGTATTTGTGTGATGGGACTGTAGCCATTTAAATCGTAGAATCATAGAATACGAGGTTGGAAGGGACCTCAGGGATCATCTGGTCCAACCTTTCTTGGCAAGAGCACCGTCCAGACAAGACGGCCCAGCATCTTGTCCAGCTGAATCTTAAGTGTCCAGTGATAGGAAATCCACCACTCCTTGGGGAGATTATTCCAGTGGCTGATTGTTCTCATTGTGAAAAATTTTACTCTTGTGTCCAATTGGAATCTCCCCAGGAGTAACTTGTACCCATTACTCCTCATCTTTTCCCTGTGAATCCTTGTAAAAAGAGTTTCCATCTTCTTTGTAGCTAAACAAGCACAGTTCTCTCGGCCTTTCCTCATACGGCAGGCTTCCCAGTCCTTTGATCATCTCTGTTGCCCTTCTCTGGACCCTCTCCAGCCTGTCCACATCTTTTTTGTCTTGTAGGGACCAAAACTGAACACAGTATTCCAGATGTGGCCTGAAAAACACTGAGTAGAGTGGGATAGTGACTTCTTTGTCTCTGCTTTGTGATGCCCTTGTTGATGCAACCTGTTGGCTTTCTTTGCTGCAGCAGCCCAATGTTCACTCATATTGAGCTTGTTGTCCGCCAGGACCCCCAGGTCCCTTTCCATAGAGCTGCTCCCCAGCTGGGTAGATCCCAGCCTGTGCTACACTCCTGGAGTATGTTTTCCCAAGTGCAAGACCTTATGCTTGTCCTTGCTGAACTTCATAAGGTTATTATTAGCCCGCTCTTCCAGCCTATCCTTGTCTTCCTGCAGGGCAGCTCTTCCTCCCAAAGTGTCCACTTCCCCACTCAGTTTGGTATTATCAGCAAGCTTCAGCAGGGTACAATTGATCCCATCGTCCAGGTCACTTCCGAAGGTATTAAACAGTTCCCTGTGGAATCGATACTGGGCTCTTCGATTTAAGTTGAACTATTCATACAGTCCAAATAATTAAATATGTTTGTTAGTAGTTTTCCATCAATAAGAAGTTCTGGTGTAGGAATCTTCTGTGTGTTTGGCTTCTTATGCAAGCTGATGATGTTTGTTTCAGTAAAAGTGTGGTGTTGCGACCATATGCTCAAATGTTAACATGTTTAATGCCAGCAACAGAATATTTACATTAAAGGACATGGAGCCAAGCTAAACTCAATTGCAAGTTTATTAACTGGATTACAGTATTATCAGCAAAACCCAGCTGTGATAATCAATTGAGTGATCTCTTGCTTTTTTTCCTCTTTAATTTTCTGAACAGGCTCAGGCAGATTTGCCCTTGTTGGAAGCTGTGCTCTAATTACTATCTTAAGCACTAGTGCAGCAGGGTAGAGGGGGTTCCAAGAGATATTCCACTTGGACCTGAAAACCTTGAGAGGGAAGGATGGGAAGGTAGGCATAGCCAGGATTTTATTCCGTACTCCCTCCCTCTTGTCAGGGGACTAGAAAACATTATGTGCTTTCTCTTAACAGTGCACAATTTAGCTATGTTAAATTAAGCAGTAGTTCTGGAAGAGAAATTTTACAGGTAAGACTGAGGCCGTTGAGTAGATTGTCCCCAAAAGGCTGTGGGTGCACAGTCTCTACTGTAGAAAATGCCTCATGAAGTTTCCACCTCTCAGATCAGGCTTGCAAAGATTTCTAGTTTTGATTGTGTAACTGAACCAAGGGCTTTTTGATAGAAATGGCTAACAGAGGGATAAACTAAACAAGTCAGCAGATATGAGGAAGTGGTAACTCTGAGCAAGGCATGTCGTGAATGGTAACTGATGGACTTCTGCTCTGTTGCAGGCAGGGGAAATGGTCTGTTCATAGATTGTGTCAGAACTGGGATTGCGATGCAGGAATAAAGTCTTTGTGCTTTGTTTTGAAGAGTAATGAGCAGGTTGTTGCCTAGTGGAGTCACAGCTAGTGGTAGGATGATGTGACCTGGAAGCTCAGAATTTGAAAAACCATTCAGCCTTCCAAAAAAAAAAAAAAAAATCAAACACCAACCCCCTAACAACAACCTCAACCCCTGGATGTTCATCCTGCCGGTTTGGAAAGAGGATGAGAAAAATCTTTCTTTTTACAGTTCCCCTTTCCATCTGAAAAAGAGAACCATCTGAGGAGCACAGAAAGGAGAAGTTAAACGACAATTTTATGGTCTATTTGTTGGCAAACACTAGGGCATTTTTTTCTTTC
>JAOXJK010000032.1:25969537-25992671 GCA_025774025.1 Xenus cinereus
CCCCCCTTCTCTTTCCCCTTCCAAAGTTGTTAATTCTAGTTAGGCCCATTCTGGATGATCTTGGAGAGGCCTAACAGGGAATTAGCTTCATAGTATGATCCTGCCCCGGGTGATTTCTGCAGAAGATGGACCTTCGGCGTCCCATGTGTATTTTGTATGCAATATGGCTGCCTTCAGAGGAGTTCTGCCTTTTTGTTGAAACAAGAGGGCAGCAGAAGGGGCACACAGTGAAGAATGAAAAGCTGAGGAACTCACACAGAGGAAAAATGGATCTGCTACATGAGATTAGGCAGCAATAGAGTTATAGACAGCTTCCTCCTTGCTGAGGTGATGTTTCTGAGGCTGAGGAAGGTGGGTGTTCAGGCAAGGCAAGGGCTTGTGCACTCATTTTTTGGAAAGCACAGATTTGCGGGAGGGTGTTGGAACTGGAGTTGTCTGGGTGCTCAAGATGACAGAAGGCAATATGCACTATGGAGGTGGTATATATGAAAATGAGAGAGAGATTAGGGTTCTGAGATGACTGTGGAGAAGAAAGAAATAAGTGGATTTTTTTGAGGGATCTTTTTTCCCACCTTGTGTGTTACTGCTCCAGTTTTGTACTCATGAGTGGGAGCAAATGACAGAGACCCTTTTTTCCCCTTGTTTGTTTCTCAGTGCCCATCAGCTTTTTTGTGTCACTCAGCAAAACCCCGTGACCCACGGTTTGACCACAGCAGCTTGTTTGTGATTTTGAGAATATGGTCAGACTGTGGTGATGCTTAGAAAGGGGTTATACAGATGGTAGCCTCAACTTCCCCAGTTATTTTAGGCCCTAACCACTTCTAAAAGGAAGATGAGCTTAGGGGGAACAGTTTATTCATTCACTTCTTAAAGCTATCAAGCTCTCAAGCTGTCTTGTGTTATTTTCCTTGTTACAGTGTCCTCTAAAGAAAAGAGCCTGTATGATGCAGGCACTGACCCAAGAAGGAAAACAGTAGTTGGAAACGTCAGGAGGAACAGAAGGAGAACTTCCATGTTGGCAGAAACTTTAACGTTTGGTCATGCATTTCCCATGGTTTTCCAAAATTTTTTAATGGTGTTTTTTTTTGCCCGTGTATTCAGCAACTTTGTCCAATTCCTTGTAACGAGTTAGAACAGACAATGCTTTTTTCATTAAGGTGATCACGTGTGGAAGTTGGTTCAGTGGTGCAGACATATGAAAAGAAGCTCAAACCTTAAGAAAATATGTTTGGAGGGAGGGAGATGCATTAAGATTAAGTTAATATGAAAATGTTATCCAAAACAAACAATTGGCTTAAGTCTGAGTTAAATTTTCCTCTTGAAGTAGCTGGAAAATCATCTCCTGCATTCCAGATCTCAAATTTAAAGTGCAGTCATGCTTTGTGAAACTGAAGACATATTACAGATGTTGATTTCTATATGTGATTTAGTGGTTACGGCAAGTGGCAGATTTACAGCATCAGGACTTTCAAGTTTTATTGCAGACGGGGTCATTTAGTGACCTTTGGGTGACTTGGTTAAACACCTATCCACAGAGCTTGATCTTCAGCCGTGAGGAATGGCTGCAGCTTCCCTGGGCTCCCCTTCAGCTTGGCCAAGACCCGTGCAGAGGGGCAGGGATGGCCACCCCTGGGGGCTGTCCCGTAACGCCCGGTGCCCCGCACTGCTGCCTGCCATCAGCAGGGGTAGCTAAGCTGCTGCCTTCTCCAGCAGTCCTCTTCCTTCCTTGTCCTCGCTCTTCCTTGCCTGGCAGAAGGGGCCGAGAGACTAACCACAGAGCTTCTCCCCCTCCGCTGCCTGCGCTGGGACAGGAACAGGAAAGGGGAAGTGATGCAGTGTGTCAGCTCAGAGGGCTGCTTTCCTGGAAGCATGCTGCTTCCTATGGAGGTGTGCATGGAGATGGGAGTTACTGACGTTGCTTTTTCTTTCCCCCTCCCCGATGCAAAAGACTTCTGGTTGAATGTCCTGAAGTTTGCTTTCTTGGTGTTGAAATGAGTTTGTGACCAATGTTTCGATACCCCGAGTGGAAAAAAATGCCATTTGAATCTCTAGGAGACTTAGGATCTTTAGGAGATGAGGGAAGAGAGAAGGTAAGATGCTCCATACAGATTAGCTTCTGAGTTAATGCCACGTGGCAGTCAGATGACAGAGCACCGCTGCATGGCTGTGTGGTCACGTTATCCACATCCTCACTGAGTAGTTTGTTGGTTACTTCAGAAAGACAAAATAGGGAAGGGGAAGGCAGAGAGACTGCTGGGACCCACTGTGATGTGGCACAGGAGGGTCTCTGGTGCTGTGCTTCATGCAGGGACACATGAAAATAGTTAACAGTGAAATACGTTTGTGCACAGAGCCTGATTCTGTGAAAGCACAGGCTTAGAGGGCAAAGCAGTGCAAAGAATTTTTGTGCAGATGAGTAAATGCTCAAAGATTGCCAATTTCCACCTTCAGCGTTGACTTTTTTCCATACAAAGTGATGGCAGGTCTGGGGCTACTGGCAGTCACAGGAAGAAGCATTCAGCTGCATGGGCAGTATTTGCTGTCCCTATTTCCTCCAGAAAAACAACTGTGGGCTGGGCTGGTTTTAGCTCGCATCTCTTCCAACTAGCTTTGCACATCACGCATGGTGTGCATACCACAGTTTGGGAAGTCCTGACCTAGATGAAGGGAAGCCAGTGAATTACTGCTCTCGGCCTGTTTGAAGCTACAGTGCCAAAAGTGAATGCTGGTCCTAAAAGGAGTTGTTACCAGTAAGGTGCAGCAAGCCAGTGCTGGTGGTACTTTTGATTATTAGCTGAACTGCTGAACCAGACCCATTATGTGCATTCTCTAAACTTAGTCCAACACTAAACACAAAAATCAGGTGGAGAAGGGAAAGGCAGAGAGGGAGGTGGCCAATTTAGTTCTGTTGCTGTAATCCTTTGGCATCTTGGAACACATCAGAAATGGATGGGAGAGGCACTCGTGGCTGGATGTGGTGATGGAGCAACTCCTGGAGAAAGTGTGTGAATCTAAATGCCGCGGAATCGTTGAGACATTAGCTTCGCTTCCTGCAATTATGGGGAGAGAGGAAACTGGAATAAGGAGTCAGACCCTGGCTAAAGGCGAGTCCCGTCTTCCACGAGGCAAAGAGTATCCTAAAAGGATGATGAGACTGGGCAGGATGCTGCCCTACCACCTCAGGGGTGGGCACAACCACTTTGGTGGTAGGGCAGGACAAGTCGGAAGCTCTTCACTACTGGCTACATAATATTTCTGTGCCATTCTGGAAATACTCCAAGACTTCAGTACTTTATGCCGAATGTATTTAAAACAGCCGTGGTTATTTCATGAGGCTCTTAGGACATGCCTACTCTGCTATTTTTCATGAAAGACTACTGTGTTTTGGTAAAAGAGGAGTGGGATTATATGACTTTGAGAGATCTTGAACAAATTGGTTGTGAGCTCTGCATTTTTTTCTTCTCTCTTGAAAAAAAAACCCCACCAAACAAACCCCAGAAACACAAAAACCCCTGAAAACAAAGGTTATTTTTTTTTCATTGGGGAATTTTGAACTGTTCAAACTAAGCAGCTGTTTTTTCAGCTGTTGCAGGTATTAAACAACAGCAAGAAAATCCTCTGCTATGACCTGTCACAGGAAATAATCCTTTCTGGATCATGGTGAACAGCTGGGTTCATTGCTTCTCCTGCAATAGCAATCCTCAACTTCTCGACTTGTTACCTGCACAATGGCTTGTCAAAATTTTAAGCTAACAGTATAAAAAAAATGAAATAATGAAATTGCAGATGTTTAAGTGCATCCTTGGGATTCATAAATTATGGGAGCTACAGTGAATTGCTGTGAGGAATGAATTAGGTGTTTGGAAGTGACCTGCTTTGAAGATATCTTTCCTTTTTAAAAAATGCTAAATGCTTTTGACCTTTCTCCCATTTAAATGGAAGTGATCACCTAATAACACCACTTCAATTTTGTTGCTTTTTTGTGATAATAAATAACATTTGCTTTTCAATGGTGATACTTGAATTATGTAAATCAAATTCTCACTTATGGCTTTTTTCAGACCCCATAAATCTGCTGCGTAATTTGTTCTTTAGTAAAATAGGTCAGGGGAAATGCAGCAATGACAAGGGTGAGCATTTTTGGATCCTATGTTTAACTACATGTATGCTGTGTAATCACTTAAAACAAAAAACCCCCCAAATTGGTGGTCTGTATAAATGTTAAGAAATGGAAATCATGTTTGGAATTGCTGTGTTTTGTGTTGTTATTGTCAATAAAGGGGCTGTTGCCAATTCATTTCACTTAGCAAATATCAGTGGAACAAGTCCTGAAAAAATTTTGCTCTGAGAATATCCTGTAGGTTTCCTTTACTTGGAAACCAACATGTTTATTTCTGGCTTGAATCTGCTTATTGTTTAGATTAAAATCTGCTTTGCATGGTCAACATAGTTGAAAGTGAGCAGATTGCCTTCTGACATTATCAACACAAGAATAATTGCAATCACAAATAAAAAGGCAGGAAATAACATGCATTACTTGAAAAAGAACACGCAGCTTTCATGTTCACAGATTTTTTTTCTAAGGTGAAGAGTTACTTTCCCTTCTCCTGCTTGCAAATCAAAACAGAACCCTACCCCTGAAAAGCACCAAAAAAACTCCAGAACAAGCAAACCCAAAAAATACCCCAGAAGCTGAGAAGCGGGCAGCTGCGATCTGTAATCGATGGGACAAATACAAGTGGACTTCTGCTGTGTCATTTCTAGAATAATATTTGAGATCGGTGCTGTGATTGAATTGTTAATTCAAAGCACGTTGTTAATAAAAGCACAGGGCAGAGTTTCCAGAACGAGCCAGACCAGAAACCCAGCACTGCAGATATGTTTAAATTCAGTATGTAGCAATACAAAGTAATTTCTGGATGATGTCTGTACTCTCACATGTCCACCAGCCAAGGCTGTTTCAGCTGCTGATTGCGCGGGATGGGAGTCTACAAGATAATATGAGAAGTGAAGACGGCAGAGTTACGAGGAGGGGACTTGGAAGGAGAGTAGTGCTTTGCACCATCCTGCGTGCATTGAGAGTAGCGTGATATCCGTAGCCAAAAAGGTGCATTTTAACAGAGAAGATCAGATGTTCTCCGTGCCATGCTTGTCCCTTCTCTTTACTATCATTTTGACATTGTAAGCTTTTGTAAAGAAAATTTGGGTGTAAGAGCATTAGACACCTTTAAGAATCGGTAGGTGAATACCAGTTCTTTGAAGATAAGCACAGTCTGTCTCAGAGGACTTGTTGATCATCCAGCAGCAATTTGATCTCGTGCTCTGTTGGTTCAGTGATTTGACACACTGTGTTGGCATTGTTATTGAGGGCGTTTTATGTAAACCAGTAGGAGCTGGTTTATCCTGTTTAGGGTGTAAGCTAGTTCTCCCATTCCCGCAACTGAGTCGAACAATTTCATTACAGTGAATGCTTTCCTTATTTGGCTCTGAACTTTAACTGTGACCATGAACAAAACAGCTATGACCTCTGTCTTTGATGTGAGGTTTTCAGACTGTTCTTAATGTAAGACAGGTGCTGCTGCCTTGCCTTGCTTTGGATACTTGTTCCCCATTATCTTTGAAAATTAAACCTTTTTTTAAAAAAGGGTGGTGGTATGTGAAGAACCACCGTTACATTAGTGTTTCTCAGGCTATGGTCCTGGGTTGCTGGTCAGACATAAAACATGGAATGTTATCCCAGGGAGGACGGAAAGTAAAACACCCAAACTGTACCTTGCGTGGGCTCTCACATATGTCACCAAATCAACAAAGTGGGAGGAAAGGGTCAAATAAAAATAGCAGACATACAGAGTTTTAACCTAATTTTTTGTTGGGAAGTTTTAATAAGTAACAGTGCAACAACCACGGCCTTGGATATTGTTTGTTTAATTTCCTGAAGGGGCAGGTAGTCCTTTGGTTTCTTTATTCCTCAGTTGTTGAGAACCATTGTGCTTGGGCTCTGTTCTGGTGAGTCTGATTGTCACAGATAAGAGATAGCGTCTCTCCTGCCTCTCATCTGCAGCATTGGTGTCACAGGCATTGCTCTGCAGTAAGAACTAGTGCACCTCCATCACAGCCAGCTTGTGATCAGCTAAACTTGGAAACTATTTCATCCTAGTTTTTCACACTTAAATCCTCAGACGTGGACAGTCCTGCTCTTGCTGTTCTCAGAAGCACCTTCCTTTTCTTCAGGGCTGGGCGACGTGGCACATCGGTCTCACCTGAACCACGGACGGGCTGCTCTCCCTGCAGTGCTCAATCCAGGCAGATTTCAGAGCAGCCTTCTTACACGGTGGCTCAGAGGTTAGAGTGCTCAGGTCTAGATGGAAGTTCAGCCCTTGTGAAAGTGAACAGATGGATCTTGAGTCCCAGCAAGTAGGCAGGGAACCGCGTTTAATTCCCACATCCTGAATGCGTGCTCTAACCGCTAAGGAAGGGCGAGGAAACTGCTGCTTCCCCTGGCCGCGCTGGGTAGTAGAGATGTTGCCCTCCCTCATGGGGGCAAAGGGGTAGGCAAGGCAGCAGGGCAGAGCTACGTGCTGAACTACAAATGAAGAGAAGGGCCTCCTCTTGCCCTGCATGAAGAGGCCGAGTCCCCAGAAGAGGTGGCTTTAAGGGGCATCTCTCTCCTGTTCCTGCTGCTGGCCGAACCAGCTTATCGTGCAGTGACCTGTTTTGCACGGATCGTGCTCTGCAGCATCATGCCCTTTCCTGCACCTTGCACGGGGAAGCTGCTTGCTGAAATCACAACTGTTGCTTCTGCTGCAAAATCTAGAGACTAAAACAGTTAAGTGCTTTCGTGTAGCACTGCCGTGCTAAAAAAACTGGGTCCGCAAATAAATAGTTTGTACCTTAGGGAGCATTGACACCACGATACTCTTGAAGTATGTGCTTGTACAGAGAAAAGGTAGCGTTTGGTACTACTTTCTTCCCAAACCTTCCTCCCGGCAGTCTGCGTATTAAATATACATTAAGACGCACCCCCACCCCCCAATAACTACACAATTATGACAGCTGAAACAGAATTACAGGAGCTAATGTGAAGTCAGACCCTGTGTCCCACCCGCACTGCAGGGTGCTCTCAGAGCACCTGTCAGTCAGGATTTGCATCTGCGTGACAGTTTCTTTCCTGAAAAAAAGCGAAACAAAAAGCAGGCTTCCTTCCAGCCTGCTACCCTGATAAAGCTTATCAGTCGTAGCGACAGTGAAGGCGTAGCGAGGGTAGCTTATAACGCTTGCATCTCTTTGCTCTTAGAAGTAGAGATGACACAGCACTGAAAATCAGTTCCTTGCATCTCATTACACTTCTACTGCCGGTGGGACATTTACCAGTAGTTACAAAAAAAATCCAGCTGCGGCATATGCAAAGCCTGTGCTGATATTTCTGTGGACCTAACAATCATTTTCTCAGGGTCCTGATTGTATATAAAATACATAATAAAATATTCATACAAGAAAAAACCCAGTACAGTGTCTCTGGAAAGCTCTAAGCTGTCTGGGGTGGTCAAACACCCGAACTCCTGGTGGTCTACGCATTACTGGAATTCAAGAACAGAGGGGATCCTTCTCTTGAATAAGCAGCACGCTTAGCAGGAGAAATAAGAAAAAAGCACCTTTCCAAATGGCTGGTCTAGTGCATTGGCATTTTCAAAGGTTGTTATGGACTTTCAGCATTGATTCTGGTAGCCCTGAACTCTGAAATTTCAGTATATTGCATTAATTGCTTTGGATGGATGCCTTCTTTCTTTCTAAGCTAAGACCAAGCACTGAGGCAATTGTAGTTTCAAGATAATAATGTCTTTAGTTAAATAAACCCAAGACTCTGCCATTTTTTTTAAACGTAGCTCTAACCCATTTGTTGCAAATTATGGCTTTCTGTGTTTGCACTGCTGTGGCTACGCTGGTTCCTTTTGTGGGCTCATTAATAGATTATTTCCATGTTAGCTGTAGGTAAAGCATTGACCTAGAGCTGATTAGGGAAAAGAACTTCTGTATCTATTATCTTTTCTCTCTCATAATTAGTATAATTATGCTTCTGTGCCCTAGACAGAAATCTCAGACAGTCTGCTGTGGAGCCACAGAAACCGTCTGGACGGCAGGAATGGGAATTTGCTGTTGAGCGAGGGATGGCCGGGTTCTGTAGAGTCGGGGAAAGGCTGAGTTACAGCATTTACACAGAAGGTAACCAAACCAGCGGAGAGAGAGTTCCCTTCCTCCCCACCCAGTTAAATTCAATTAACTGGGAGGAATGCAAAAAGCAGGTTCTGTCATTTCCACTTTTTTTTTTTAAGGTAAATTGTCATGCCTATGAGACAGAATCATTTAAGGGCACAGTATTTCAATTTATAGGTGGAAATCACAGGCAGCGCTGAGGAGGAAAGCATCCAAACAAGCCCACTCTGGTTTTGACACAATACTACAGCTTTTTAGTAATGCATTCACCTGCTCTTCGGTGACTGGGGCTGGTTGGAAGTGTTTGCAGCTGTGCAGAATGGGTGTGACTGGGACTAAGGGAGCACTGGGGTGGGGGGCTCCTCTCCACAGGTGTAGGTAGGATTCCCCTTCCCAGGGTGACCTGCAAAGACCAGCTGCCTCTGGAGTTAGGTTATAAAGCAAAGGAGGAGAGGGTGATTTTCAAGGTAGATCTTAGCAGCCTTTAAGGGGAAGCAAGTTGAGAAGGTGAGTTCAGCTTAGTACCTTTTTTTCGTAAAGCTTCAAAGTTTTTTGAATGTAGTGCTCTGTTCCTGAGCTGTCAGATCAGCCTAGTTAAAGTTAAGGCTCACTTTTAAAAAGAACATAAGCTACCGGTATGTCTGGAAAGTGCTGAGCAGCTTAACTGGGCTACAGGAAAGATGGGAGCAAACATTTTATCAGGGCCTGTTGTGATAGAACAAGGATTAATGGTTTTAAACTAAAAGAGGGTAAATTGAGACTAGATTTAAGGAAGAAACTTTTTACAATGAGGGTGATGAAACACTGGAACAGGTTGTCTGGAGAGGCAGGTAATTGCCCCATCCCTGGAAATGTTCCAGGCCAGGTTGGATGGGGCTCTGAGCAACCTGGTCTAGTTGAAGATATCTCTGCTTGTTGCGGGGGGATTGGACTACATGACCTTTATAGGTCACTTCCAACCTAAACTATTCTATGAGCCTATAAGAAATCTTGAAGCTTAAACTTGAATGAGTTTAAGTGTATGTTGGAGAGCACTGACAGCTGTCTTTTTGCTGCCTCTTGCCCTTCCCATTGTGTTTGTACCTCGGAGTATGTGTTGCTTTTCCTTGTAGCACAACTGGACTGACAGGATTTAACAGGATTATTGTTCTTTACGGCCATCTCAGATATCATCGCTGTGGTACTATGGAAGTGTAATTCTTTTCATAAAATGGCAGCTGCATCTTGGCCCTTCCAGCAGGGCTGAGATGCAAAGCTCAATAGAAGGAGAAAGGAAGTGATGATAATAGAAAATTGTGAGGGTGCAGCAAGCATAAATATTTCCTTGGACTCGGGGCTTGGAATCCCCACCTCGTGCCTCAAATGGAGTTCTCTGGTGACGTGAGAATGGGTTGTTCTTTGGTAGAAGCAGCCTTCATCCATCCTTCTGAATTAATCTTGCAACCTGAGAGAATTGCAGCTGAGTGCCTGTATCTGATGTGGATAGGGAGGTTCTAGTGTTTCATGCTCTCCTCCATGTAATGTTAAATGCATGAGCAGCCCTTGGAAAAGAGGAGGAAGCTCAGGCTTTGGGAGACTGTTAGCTTAAGTGTTAGGATGCTTTCTTGGGAACTAAGAATTATAAATCTGGATCCCTTCCAGAAAGAGAGGAGCTTTAAGGCCTAATTACCACACCTCAACTAAATGCTACACTAGTTGTGGTCTGAAGACAATTACTCCTGCTCTGAGAGTAGGACTAGAGGTGCTTACTTTTAATCAGATGATGCACATCATGAACCAGTGATACTGCTTCTTAACCCTTGAAGGCCCTGGACAGGCTGTAGGATCTTCTGCCAGGGATCCTGGGCTGTGTCACTTGTCTGCCCCTGCATCTCCTTTTGAGGTACCTGATTGTCCCTGGGTTTTGGGTAAGCTCGGTGGTTGTGTTAACACAGTCCCAAGTTCCACTCAAGGCCTGGTGATCAGTTAGATTCTGTAACGCTGCCTGCGGAGCTGCTTGAGTCCCTCTTTGGGGTAAATTCCTTGCTGTTAGCCATCAGCCCTGCCAGGAAAGAAATCACTGAAATGTGTGAAAATACTTTGTGTAAAGGAGTTCGTGGCACCTGACAGGGGATAGGTGGACTCTTTTTGTTTGCTTGTTTTCACTATGTCATTTAAAAAACAAAAAAGCTTAATTCATTAAATGAAAAAATAATCCAGTTATAAATGGCAAAAGCACTCTGGGTTGTGCTGCTGCATCCTGTGGTGTAACTACCCACATTCTTTCTGTGTTCTGTATGTGATAAAATAACTTGGGAGGGAGGAGGGTGTCTGTAATCCCATGTTCCTGGCTCCCTGCCTGGAGGTGTTCCATAAGCAACACCAAGGATGAGCCATGATGTGGGGTGTGTCATGCCTTCTGGTTTGATGTGGCAGGGGATGAGTGTGAGGCCGTGATTAAGGCTCTTGTGATATGCTGTGACACAGTAAAAAGCTCGTGTGTGCCGTTGGTGGAAACAGAAAAGGAGTTTTGTGATGCCTGGAGAAACCCGCTCCTGCGTTGAACAGTACTCAGGCTGTGATTAAATGCCTCTTAGAGCTAATGATTGTCTGAATTTTTAATACAGCATTAATAGAACTGTTGTGCTAGTGTAATAATTAACACATTTTGGAAGTAAATATGTGGTTGAGCACGAGAGCTTGTATGTCGAAACTAGTTTAGTGGCTTGGGGCCCAAGAAAACAGGTAAAACTTCTTGTCAAGAGGAATGATACCGTTTAAGTCTGTGTTACCGAACAGAAATTTGAGATAGTAAGCAAAGAAGAAACTGCCTGCATCGGGAAACGTTTCAGGCTTCAGCTAGATTTTTACTAATTTTAAGAGGCTGAGTTCCAGCTAAGAAGTGTAATTGGTTTATTAACTGGCTGTTACTGACCTTTCTCTCTGTTTACCTACGTTGCTAATGCTTTCTGTGCATTACAGCAAGAAATCATAGCTTAACGCTTTTCTTCCTGTGGAGCTTGCAAGCATTTACTTTGCAGCACGAAACCTCTCCCTTTGGCTGATAAGGAGCAAGCTGTGCTGGAAATGTAGCTGTTCAAACTGAGACACGGCTCCCAGTTGCGCTGGGTGAAGGTTTCGCAGTGCTAATCAGCAATGGTTGAATAGGCCCACGTTTCAGTGGGGGCAAGGCTGGCACAGAGCAGGTGGAGGAACTAGATGATCTTAGCTTGTTTAGACAACTCGCTGACAGTTTACCAACCAAATAAATAAACTTGCGTGCTGACTGTATCCAGAGTGAGTCAGGTCGTTTTACAAGATGTCTATTTTGGCTACAGAAGTGTATGCGTTTTCTTCTTGTGAAAAATATTGAAAAAGAGTGAGTCTGACTGTCTTCTAATGTGTGTGGAAGTTCTGGCATTCACTCCTGAGGTTTCTTTACCTCCTGTTTCCTTGTTATGTTAAAGTGTATTACTTTTTTCTAGACTTTCCGAGTATAATTTCTTTTTATTAGTGATCCAGTCATCATGCCATCTTCCAGCCTAAGGGAATTAGTCATTCCCAACTCCATTTTTCCTTTCTCATTTTCAAGGTGCCTTAAAATCAAATATAAACCCCCACAGTTTGGGTGTGGCTCCCATGTGAGAGTACTTGAAGTGATTAATTTGTTGTTCATTTGACTTCCCTTTAAAAGTATCCAAAGAGAGGGGATTTAATGTTCATATTTTCATGCTTCTCTTGAAATGGAGAGATGAAAGGGTCAAAATGCTTATCAATGGATTTTGAGTTCTACATACCATCGCAGTTTAGATCCCATTCTTTGCCACTCTGAGAAAAGCCTTTCCTATTAATTTCCTTACGGGTTACAGCTAATAATGTTGCCTTCTGTAGGTATGGTAAACTGGTTATTGAGTTGCTATGAGGGGAGGCAGAGAGGATTTGAAAAAAAGGAGAAGAGAGGAGGGGAAGAAAGAGAGATTATGGGTATATTTTCTGATCTTCTGGAAACACTTTGACTCACAAGCACTGAGAGCTGCATTTCAGTGGCTGCAGAACCTGGTAGGATGTTCTCTGCCAGAGTCATGTGTGAGCTCCTGTCAATGGCAGTTCGTTTTCTGGAATTAATATAGGTGGTCATAGTAATAAAGCTCCATGACAGAAAAATATCATGAAAGCATAAGCAGATTTTTTTTTTCTGGACTGATGCAGGGCAGTGGACAAGCATACAGAGTGAGACTTCAAAACCATTTACTAAAATAATCTGCCGTGAACAGAAATAACACAATGATAAATAGAGGTCACCTGATAATTCTCATAATGCCTTTTTTTTTTTTTCCCCCCTCTAAATCTCTTTGCCAGCTAATGCTGTGGAGTCAGTCAGGGTGATGAGCTTCACAGAAAAGTGGAGAGCTCTGGAAGGGTGCTATGGCCCCCACAAAGCTGCAGTTGGTGCATGGTGAGGTTTAAAGTGCTGAGACTGTTTGGGGGATGAGGAGAGCGTGATTTCTTAGTAGAAAGAAAAGGTCTTGTTACTGATGCAGGAAAGTCTGGGCTGTTACAGAAATAACAGCCTGGGCAATGGCGCTGACTAATTTTTTTTTGAACACGTTGAGCAAATAGGTCCCTTCAGCACCTGAAAAATGGACACAGAGAAGCAAATTTTCAAATTCCTGGGGGAATTCGGATACTGCAGAAACTCAACGTGGCCCCCAAAGAGCATTGGGACTTTTTGCAGTCGTTATTGACATCTTGGTACTGCCGCCTCCGTGTACGGTGCCAGCTCTGAAACCTGTATTCCGGCTGCCCGGATCGATTTCTCCGCTGTTCCTGGGGATTCACTTTACACCCGACCTTCTCATGCTCCGTTCCCAGGGGTGCTCTCTGTAGGTGGTATTGTCTGGTCACGGTTTGCATTCAGGTCCCAGCTTGTGGAGCCTATCAGATGGAAGCCTATGTTATAAATGAGAAACCGGACACTCTGTAGATTACCTTGGCTGTGTAAATGATCCTCTTTGTCTCGGCCTCGCTTCCTGCAGCATTGCAACAGGCAACTGTAAAATCGCATTCGCAGCAAGAAAGTGTTGCAATCTCTCTCCTCAGACTGTCCTTCCTCCCTCACCACTTCTGTATTATGCTAGGATTATGCTGATTTTCACTATATCTGGGGGTTTTTTTTCTTTTCTTTTAAGGAGGTAATTGAATGAGACAGAGCTATCTCCGTTTTCTCTCTCCCAAGCCAGTCTTTCCTCTGTCACATATGATACGTTCAGAAATCCTCAGTCCATGTCTTGCTTTGATTGGTAGCAGTTACAAGGTGGTGCTTCTTGTTCAGTACAGCTTGTGTGCATCTTGGAGTAAAAATTGTGTTGAGCCTGGCTGGAGTTCTGCAAAAACTGATAAATAGGGAAGGGCGAGTGCAGTTCACTTGCTTTTGTGTCATTTCTTACACCTTCACAGTTATTCTCTAGTTCCCCACAGAATGGCTGCATTGTCTTGCCTTGAACTTTCCCACAAGTCCTATATCCAGTGTAATCTTACTGCTTTAAAACTTTATGAATTGCCTTTTGGGAAGGACCTTTGGAGAACTAAGCTGTTGTGAGGGTTTCTAGCATCTTGAAAGGGCGAGAGGGTCAGGGCAGCACTGTCTTAAATAGCTTTCACAGACTGAGCCCAGCCTTGTAAGCAGGGCTCTGAGAAAACCGTGCATTTCGTAAACCATCTCCCAGAATTCGTACTACATATATCCCAGGTTTTGCAGTGTACCATAGACTATTTTGTGAGCAATCAAAAATTGTATAAACAAGGTCTACCTTTGAAAATATGTAATTGGATAAAGAAAAGAAAAAGATCTTAATAAGCATGGAAATAGATGTTTACGTAGTCTGATCTACAGTTGGTCTGCACTCAAATACCTTTCAAAGTGGCTCGCTGAGTGTTGGATGGTTAATGTGAGACATTAAAAAGAAGCTGAAGTACCTGTCTATATTCCAATAATCAGGTGCCTTTAAAAGGTTTCAAGCTGTGCACTCTGAAAACCTTGAAAGGCTCCAAGAGCTTGTAGCTAATTTGGCCACATACTTTCTACAGACTCCAAGACATTGCTTCATTCTTTCCCTTAAACCACAGTGATAAGAGTGGGGGAGGGGGAAGAAGTGAAATAGAAAATACCCTTTGCCCCAGGGCCATTTGCAATCCCCAGCAGCTCTTTAGAGATCCCTGCTGATTAGTTGGGATGTGGCCCTTCTGCCTGCAGAGCTATGAACCAGTGGGAAGATGCACCATCTTCTCGCCTTTTCACTTGAGGCGGTTCACTGAAGATGGCTTGGAAAAGTTTTGCAGGATGGGCTGTTTTCTTTAGCGTGTTGTGTGTGGTTTTTTGGAACAATTATTTTCCCAACAAGGCAATGCAGCATGCCTGTGAAGCTGAAAGCTAGGTTTATAACGTTGAACCTGCTGTCCAAGACAACTAGAAGCATCGTTGCTGAATTGTGTGGCCCTTCCCTAGTTGAAAGTTGATTCTGACCAGTGGGTTTGTTTTTTTTTTTCCTCATGTAGCCAGTACTTGATGTGGTATGATTAGAATCAGAAAAGAAATCATGTTGTATAGATTTTTACTGGAAAAAAGAAAAAAGTAGTCAGCAGATCTGCATCTTTGGGGGGAGTGTGTATTTTTTTTTCTATCCCAAACATGACAGCATCTTTCCCATCTCTTGATGATGCAAATAGGATTTTATGGGTCATAATGAAATATTTTATTGATCATATTATGAAAAATCAATGAAAAAGTTGCCCCAGCTGTCGATTGTGTGCTCCCTACTATGTATGCAGTGACAGGTTTGACTGCTCACCATTGTGGCTGAGAAGAGAATACCTTGGGGTGCCCAATTATAGCAGCAGTGAGAGGAAATTCAGACGAGTAATTTTGGTTTCCTTCATTGCCTTTATGTTGGCCTCCGAACGAGTGGCCATTCCACTCCTTTCAGATTTCGCAGCAGCAAGAGCACTAATGGCAACTATGTGCAATTTTGACTTCTCATGTCCGTGAGATTGAATCAATGCTTTTCCTTCCACATCTAGTAAAACAATTTTCCATGCACGCTGAGCAGCTATTCTTGTCTACACTTGCTTTCAGATGGACTAGATGAACTGGAAGATTTTATAGAAAGCCTTCTCTTTCATTCTTTCTCCCCCACTTCCCCCTCCTTTTTTTTTTTTTTTTAATAAACTGCAGATTGACAATGGAACAGCTCTCTAAGGGGGAGAAATTTTTGAGGCGAAGATGAGGAAAAGCCAAGTGTTTTAGTAGGGCTTATCTCGTAAGGGGTGGAAGTTTAAAGCAGCAAAGAAGAAAGCTAACATAAACAGGAAAAACAGCAGTTGAACTCTCCCAGTTCGAGGATATGTGATTCAGGTGCTGTTACCATAGCATCTGAACACTTAAATTTTTAATGTATTTGTGGTTATAACATTTCTGTGTGGTTTGGAGAAGACCCTTGTGCAAGGGAATGAGGACTAAGAAACCCAGTTAAAGGGCTTGGACACCTAAAGCAAGTTCCAAGCAGAGTTTAGATGCTGAAATCCAGAACTGTGGTCTGTATATTCTCTGTTCAGTCACTACTTACCCCTGGAGGTGATGCATCTTCCTGACATCTATGAGCAGCTGGACTTTGCTTTCAAACTTGCTCAGGACTGCTCAGAATGGGAATACCACGGCATAGCTCATAGGGAAGCATGACCTGACCCCAAAACAGAGTATTTAAGTTGATCAAAGTGGGCTCATTGCTCAGGGGAACCGAGCTCCCGACAAGCACCAAGCCTCTGTTTTGGCCGCTTTTAAAGCGAAGCTGGAGAGAGAGAGCCTATTGGGAAGGTGCTTGCCTGTGAAGAGGAAGGCAGGGGTCAAGTGCTATCTCTGAGCACTGTCTTTTAATGTGCTGTTTAGTATTAACATCACATCCATAAGCAGAAATGAGAACAGGCAGCAGAGCTCTCCATTCCCGTACTACAAAGTCACACTTCCCCTTAGGCATAGTTCTCTCCCTCTGGCCCAGCAAGTACGTTATAATAATTCGGGTTGAGTGGCAGGAGGGTTCCCCTTCCTCGAGAAGGGGCACGTCTTGGACTAATGCTCTTGTGCTCTCCTCTGCGTTGAAGGCTTCAGTCTCTTCTGGCAGTTGTTTTAAAATGTTGACCATGCTCCTAACAGCAGCCCAGATGCGTTTTTGGAAAATATTTTGCATGTGTGGTAGGCAAGAGTTCTCTTTCCAGCCTCTGTGGCAGGAGGTCATGTGCAATGTGTGATCTCTCTTAACTGCAATTGATTGATCAGAGTTAACTGAACAAGCAAGAACTTTCTTTGCCAGGAGCTGTTTGGGAATACTCACCAGCAGCGGGGTCCTCCGTGGATCAAACAGTGTCTGCTCACTACTTACTCCATGGTCTAGAGGCAAGCAGGCAGACAGCAAATATGCAGTAAACCTCTTTGGTGTGTTTTTTTTATCAGCACAAGTATAACACAAACCCCCACCCTCGCAAAAGAGGGCGGCGTGTTTCCTCGAGCGACAGTCCGTAAATGAGGCTGTGGAGATCTACCTACAGACATATCTAACAGCCACGTGTAACTGGTCACTGTCAACTGGCAGCAAACTACTCTCTTAGGAAGAGGAGGAAAATGGCAGCTAATTTTCCCAGCTATATGTCAGCTATACATATATATATGTATATATCTAAAAAAAAAGTCAGCTATACCTGATGATATGTACACTTAGCTATGTATTTGAGTAGTTCTGTGGTGTCTTACTGCAAATGCACGAAGAGAGCACAATAGCAATACTTGTTGGATTCACGGAAATCTTTGTGGTCCTCTACAGACTTTGTGAAGTTTTCTTTTTTCTCTTGCACTTGAAATGGGGGGGGAGGTTTTTTCGGGGGGTGTCTAAGTACATGTAAGCAAGCTGCTTTGTCTGCCTTTCCCAAGGAAGCAGCTGCTGCTGTGCGGCAATAGTGAGTGTGGAGGAGGAGGAGGAGGCAGCACTGCCTTCTTCACGTAACAGGCACAGCTGCCGGAGCTCTGAAACCTCGTGGCTACACTTGACCTGGTTTCCTTGACAAAAGCACATCTGGTTTTCAATTTGATTTAACCTGGAAACCAGGCCCCTGCCGGGGCTAGGAATCCTGCGTCACAAATCCGTCTGTGAAACGCCAGGCTGCTGCTGGGAAAATTACCGAGACAGCAGACCTGACAGATTCCCTGTGTCCTCCTGGCAGTCCTGTGGGAGAGGCTCACCTTTTGTCTTGTCACCCTGCACGTCTGGGGTCTGCACCTGGCAATCGGAGTGCTGTGGGAAGTGTCAAACCCTCCTTGTCCTGCTTCGCTTTGGCTGGTATCGCCCGGCACCTCCTCGCCGTGTCCCTGTCTGGGTACAGATGAGTTCCCTCTGGGCTGCCATTAGATCACCTGCCGTTTGTCACCTGGGGTTTTGGGCAGGAGGAGCCCGGGGTGTGCTCCGAGGCGTAGCCTTGCTCCCTGTCTTCCCTGGAGCTGCTGGGCTGAGGGGTTCCTGTGGCTCGCCGAAGGGTGCCGCAGGAGCTAGGACAAGGTGGGAATGGGCTGCTCTGTGTCCGCATCCCGTGCCAGAGACACTGGAGCAAATGCCCAGTTGTTTTCATCTTAAGAGCCAGGATAATAAATGTCTGCAAGCTACAGCCCTCTGACAAAGTGCATGATTGCTTCTGGTGTGGAGAGTGTTAACAGCAGAGAGACAAGCAGAGGGGAGATTTGCCAGGGTTTCTGATTATAAGACTGTATAAATTCTTGAAGAGCGAGCAGGCAGGCAAGCCTGAGGTTTTAAAATTCTGCCTTATACGGTCCCTTCCAGTATCCTGTCCCCCTGCCCTGGGAAGGCTGCGCGGATGCTGCGAAGGTTCAGATACAGATCCAGTATGTGGAGTCTGGATGTTTTAAACCAAGGCCTGATCTGAAGGGCCGTCATGCAAAACAAATGTGCTGGGGGTGGTGGTGGAGGAGGGAACAGCTAATAGATGTTTTCCCCTTGCTTGACATCTGTCACCTCCCCCCATGCCAACCCTTCCTCTGTTTATAGCAAACCATTTGCTCCCATTAATTAGAACTGGATTCCTGCCATCTGACCAGCTTTATGCCTGTACGAATGTCAACAGAGCCAGGACTACACAGGTGGGGAGAAGAGCTAGTCAGAGGAGATCTGTTGCATCTGTTTGGGGAGGAATAGATGGGGGGAAAAATGCCACACACACACACACCCCCCCCTTTCCAAATCAGGCATGTTAGCTACAACAATAATTGAAATGCAGACTGGGAGCCCCAGGATGCCACTTTCCCCATCTCTTTTCAGAGCAGACTGCACTTTAAGCCATCCCCTCCAGTTAAATCTCTTTACCAAAGTGGTCTGTATGAAGGCTTACATACAAAAAGATAATGGTGCTGTCATTTTTACAAATAATCACAACGGGAGCAGAAAAATAAGAGGAAGACGATTACGCCTGAAAATCCAAAGAGGTTCCAGTCGCTAATGCGGTGGAAGCTGAAAGGAAGCTGAGCCACAATCCCGAGCTGTTCCTGCCAAGCACAGGGCTGGCTTTTCTGCCGTGATTTAGGAGTGTACAGCTGTGTTGCCATGACATTAGAAGGAAATGTGCTTACCCTGGGATGGTTTTCCATGTGTAAAATACTACGAGGACAAAGTATTTAATGTGCTAGTTGAAGCAAATCCTGTATGGGAGAAGCAGGTTAACCTTGATTAGCTTGGCTGGATTGTTAAAAAAACAAAACAAAAAAACCCAAAAAAACCCCACCAAAAAAAACTCCAACAAAAAAAACCCACAACCTGCAAACCCTTTCATGGCCTCCTCCAGCAGCAAGTGCCATGTTTCTGCTGGGATTATGAATCAAGACAGTGGCATCGGTTTTACACTGAGCATTAAACTCCACCTGAAAAGGAACAGCGGGCTCTCCCCCCCAACTCCTTCAAATAATGAAGTATTTTTTTTATGTGGTGTGGGAAGGAGGGGGTTGATGTGACGAGCCTGTGTGTACCCCAGAATATTTTAAGCCTTTCACATCCTGTAAGATGGTGCTCTGAATCTGTTCAGGCAAGGAGGACCTGAACATCAAGGTTGTGAGTAATCAAACCACTGAACTGATGGCAAAATGATCTGGAGGAGAAAGAGGGGTGCCTTGTTCCTATATCTCAAGGAAACAGGCGCAGGCTCCAAACCTGGCTTTCTATTGAAGGCAAGAGTAAGGAGATTTCTAAACTTTGCCTGTGGCTTGGCATCTGAGGATTCCTCCCTTGTGTTGCCCTGGGTGGATGGAGGCCAGCAGGACCCTGCTCTGCTGCAGGGTGGCTACAGAGAGCCCGGTGTTTGCTGGAGGATCGAGTGCCTCGAGCTGCAGCGTGCAAGTCAAGCGCACAGCTTCAAGCCCCAGTTTCCTCTGTTGATCAGAAAGAGTGGAAAGGACAGCGGTAGATCTTCACCAGACCTTTTTCTTCTTCTTTCTCACTTTCTCACCCCAGTGCAAGGTTTTTCTTTCGTCTAAATGGAAGGGTTTTCTTTTTTTCTTTCAATCAGCAACGCTTTCTGTCCTGACTTCATGCACATCAGATATTCCCTTTGCTCGTTAGAGGTGAGGCAAGTAAAACATGGAGCTGACTGGCTCATTTGTAAGTTCTGCAACAATCCTTCCAAGTGCAATATTTGCCCTAATTAACTTAGGGAATAATTTACAGGACAATGTGAAGGGATGCACTTAATACATAAACTTAACTAAAAAACAAACTCTCACATGGAGGGAGAGCTGTCATTGTAGCTCGTGAGGTGGTGGGGGTAAAATTGTCAGTCCTTTGAGACAAAATGGTCATTTACTGAACACCTGAAAATTAATAGTTATGTCTGTGCTGGGTAAACATAGTTGAGTCTAACAGAAACTTGACAGATGCGTGTTTTTCAGGAGGGAAAAAAAAAGGTTACTGTGTGAGTTAAATAGCAGATTATTAATTTACTGCTGAGATGATGGTATCTACCAATTCTGTTCTGGATGCTGCTGGGCTATCAGCAAGCTTCGGGGAGTTCAGCGTGACGCTTGTCACGCAAGTGTAGAAGTAAGAGAGAGCCCTGCCTTGCAGCTCTGCTGGCGGGCACGGTGCCCTGCTCTTCTCAACAGCCTGTGGGCAAGAGAACGTGCCTTTCTATCAGCTCTGTTTTGCAGGTCGGTGTAAACCACAGGGTTCACGTTAAAATGCAAGGTCTTGTTCTCCTGCTTTGAGTTTTACTTGAGTGAAAAGATTTGAATTCTTAAAAAATATTTCTAAATTCGCGTTTGAAAGCGGAGGTGCATATGGAGAAACCACCATTACCCACCACTTCTTAATCCCTGCCCCCTTCTGTGAGGCGCTTTGCTTCTCCAAAAGAAGTCCCTTTGTTTAAGTGTGGTTTTCCTTTTCCCCGTTCTTCCAGGCTGGATACTTTTCAGCATGTTTGAGGACAATCACCTGTTGCTCTTAAATTTTGCCTGGGGTTTGTTCACCCTTGGCTTGGCTTGTCATCACAGGCTTTTCAGTCATTCCCATAAAAAGCTGTATTGTCATCTCCCAGAGATGAGAAAAGGCAGAAAATGACTGGGTAAGATGGGTAAGAGAAGAGGAGAGGCAAGGCAGAATCTACCTGTGGGAGCCGGATGCCCAGCAGGGCATTAGTTACAACCCCAGTTGTAACTAATTTATCAGGGCTAGCAGCTGGGGGTTTGGGTGGAGATGGGAAGTGGTTCCTTGGTCGTAGCCACCGGAGGCACGTGAGCAAACTGCCCTTGTTTCTCCCAAAACACAGGCTTCTCCCTGAAACATGGGCAGCAGGTATGGTCTGACTGCCCAGTGGCACAGCTGGGAGCTCCTTGTGCCAATGTTAGCGGGGGCTCTGAAGTGAGATCTGTCGGGGGCACTGAAGGGAGAGCCGCTTATGTTAAAAGCGGGGCTGGTGGGAATGTTCATGAAGGGCAGGATTTTTTTTCCAGGGAAGGCTAAAGGGGTGATAGACCTTTGTTAGAGCGAGTGCATCTGTCGGTTCCAGCTGTCTAATGCGTTAGGGGGCACCTGCGCACAGAAAAGAGCAACGCTTGGCTGCTGCCCTGTGCTAGCCTGCCTCAAGGCATTCCCGGCTGGGAATGTGCTGGGAGCTGGGGGGGTGTGTGTTTGTGTGTGTTTGTGTGTGTGAACGGTACAGATTTTTTGAGTTTTAAATCACTGCTTCCCCAAGACACTCGTCTCCAAGAATGTAGAGAGTAAGGGGGCTGTCCCAAGGTGCGTGCCGTCGATGGATGGGGGTAAGCAGGGCTGGCAACACACTCGGGGTCTCCCAGAAAGCTTGAAAAGCTTTCAAGTACCAATTGTCACAGAAACATTTTGCAGCCGTGGAGAGAGCAATTTCTGCCTCTTCCCACAGAAGAGAATATTTCAGGATTCAGTCTTGATATCCCTTGAAGTTAAAAGAAGGGACCATGAAAACAAGCTTTTGTCTGGTGCCTGCAGGAATGTGTGTCCTGATGTTGATTCAGACGTGTTCTTACTGCTTCTGCTTGTCTCTAAATTATATGTGGGTTAGAGTATATGTAAGGTTTTAGGCTGTTATAATTTGGGTTTTTCTTAATGGTAGAATCACTTAGGTTGGAAAAGACCTTTAAGATCATCAAGTGCAACAGCCAAGTCCACCACCAAACCGTGTCCCTAAGCACCACATCTACGCTGCCCCCAGGGATGGTGACTCAACCACTTCCCCGAGCAGCCTGTCCAATGCTTGACAACCCTTGCAGTGAAGAAATTTTTCCTAATGTCCAATCTAAACCTCCCCTGGTGCAATAATACTATCTATTGGAGCATCCAACCATTTGGGGGTAATTTGAAATTGAAAAATGCATAAAGAGGTCCAGATAAATACCCTAAAATCTCCCTTGTCCTGCCTCTGCCAGGTGTGTGTTTGTGGCTGTTACTTGAGCAGTGAGAAGATTCCAGCAGTGAATATGCCACACTCATCTGTGTCCACAAACACCAGTAGGAAACCAGCAGTGATGCTCTATGCCCTCTTCCTGCCTCCCTCCTTCCCTGTAAACACCACAGATTTTATTGAGCAACCGCCTGGGCTAGGTAGCAAGTGTCCCAAAGCAGAACTAGGAATAAAGGTGATGTCCAGATCTCCTGTTCTGCAGTCCCTAGTGATGCATTTTGTTGGAGTGTGACGCTTGGGTCAGGGAAGATGGAGGTGGGCGTGTGGGCCTGCTTCGTTGAACAACTTGGGTTGTCCTGGTGTGTCAGTTGATGCATTCGGTTTCTAAGCTGCTGAAGTGAGCAACTTCCTCCGTTTCCCATAATACAGTTTTTGATGTAAGTTCCCCAGGTTGGTGGTTTCCCCAGCCCTATAACCATTGTCCAGTTCCCCGGGGGCGCTTCGCCCACGGCTGCTACTAGGGACCACGTTTCACTGCGCCGCCTTTGTTGTCAGCTGATAAAAATGACAGGGAAAGACAAGTTTCTGCAAGACAGACTTAGAGTGCATTAAATAAATATAAATTTTATTAAAAACACCCACATCTCAGCGTTATCAGGAATGATATAATAATAAACAGCTTTCAAATAACCTGCATTACATTACAATACTTACAGTATTTATAACCATCCTCGCATTCTTTTTATAGACATACCAAACATTTCATGAAAATGAATGAAACTAAAGTAAAAAAAAAAAAAAAAAGAAAAAAGTAGAACATAAGCATAGAAAATGCACACAGAAGTTCATTACCTTAGTGTCAAACTGCTAAAGTTTCCTACACAAGTTAACCACTAGCTTTAGAAGTGAACTTTTTACCACTGTGCGTCAATCAAGATGAAAAATTCATTCAAGTAAAGTTGACACCACT
>JAOXJK010000032.1:25992681-26022326 GCA_025774025.1 Xenus cinereus
GTATGGCTATAGTCAACCTGATAATCCTATACAAGCAATTTTATGTCTGCTTTGTCATTCGTTCCAACTGAGGCAGGGTTCTGTACACCAAAAATTACAGGTCGGGTATTTACAATACAAAACTGATTCGCCATCTCAGCTCCTGCTCCGGCTGCCAGCAGTTTGGCAAATGACGGTGCACGGCATATTAACCAAACATCTACTGTGGATTACATGAATAATATAGGACTTAAAAAAGAATTTAAAAAAAAAAAATCACCGAAAGATGAAGATTTATAAGGATTTAATTAATCTGACACACAACCATCATTAATTTTTATTTTTTTTTTTTTAAAAAGGCGAAACTTTTGTTTCAATGCGGTGGGTGAAGTCACAGACTGAGAATTAAAAAACAAAATTGCCATAATAAATATTTGACCATTATACTCAAAGGCCTCCTTTGATTTACTCGAGTTAGGTTGTGATTCTGTTAGATAAAATTTCTTTCGACCAAACTTAATCTTACAGTATATTGCACAAGATATATCTGGGACATGGAGGTTTGCGTGTTTAGGGAAGCCCTTGTACAGACTGTACCTTTTTATATTCTATTTTATTCATTACAGTATTCAAGAAGCCTTGTTTAGAGAGTGACTTGAACAACTCTAGCAAACAGTCACTTGCCAAACCCCTGCCTTACATTTTTTCCCTTTAATCAGCTCAGTGCATTCTACTTTCTTTTTGTTTATTCGTTTGAAACAGGCAAAACATTCTAAATCTCTTAAACGCTTTCATTACAATAAAAAGAGCTAACGAATTTACAAAATTAGTTTTAGTTACATCAATACATGTACAAGAAAAATTAGAGAAGGGATTCAAAAGAATAGCATTAAATCCCTGAAAAAAGAAAAAAAAAAACAAAAAAAAACAAAAACAAAACAAAAAGCCCAAGAATAATATATTTAACCTATAACAGCTTTACATACACACAGGTGACACGTTGGCATAGGAGAACATGAGCTGAAATATCCCTGAATTTTTAGAACCAAAAAAAAAAAAAAGTTGAAGTTCAAGTTATACTTGCTAAAATGTCAAGTATTGAGAGAGTTTTTTTGTTTTATTTTTTTTATTTGTTTTTTCAAAGGCTATTGGGGGAAAAAGATGGTATACAATATATAAACTTTCACACTCAGTTCAATATCCTATTGCCAAACTAGTGTTGAGGTATATGACAAGTAGGAACATCACTCAAACCTTTTAATGTATTTTTTTTTAGCTCACATTATGATATATTTGTAGCAGGCTGAGTAGCACCATGATGTGAATTCAGCTCAAAACCCAAATATATATAGATTTAATATTTTTACAGTACTAAAATACTAAAGCATTGCGTTAAAAAAAGTTTTGTTTACAATTTAATTTACTATACAACTCTCCTGCTTTTTTTTTTTTTAATAGAAATTAATGATTTAAAACCACCACAGCAAGCCAGCTGCCTATTTTTTTTTTTTTCTATTTCATCAACGGAATCACACAGAACTAACCCTGTTTCATTCATCTTCTGTAGGCATCGGTCTGCTCAATCTTCCTGGCAAAGAGGACACTTGCACCAAGAAATGACTTACACCACAATGTACATAATTATCAACACAAAAGCGATCTGCCATTCAATATTTGAAGAGCACACAGATCTTTAGAAACAGCAGAAGCCCAAGCTAACTAGTTGTAGTCTGTCGCATGCTGCTAATTATTACCTGTGGTTAATATAAAATTCTTTCCTTAAAACTGTACATATTTGAGCAATGAACTTGTCATAATAATTGTAGAAAACAGTTTACAGTATAGCTGTGTGAGATGAGCACCAGAAAAACATGTGTTTTGTGTACTAAAGTATTCCCTTATATCCAGTAAGCCCCATTTTTGCCATAACTGACTGTATTAAAAATGGATATGTAGCCCACTAGCAGATGCATGGCTAAAACAAAAGTATTTAAAAGCTTTTTTTAGTCTAAAAAAATTATCTTTGCATTTTAAAATCAAAGTAAACTTTTTTCCTTTTTTTTTTTTTTTTAATGTCTTAGTACCTTAGCATTGTTCAAGTTGCCAAGCTTAGGTAGACAAAGTGCTTTTGAAACACTATTTAAAAAAAAATATCTCTCTCTCTATTTTATTGTCCTTTTCTAGGACTTGACTGGATGAGCAAAATCCAGAGGTCTTTGTAATTCCCATATGTTAAAAAGTAAGCTTATTTTAACACCAGGTAAATTCAATACATACATGAATGAAAAGGTCCTCCCTGTTGTTGAAGAACATTTGACTACATCATTGACATTTGTTATAAAGGCATTAACTGTTTGACTGTTAAAATAAAGACACCATTCTCTTAGATAGCACCATGGTTTTAGAATATCCAAACAAATTCAGTGTTTTGCTGTCTATTCATTATGTTTTATACTTATCTACTTTGTTAAATAAAATCAAGAGACTAATAAGATTACAGTAAAAACTGCATGTTAAAAAGCCATAATTCCAGTATTTCAGTACATCGTAGATTCAGCACCAGATGTTATTTTAAGATTCCTGCAGTTGTAATACTACAGTATTATTTTTTTTAGGGTTTTTTTTTTGCTCCTGTTCCATGACAAACTTGATGACATTAAAAGTGGCCACAGATGTGCAAAACTGTAAGGAAAAAAAAATAATCATCTATCTGCAGATTATCTCTTTCAGTAATGGAGCCAGTGTTTTCAAATGTAAATTGTGAAACACTTTTTTCTTTTGCTTTTGTTTTTGCATAGGATGCTTTGGTCTTGTTTCCTACATGCCATCTGTGACCACTTAAAAAATCAGTGGAAAATAAGTGCGCTAGTGAGATTACCTCGTGTTGCTGGTGTGCTGAGGCTTTTTCCACTGATGGGTTTTGTAAAAACACTGTTTTCTTCTTCACCCTTGCCTTCCCCAAAACCTAAAGAAGAACTACCCTACTGACAAGGTGTTTTTTCAAATGAGGTAACCAACAAAGGTGTGAAGTTAGATATATCGGTTGTAAGGCCCTGTAACCCGTGTAAAGGCATATGGAGATGTAGTTACTGTGGAGTCTGTGGTGACCGACAGTGTCCTTTGTGCAAGAGACTTGATGAAGCGCAGGTACGTTGGCTCCGAGGGTTCGTGTGGCTCAGCAGGCTCCCGCTTGGCTTTTTTGCCGTAAGATTTCTGAGGCACGTAGTCTGGACCGTACTTCTCACATTCCTCCTCTTTCTCTCTTGCCTTCTCAGCCATCTTTGCCTCCCACAGAGCCAGACCGTGTTTCGGCTCATTCATACTCTTGTGCTGGTAAAAGACAAGGGATATTCTGGTGGGATGGTTCCTGTTGGGGTTTTTTAAGGGAGTCGTCGCATGGAGCTCACGTTTTGCGCACTCTATGAGAATTGACCCATGAGATGGAGCAACTGCCACTCCTCCAATTTCTGGATCCAGAAAGCTCTGCTCGCTATCTGACCAGACTTCATCGGGATCCTCTGCTTTTTCTGGATTCACCACTTCGGTTTTATCTAAACCACCCTGGGGAGTAGTCCTATCATGGTTTTGACCTGGAAGCATGTTAGACAAACCATTAACTGCATGTGAAATCATTTCGCTATCCTTATTTTGGAGATGCAGTGAATTAGGAGGACCACTAAACATGTTTTGAGCAGAATGGTAGTCGTGTGCTAAATGTGGAAGGGGTTGCACGTGATGATGTTCACTGCTTTTACTCATGGAGGCATAATCCATGCTCGGATTACTCAAATTAGATTTTAACCTTGAGGCAACCTCCATAAAATGGCCGTCAGCCTCATGGGTGGAGTAAGAGGAGAAAGACCCCACGTGGTGTACATTTGGTCTAATGGTGCAGTTACTGAAGGAGTCTACCTGCATATTTTGGTTTCCGTAATTCAAGTACTTGGGACCAAAACTCTGGTTATTCCCAAACCTATGCTGGTATAATGTTTGAATGGGTGGTAGACTTAGTTTAGACATATGGTCTTGGCTCTGGCAACTATACAAGTCCACGTGCTGATGCTGGGAAGAGTAGGATCCCAAGTAAGGGGGGCAGTTGTCCATAGGCATGTTTCCATTGCATTGGTAGGGTGGATATTGGTTATTTTGACTTAATGATCCTGAATAAGGGTTCATGGGACTGGAAGAATTCAAATAAGACCCCGCAGGCTGTGATGAGGTTGTGTAGAGGTTCATGGGACTGGACCCTCCATAGGGATCTGAAGTGTATGAAGAGCTTGGATAAGCGTTGGCTGGATTAGGCAACCTTACATAGAGATTTGCAGAACCTGAACCCGAGTAAGAGTTAACAGGATTTGACTGAGGGTTGTTAGGGAGAGTGCGCTGTGGGTGTTGCTGCTGTTGTTGTTGTTGTGTGGCTGGTCCTGAAAGACGTAAAAGATCTGTAGATGGGAAAGTAAAAAAAAAAAAACACACAACAAACAAGCTTTTTTTTTTTTAAAAAAAAACCAAACCACCAAGCAACATATTTATAGACTTTCATGATACACATCTATGAAATTTCTAAGAAAAGTATATCATATGATACATTAACAGAGGTTTCCTTTCTCATATCTCCAATACCATCCTTTAAGAAGCTGAATAAATACTAAGGCCACTCATCCTTTTTGGCATGTATCCAGTGAGATCAGATGCTAGTGGCAATGGGGAAAAAGAGGACAGTGCAATCTGTTCAGAGTCACATGCTCAAAATCCAAAGAGTTGAATCATCATTTAAGTAGCCCATGAAATGGAGCATCAAAGTCCTCCCAAACAGCCGTGCACAAGGTGACCTTCTTTTCCCTAAGAATAAATAATTCTTCTCATCTATATTAATAGAACTGTCTCCAAAAAATGTCCCTAGCTTTATGTAAAAAAAAACAAGGGTGACATTCACCGACAGAGAGAACAGTTCAGTAACAAGTGAGATTAACCGAAGACATAAGAGGAAAACCATCATTCATTAAAGTGAAATGGCATCGTTTAATGGTTACAACCCTAGCCTAGGTCATGGGACAGCTGACTTCTATTCATAGGTATTTCAGTGACCTTCTGCGTGGCCTTGGATGTATCCCTTTTTTCCCCCCCTCTGAGAAAGTTGCTGTAACAATAAAATGGTCACGATGAACTCCTTTGCTCAGGACTCTCAAATCTACTGATGAAAACTGCCGAGGATTGTTAAGTGGATTTTTAAACTCTTACTCCACTATGGAAACACCTGCTCTGCTTTTGGTCTTGAAGCAGAGTATACATAGTGGTAAAGAGGTTAGGCTTGAATCCCCTCAAATTAGGAGGTTCTCAGTAACAGTGGCAGAGAAGCGAGTGATGTGTAGGTCATTCTTTCTTTGGCAGCGGCATCACACACTTCTTTTTGTGGCTTCTAGCACTACTACTCCTTTAAAGGTACTTTACAACACCCTGGATGGCAAGCAGAGCTTGCAAAAGCACCAAGTTTCTACCGGTATTAACTATCCAACAGTAAAGGACTTCTCACACAATTTGCCAGTCTAGTACTTATAAATATTCAATATTGGTATTTACTTTCAAGAATTCTCTTTCCCTGTTACTTTAAAATGAACTTGGGCTGAGAATAATGGTTTTCTTGAGACTCATTATAAATAGCCCGGATTTCTAGGAAGCTCCCCACTGTTGACAAAGGTCCCGATCAGATCCACGTGTTTACCTGCTAGCTGCTTTGCATGACCTGCCGCCTCAGAGCTGCCTTGCTTGTTGCGTGCCGCAGCAGACTTCTCCCTTTCAGCTTTGCTAGACCCGTTCTCTAAGGAGGAAAGCTTTTCTGCAGCTGCTTTCTTTGCTTCTAGCTTCCTTTGCCGACACGTCTTGACAGGCTCCGCTAACATCCTTACTTTTCGGCGAAAGGAGGTAAGGACCTGGATGCTGCCATTCCTCTTCTTCTCCTCCTGGCCTTCAGTGCTTCCGAACTCATCCACGTCAGAGACTTTGTATAACGGGAGCACGTGGAGCTGCTCGTCTTCTGGTGTTTGGCCGATTTCACGATTGTCTTCTCTAGTTAGTGTGCAAACCTGTTGGAAAGGCGTGTTAGAGTAAGTCTCTCAAATCAATCTGAGAAGAAGAGCTCTGAAACATTAGCCTGTGCTTTTTACCTTGCCCTCCCACTGTTGGCGTTGGCATCTGGCAAGCTACTTGTCAACTGTAAGTTTCTGTGCAATTTAGGCACATCACAACGAGCCTGCAATTTCATTTCTTTCATTGCTCTAGTGGACAGTGTCAATAGAAACAGAAGGTGTATATTTCTTGTACTTGTGCCGAAATGAACAGTATAGTTAGGGATTATCCTAATGTGAAATAAACTGCGTGATCCATTGTATACCGTGACTAGAGAGCTAAAACAGTGGAACCTGGAACTCCGTACTAGTTTTGTACTATTTTTTCACTAGAATACGTTAGCTAGCCAGCCATTAGAAGTAGTGTGCAATATAACGTACTGCCGTTGTATTTCACGCCCCCTTACAATGGCAGCTTCCAGGTCTTTGCAAAGGAGCAAGTCACTGTAATGTAAATAATAAGATTTAAGGAAGTTACTGTTGTGTCACGCAGCACGCTCATTGCGTTTGCTCCAGCTAAAGTAGACGTTGGGAGGATCTCAGTGGAAAAAGATGCTGGTACAGACATATTCTGTAGCAAAATCATTGCATCGGCCAGTTTTTAGGAAGAAGGCTCAGCTAGAAATATGTATTCTGTTGGTGGTAGTTGACTTGTCAATTAAGTCCGATCCTGGAAACAGGAAAAAGTTAGATATTTCCTTTGGTTGTGAATTGTTTTTGAAATTGAATTTGCACTGTGAATCTAGTAGATATTTCCTTTGGTTGTGAATTGTTTTTGAAATTGAATTTGCACTGTGAATCTAGGTAGTTGCTTCAAATTACAACTCTGATTATTCAAAACTGAAGATTATTCTTTCTTACATTTACCCCAATTGTATTGTCACAGAAAGAGGAGGCAGGGAACAGAAATAATCCAACACACATCGAAAATCAGCTCGCTTTTCTGGTATCTTCTCCAGAGCCTTTGCTGTGTGTGCTGGAGACCAGAACTGAAGAGAGTAAAGGGTGCGTGTACAGTACAAAGGATGGCAGGGCTTGCGACTTTCTGCCCATCACAAGCAGGAATGAAATCCACAACTTGCTAAACTCTTCTGGAAAGAAGTTATTTGTTTCCATTTTTATTTTATTAGAAGATATAATCCAAAGTTGTTAGAAAAAAAATGTTTCAAGAGAACAAATATAAACCATTTTGTGCCAGGAACACTGAAAACAGGGATTTCAGGCCTGCTGGGATCTTCTTTCCATTGTCTTCACGATTTCTTTTTTACCCATTCTATATTAAACCTTTCTTTAATACACCATAAGTCTCATTCATTTGAATGAAAAATTGTGTAGGGGATAATAAGTTAGCTCAATTACTGCTTAATGTTTCTTTTTTTAGCGATCTGCGTTATGCAAGTATAAATTTAAACAGATGGGAGATAATGAATTAAATATATTAAATTAGTGCCGGGGTGAGGAGGCTGTATGTACCACAGACTTACCAGTGTACTCCCGTTCTGCATGTTGTGCAAGTCTCTGTGAGCGTGAGCGCAGAAATCCAGGCAGGCAGTGACCCCTGAGAACGGGCGACCTTCTTTTAAACCCAGGCGACACTCGGGTGCTCTGTGTTCATACTCGATCTGCAAAAAGATGACGGGCATCACTGCAACCGAGCTGGATGCTCCGGTACACAGAATTAGCACCAAATGCTCCTCTGTGACAACATACATCTCGGAGGTGGCAACATACAGATCTTCAAGACAAAAAAAATCAAGCAATTTGGTAGCAATTTTGTGTCCATCCTTAATTCCCTGCTGTTTTGTTCCCCGTTACCTTCTGTCTCTGGCGTGATTGTGAAATTGGCCTATAATAATTTTCCTTGTGTATTCCTTCTGATTCGCTGCCAGTGGTTGGTGTTTTTACATGACAAATGCAGCGTACGGTTTCAGCGTCTGGCACCCTAAGAGTGATATGTTTGTGCAGACTGGAAATATACCAAGCTATTAAAGGAAAATGGCTTTAGAAAACTGACTTCATAATGACTTCATGAAAAACAATAATTTGTTTTTTGATTTGTAATATTTTGGCGTGCTAAACATATATTTCATTAGCTCAAGTATGACTCTCTAACTGCTGACCAAAAAGAGAGAGAATTCAGTCAAGACAGTACTTTCTACCCATGCACTCGTTATTAAGGAGCTTTGCAACTTAGTTGATAATGCAACGATAAACCTTACACAAAAAGAAAGGATTTTGTAACGGAGATCAAGCCTTAGACAAATGATGGTTTCGTATTTTATTTAGAGAATTAAAAATGAAACCATGTTTGTAAAATGCTTTGCTGAAATTCCTGAACCTTTCAAGTGAACGCAAAAAAATCTTAATGGAACGTAATGGATCCCATTTTAAGTTAAAGTGAAATTAGAAGTTTTGCCAAGTCTTGATCCAAGATCACTACAAGATGTCTAGTTTGCTCATTGACCTTATTTTTAAAATTTGGAATATTTACTTGCCTGAAATAAATAAAAGCAGAACAGAACTTGAAACATGTAAACTTATTGGGAATTAAATGAGAGTAGTCTGAAATGTTATTCAGACTATAATTATCTGATTAAAGTATACTGGCGCAACTGCTTTCTGAGATGTTCTGTTGGGTCCGGTTGGAAAAAACAAGTCCTCTCCAATTCTAGCTTTTAATCCAGTAGCAATCCAGGCTTGGATTAGAATAAATCTGGAAATCTGGAATGTCTTTTTGGGATTCAAAGGGGCATTGATTTTAGGGGTTTTTGGTTTTAGAACCTTTTACAGTACCATACAAATCAGGCCTCAACCACCTCTCTTTAAAGCCACTGACAGTAGCTTGATCAGGGTTTCCCCACAAATGCAACGTCTGCATGAAAGTCTTGAAGGAGGCGAAGCTACACGCACGCCTCATTACACAAGGTAGAAATTGAAACTTGTAAAAGCATGTGTTTTCAACAAGTGTCGGGCAGGTCCACGGCTTACATGGAGAAAAGTTCTTTCGTGAATTTTTGTGGGAAAAGAAAAGCAGCCCAAGCAAAGAACCATTCTATTGTTCACCACCCCCTCATTTTTTATTCTTCCTCTTCCTTTCTTCTCTTGCAGAACGTCTCTCAGATACTTGGACAGATAACCACAGCTAGTGGGCACATGGCCACAGTTTCCTCCATAACGAGTCTCCAAACATTATCTGATCAGGTAAGTGAAACTGGCTACGTCTGCTTACCCTCTCTAGTTGCTACTAAATGTGCAGGAGTGAGTTTTCTGGCAAATAAAAATGGACGGTTTCGTGTTAGTCTACTGTTTCCGTTACAGTTGAAAACCTGTCTTGTGCTGGTTGCTAGAGCATAATGCTGTCAACAGGAAAGAAAGGAGATGTCATAGTTTGCAGTGATGCTGATAGTTTGGAGACTCTAAGTTCTGTGAATGTTTGTAATGATACTGAAGCTAAGCAATGAAAATGAAGGCCAGCAGTTACGCGTTTCCAAGGGGCATTTTGTCAAACTATAATGCAAGTATCTGAAAGAGTTTTAGTAAAGGAATGCAGATGAGAGACTGCCAAACTGGGAACCTCATAAAAGCTTTGAATGTGCTATTATCTGTGAACTCTGCTTTAGAGAAAATATGCGCACACAATCTGCTGGTGCAGGCAGGCTGAGTGTGTTCAAACATGAAACTGTGCTTTAAAACTTTGGTGAAAACTAAATTCGTCTGCCGCTTGAGAGAGCAGAACTGAAACTATGGCTTCGGGACTCGAGTGCAGTATGATACACGGCCTTCTGGCACTGCTGCCAATCTCACACCATCTTCATGGCTATTTTGCTAGTTTAGTTGGTGAGTCATGCTAAATCCGGGAACTTGTGTTGTAGAGCTGAAGAGTTCTGCTCAAGTGTGAAGGAATTTTATTGTGTCGGTGTAGGTGAAAAGATTAGTTCTATTCAGTGGACCAAATTCTGCTAGTTTTACTTTTGAAAGCATTTTAAGTGGAATTGTTCATTTCCATTTGTCTTTACCCCGATGTCAAAGGAATGCTGGCACAAACTGTACCTAGTGGTTTGGTGCAAGGTTGAAGCATTGGGAAGTGTGGTAAAAATCAGGTTATTTGCATGACTGCTCCAGTTCCTTTTTTCCCCAGCATACCTGGTTGTTATATGCATCAGGTGCAAGCTTCTTGTAGGTAGGTGCCATCAGGGTTGACAGGTTCTGCAAATTGGATTCTAGTTTTTCTTCCTGTTAGGAGATGAAATAGAGTTCAATGACGTTTCTATACTGTATGTATGGGGTCTAAGAAGTTATGGTCTTTACACAATTATGTTTACACTGATAGTTGTGTAAAGGCCCAGACCGTTATCATTCTTGTTTAGACAATAACTGTTGTGAATCTCCTTCTAATTTTATTGTTTCACAGCCTTTAAAGTAATGACGTAGTAAAGTAGTGTAGTGTTATCCTTGCAAGAGGACATCACATACCATAACCTTAATTTGTTTTATATTAAGAAGAATCACATTCTTCAACATGGAGATGTTTTAGATCAAAACGTGATGATCTTCCTTATTTTCCCTACTGGAGTTTTGGGGAAATAATACTCTTCAGAAAGCTTGAGAGAAATATCAGAATGGTCCAGCAAGTAAATCAGGCTAATTGAAGGGTTTTGCACATTGCAATGACAGCACTTCAACACACTGAAATATCTTTTCATGCAGCAATTTAAAATCACTTAAATATTTCAGACTTCAAGAACTTCCCAATTCTTAAGCAATGAAGATGGATGTGTCCAGTAGTTGGTGATACGGAAGTAGGAACGACCACACTTCTTTTTTTCTATGAGGATGGGACACATTCTCAAAATGAAGGGCTCTTTAAAAATGAAGTACTCTAATAACATACTCCAAAGTTGTTCCCCATTCTCTCAGGATGAGAATCCCAAATTCAAACCTTGCTTACATGAGGCCCTTACTTTTAATTTCAAGTGTATAGAGAGGAACAGTGGCATACTGGAGTGGTAAACTTGTTTTTATGAGTTTGTATATTTTAGAAATGTATGAAGAGCTGTGACAAACCTATGGGTTTGAGACAGATGTGTGTTTGATGCATTAGAAGTTTCTATCTCCTACTATGGGACTATCCTAGTTTGAGACTCTGAAATGACATTATGAAACTGTCAAAAATACCTTGCTGTGACCTTGTGGCTGCTGCCAGAACTTGGAGCTCTTGTATGGCCCATAGGTTACCATTCGTAAGTGTCACTTCTGGTTTTTATTGGTGAGGATCCCGTGTGTGTTGTCTATAAACTGTGTCTATGCGAGGGGACCCAGCCCCTGGTCTGGGCTCTGGCTGCCCCTGACTTTGTGTGGGAACAAGATTGGAGGGTAAAACCATCTTTCCTGCCCAGCTCTGGCTTCCATGGGAAGTAAATCCAGGAATGCAAGTTGGAAGAGTGCCCTGGTGGGCTCTGGCCAGGTATCCAGCTTAGAAAATTTTGGGGGTTTAGGATTGCAGGCTATGATAAAGAAGGCTTTGTGCCACAGCATGACGGGAGGTGGGCTATTCTGTAATTCTTGGGACCGTAGAAGAGCAGAAGGGAGGAAAAACTGTATGTTAATTATGATGACATTCTCAATAGCATGCCAGAGGATGCAGAAGTGCCTGGCTCTCTGATCATGTGAAAGAAATGCTCGGATTTGTGTAAGACACCAGAATACAGCGAAAGCTGTGAACCCATGTGTCAGTACACAAGCAAGGGACTAAATCTGCACGTGCTTGCCAAAAAAGAGACCGGGCCATTGGAGCCTCCCAGGCACATGACTAGCTGGAGGTGTCCAGGAGTCACTGCAGTCATGACTTCAAAGGTATCTTGTGCCCAGGCTAAGGTCAATGCTTTTTTTATTGCTCTGACTCGTTTTAAACAGTTGGCAGTTTGCTGTAACGCAGAGCCCAGTCTGGAAACATTCAGTGGGGCAGGACCGTACGTAGAATGAGTCTTCCTATCCTCATCTCGGAGTTTCATCATGTTTGTCTTCATGCAGTCTGCTCTGGTTTCCAGTTGCAATGTTGTGTGCATTCAGATGGTAAACCTTCCGCTCTGCCACCGGGGAATGCCCGATTGCAGGCCTAATACAGCCACAATTATTCAGGCCATGCCCTCTCCTCTAGTTGTGAAAGCCTGCAAACACGGCTTCAAGTCTCAGGGCTTTTACCAGCTGTCAGAATTTGGACAGTCAATTCAGCTGGCTCAGTGACTGGAATCAATCAGTTTTGACTGGCAGTTATTTAATTACCCTACATGTATGCCATTCAGGCAGGGCTCTGGCCCCTGGTCTCTTGTACTGTATCTCTATTTGCAGAGTGACAGAAAACGTTTCCTTGCAAATGAAGCTCATTTTAGAAATGGACACCAACCTCTTTTGGGTCATCCCCCATCAGCTTAAACTTTCTCGGAATCTTGCTTCTGGCAAACTTACAACCGTTGTAGTACATGCTCCAGGAGCAACCAAAGGAAAATGAAGCACCACAAGTTTCAGGGTCCAGCCCTTGACATGCGCAAGTCCGCCTGAAAAATAAGAGAATATAGCTGTTAGCAGCTGGTGGGTCACCCCGGGGCGCTCCCACAGCGGGCACTGGCGTTCTGCTGGTGCTCTGGGGCATCACTGGTCTTGGATTGTCTTCCATCAGTAAATAATGAAGGAATGAGAGAGGCAGACACATTATAACAGAAGATTTTATCGGAGTGAATAGTTTTATGGTTGCAAAGCAAGGACTATGGGTTTTCTGTGCTTCTGTGAGAAACCTGGCTTTGCTCAAAGAGGTTATGTTTGTGTGGTGCCTTGTTAGGGGGCGACAGTCATGGTACCTGAAAAGGGTGTATGCTGACAGCACTGCGAGAACGTGGGAGCCCTCTGACAGGGGCTAAGCAATAATTCCTGAAATGTGATTCTACCCATGAAGCCAACGTAACACACAGTGATAGCTATGTTAATTTTGGTCTAAATGTTCTTTGCTCTCTGAAAGACATGGGAAAACGATACAGTGCAAACTCTTTAGATTCAGGCTAGCTTCTGTAGGCTGACAGTATGATTTAGTTCATCTAGTTTTTATTTCAAGGTTGAACTATCTGCTGTCCTGCACCCTGCTGAGATCTCTTCCTCTAAATATACTGAGATGCTTCACAACTCCATGAAGATGTTTTTCCCTGACTCATAAGAATGTTTACTTTGCTTTTCTCCCAGGGTTTGTGGGTTTTCCAACTGCCTGAAATAGTTGGAAAGGTTATGAGTATTTCAGGGTAACAGCACGAGCAGAAGTGCCGGGTCTGAGGCTGAAGGTGGGGCTGCAAGTTTGGCGAGCGACCCTTTGTTCCACTTACTCTTCGTTGAGGGCGCACCGCCGGTTGGTGAGCGTGCCGTACTTCCTCAGGGTGTCGGTGAGTTCGGAGTAGAGCTTGTCGGCCAGGCTTGTTGGGATTCCCTCCCAGACCAGGATGAGAATCACAATCACGGCCGTCTCGCACGTGTGGCCCGCTCGCTCGCGCACCAAGCAGAGTAGCTTTTCCTCCTGACTGCTTCTGCGGACTACCTGCATGCACGGCAAAACACACCCCCAGAGCCCCAACACAAACAATGCGTTTCTTAATGCGAAGAGCAAGAGAACAGGAAACCTCAGCATCAGTCAGTGCGCGTTTGGGGAGGTGACTTCTGTCTCATTAGTGATACGGGCCGGGGCTACCCCTTCTGTTTAATGAAGCTGACTCTAGGAGGCTAAGCTTGACTGATGGGGTGGAAAGCCATGGTGGTAGAAACCAGCTTTGTAAAGGTATCCCTCATGCTCTGATTCAGCAGAATATTCTAGTGAATATTTGCTGTGGTCCAGTGTGATTAGTGGACAAAAGGCAGTGTGACACCTCCACGCACGGAGGTGGATGGTGGACACCTGGGCCTAGGGCAGGAGCCATGTGGGGAAGGGAGATGGCTAAGGAAAGGGACTAAGTAACCCTACGTGGGAGCTCTCTCCCTTTCCCTCCCAAACTTAAGCAGCTAAACTTGTAATCGGCCGCTCAGCTTTGTGACCTGCCCTTACTACAAACAAACATTGCAGTGATGAGAGGAAAGCAGTAGATGTTGTTCAAATAAAAGTGTCCTTGCTTCTCAGTGCTTGTGCTGCTGTGGGTATTTCTGAAAAAAAGGTGCAGTCTGGCACACACAGAGACTATAATCATGTATTCATGTATTTTTCCTCATCCTGTCTTTCCCCAGCCTGCCCAAACCACTCAGTAATTTGTGCCACAGTACGACAGTGTTTGCTAAGAGGGTGTCCTAATGCCTCTCTCAAACCGGGAGTGCATTTTAAAAACATCACAGTCGTGCGCTTACTGGACTTATTTGTAAGCTAAAATTAACCAGCAATGAGGATGTCTGGTGGTGTGAATCTTAAATCTAAGCAAAACCACCTTCCCTCTCAGGTTTTCATTCCTTTAAGCCAAATTTTATTCTTTCCGTTCTCCATGCAATAAATAAACGGGAGTGTGAGAGACAGGGGTGGGAGCAGGCTACAGGCGTCCTGCGGTACTGCTGCTGCTGAGCTATTTTAGGTTTCAAAGTGTCAGCAGCTAACAGAAGGACGTCTGCTTACATGAACCATCATACTGAACTAGGTTGGTCTTACCATTTGCGCGCATCACTTACCCATTTAGCAATTGGACATCCTTGAGAACTTTTGCCTTCTTTCCCAGTGTAGACAACCCTCTCAATCCTTATAGCTTTACCCTTCTGTCCAAATCTTAAACAAACAAAAATATGTACAATGAGCAGATTCATTTGGAGCTGTGTGAACGCTGAAAAGATGGAGCGTGTTTGCTAGTCTTATCTTAAAAAATAAACACTGTGAATTACAGGGAGGGATGTGCAGTGTGGTTTATCCTGCCGGTTTTATTATAGTGGTGGATTGATATGTTAAGCGGGGTAAATGTCTTTAATACATCACAGATGAGTAAAAATTATCCATATCACATTTATATTCCCAAGCCTTTTAACTGTTTCTGTAGAGAATTTGTTATAAATGACATTTTGACAAGTGGACTTGAAGTCTCTCTATTTTGGGGAGGAATGTGACATTTTTCTTTAATTTCTGGGTTAAAGTTATTACTCTGAAATGTATCTAATCAGTTGTCATGGAACAGCTGGCATGCAGTAGTCACTATTAATTTCCAGTGCTTGTTTCTGACTTAGATACAGTGTGTGAATCAGTTAAGTCATGATTAATTTGCATCGTATCTATTTCCTTTACTTTATCATCTCCTCATAAATTGTTACTTCTTCACTTCTGCCTGACTTCTATACTGAATTTGGATCACAAGATGCCCTCAAATGATGCCATTCGTGTGCGCCTTTAACCCCACGTGCAGGTAGTGCTGTTACCCGGAGCAAATGGGATCCACTTTCCACGTCCTCTGATGGACCAGGTGGAAATGTGTGGCAAATGCGAAGTGAAGCAAATCTTGACTCAATAAAAAGCATCAGACCTGTTAAGGTCATGCATTTCCAGGGATGTTGTCGGGCCAGGCCTCTCCCCCAGGGGCTGCTGCAGCTGGGGGGTGCCCCCACCTGCTGAGCCCTCCGGCACATCAGGTCTCAGGTGAGGCCCTGCGTTAGAAACTTGTGGAGACTTAATCACCCTCTCCTTGTTCTTTGCCTGTTACCTATAGAGCAATCAAGATAGTTCCTTCCTGTTATGCAGCCATTTAATGATGTCTTGAGCACTTTTGACCTTTCATCCCTCTTGTTTTTGCGCTAAAACCTTGCTGACATATTTAAGAGTAAATATTTGTATTTAAACTTCTGTCCTGTAAAGGAAATGAAAAAAAAAGCTTATTTTTAGATGTGATCTCATTGTGAAATTTCAGTGTCACAGGAAATTATACAAATAAAATCAAGTTGTACTACACGTGTTCTGCAGGCAACTCTTAGGTCACTTTTTCCTACTTAGGCTTGCATGTTAGTATACATTTGTTCCTTTAATTAACCACATTAAAAACACCATGTTAAAATCTTAACAATTTCTATCAATTTGCTAATCTGGATTGCAGGACAACTGTGCAGATGCTGCTCTAGAAATACATTGTATGTTACACACTGGGAGTGAAATGAACTTTCTCTCAAATCTTTTCAACTGTCACAAAGGAATTTGTGCCTGATGTTTGTCATGCTTGCTTTCAGGCCAGAGCTGATTGGCTTTAAAACCAAAGCAAAACTCACTGAGCATGAAGTAAGGATTGGGAGAAGCAAGAGGTAATATGTACGTATCCACCACGGATTCTGCAAGGAATTTGTTCTGCTAAAATATTAACTGCAAATCTGAATCCAAATCCTGATTTGTTTGGTGGTGCTGATACCTTAAAAGTCAATCCACGTTCATGGGAAGGCAGTTTAAGTGTGCTTCAATTGTCGTTAGTGTCACCAACTGCACACATGTGCTTGAGAGTATCTTTTAGAGTTAAGTGCTTTTTTTTACTTAGGGATACAAAATTAACTAATGAGGAGAAGTTCTGGAGTTCTTCAGTCAGGGAATCGCACAGTTCATACCATATGAACAGTTGAAAACTAGCCATTATTCAAGTGGTTGCTGCTATACTCTGCTGAACCTGGCTGAGTAGATGCATGTTATCTATAATCTTTCAGGATTTCCTTCTGCCAACATGAAATGAAATTAAATGCAAAAAACAACAAAAAAAAAGAAAACAAAAAAAAAAAAGAGAAAAGGTGAGGTCAATATTAAGGATGAAAAATTACATTCCAAAGTAAAGAAATGAAAAAAAGTTTCATCTCTAATAATTGACATCATGACATGAATGACTTTCCTCTTTTATTTATTACTTGTAAATACTAAAGAATTAACCAGTCAATGAGAGCTCTGGAGATAACAAGTTGTAAGAAGCTCCTCAGGAGGGTCAGTGTTCACTGCCCCTTTGCAGGAAGCCGATCTGTGTAGGTTACATGCATTTGAGCTGCTCACAAAGCTGAAAACAAGTATTGGGGCAAGGCCTGCACAGGAGTCACAGGGAAGGGGGTGCTAAGCAAAGAGAAAGGACCTTAGGACTCAGAGGTAATCTGAAGGGTTTAATATGCCTTAAGTGGCCCATGGTCATGCAGGGATGAGCATAAACTAACAGACCTTGCTAAGAAACGGCGCTCCTTAGCTCAGAAGAGCACTGCAATAATGCCCATTTACTTTTGGTTCTGCAACTAGCTGGAGCTTCTTTGCAGTTCTGGAGTCCAGTTTTTAAGGTATCCAAATTCCCATCTGTCTCTGACTTACTGGGGAGCTTTTTGTTTGTTTTTCAGAGGGGAACTGAATTCTCAGACACCTCTAAAAATCTGGCCGTTGATATCTACGCATGCCAAAAGATACAAGGAATGCAGAATTCACAGTACGGAAGTAACTTTTGTGACAGTTTTTAATTTAAATACCTTAGAGAGGCTGGTGGGTTTTGTGCTTAGGCATATTTTTAAATAGCACTGATCATGTATCCATTCTGTGCCATTCAAAATTCCTGGTTTGGTTGGCTTTGATGTAATAAATGTATCATGGGATACAGGGATTGTCCACAATCAAGATAAGGCTAGCTTTGTGCAATACTCTGAGGCAGGGGGATGTTTTTTTCACAAAGTTATTTATCAATTCTTGGGCTGAAATCCTATCCAACAACTTTGTGGCATTCCTCTGGACGCGACCGAGTTAGATTTAGCCCTTTAGGGTTTTACTACACACTTTGTAATTTGGGTGGGGAGGAGGGGCACTGATTTTGGAGTCTGGTATTCTGCTCTTCATCCTCCTTCTACCTTGGCATTCTCCTACCCAGAGGGAACACCAGGTCCGTGCCTGCTTTTGCAGCCATTGCCAACCGTCTTGCTTGGCAGGCTGGTGAATACTTGTTCCTGCTTGGGTTTGCTGGCATCTGTCTCAAAGTGCGCAGCCTGTGCCAGGCAGCAGACTATTAGCCCTGTCAAATATTGTGACTCTCTGGTGAATAGCACAGTGCGTAATGTTGGCAACACTGGAGTAGCTAAGCCTACAAGTAATTACTTGATTTGCAATTGTTTATTTCTTTATGTGCAAAAGCTGGAAAAATTCTGACATCCACAAAAGGATAAACGTTAATCTGCCCTGTGCCTTTGCACTAATTACCTTTCTTCCATGATTTCTCTAATAGCTGCCACATTAGGACCGGCTCCTAGATGGGTATAGAAAGGACCTTCATCTTTTTCAATAATTTGCTCTGTTTAAAACAAAATAAAGGTTATTACTTTGAAGCTTAATTCTTTAATGTAAAAAGTCACATTGCAAAGCTTACATCTAGCTCGTTAGAATACTGCCGTATGGGTCTGGGGTCAGAGTTTTCACACTTATGTCTAAAGTATGCTCACGCAATTTCTACAAAACATGCAAAGCACGTGGCTAATCCTGCAAATAGCCGTGATACGGACTGTGTGCCTTTTGCTAGCACAAACAGTTGTTTCACATCTTGGACTCTAAACTGAAATTCAAAAGGCATTTTCCTGTTATCACCAAACAATTGTTTCTCCTTCTCCCACTTCCTCCTCTCCCAGTATCTAGAAAGGAGGATAAATGGGATAACAACGGTAAACATTGACGTTAGTGAGCTGTACGGTACTTGTTTTTCAGCAGACATTTTACAGTGTAGGAACCTACAACTTGAGAAAGTGGCCGGTAAGGTTACATAGAGAATTTCTGCCACCCACAGAAAGACTCTGTGAAATGAAAAAAAGCAAGTTTGCTGAAAGAAATCCTGCACAAGGCTGAATCAAAATGCTCATATGCTAAGAATGTGCCCTCAGTTTACTGTGTGTAGGTAGGACCATGTCAGCAGTCACAATATATGCTATATGTGTGGTTTGATACAAGAAGGCAGGCTCTGGCAGTGAGAAAGAAATGGCCAGGCTCTGCTTGGGTTCAGCAGGAGATGGTGGAGCTGTGCTGACTTGTCTGAGGGCTGACTTTATGCTTTCTGCCATGCTAACTCCAAAGGCTGGATGAGGTGATGCTACTCTTGACGTACAGCCTCTGGAAGAATGATGAAGGCATGCCATAAACCTTAACATGTCGATAGGGGAATAGTTTAATTTAATCTTCCTAAGAACAAGTATTGGTAGAAAAGAGCTATAAACCCTATCGATTATGCTGTGGCACTGGGTTCTTCAAAGAGGACAAGGAACTAAGTTTTATGCTCCTTTATTTCCTAGAGGGTCTGCTAAGACTGAAGAATTAAAATACAAGTGGAGGATAAGCTCTTTTGCTTAGCTAGTGGTTACAGTACTGGCTAAAAAAATAGTAAGAATAATGAAATGATTGCCAGAAAATCTTGTGCCAACTACACTGCAGAAACCATCTCAAGACAACAAGCCCCAAACAACTTTCAAAAAACCTGTATTTTGTAGGTTGTTTCTTATAAAACAAAAAGGAACAGGCTTCCAGTTCTCCTCCTGGGAGCTTTGGAGATCCACTAACTCCTCTTTTTGTTCCCATGGATCATTTCTGAGACATGGGCCCAGGTGGCCAAAAAGGCGAAAAGGTGCATTTTGCAGTTTTGGAGGAGCATTGGTTCAACTTTCCTCTTTTATAGTTGGTATGAAATCTCAGTTAGTGAAACTACAACAAGGATTTTTAAATTTTTTTTTTTGTTGTTCCCATTTTTGGCACTGAACGTTTTGTCTCAGCCTCAATAGTTTATCCAATAGAATCTGAAAGTGGCTGTTGGACCTGGCTGTGTGCAGTGTCAGTGCTGTATGGAAGCTCGGGCTACACAGCCCTGCCTGTCACTCTACTTTGCTTCCCTCTGCTCTGTTCTTCCAACTTTTGGAGATCGGGTGTGCCACGAAGAAACACTGAGGGTCCCCCTTGCTGCTTTTTTGAAGCTGCTTGCAGAGCTTCTCTAAGAAACTGCTGCTCTCTTTAGCCTTGCAGGAGACAAGTGTGTGAAAGGGAGGATAAACAAGTTAAGATTAACTTGCAACAAGCGAGAAATAATCTCTCATCCCTTCTTTGTTTAGGCTTTACTGAGGGAAACTTCAGCAATTTCACTCTTAAAGCAAAAAATGGCATAAGTTTTGGACCCAGGACATATTTTATAAATGCTATATCTAACCTTGATGAATAAATTAGAGCATAAAGTTATGACCTATTTTTTATCAGCATGTTGTCATTACATGTCTGCTGCTCAAGGAGAATGGATGCGAGGGGATACATTACTGGCCATAAGCATTCTGACTGTAAAAGCAGATAGGCAATTGCTTTATGAAATATTGAGAAATGGCCCATGTGTAGAGTTGGATGAGTAGGCATATGTATATAAAACTGCAATTTTATAAGTCTGTACTAATTACTATTCTAAAAAAAAACAACCCAAAAAATCCTCCAACAAAAACATCCATCTAACCCTGTGATCCTAACTTGAAGGCTCATTTCCTTCCTGTGAACTAGTACATTTTTAGTACATCCCAGCACTTACCCACACAGCTGCAAGATGGGAAATCATACTGGGTTTTGGCAGGTGTGTCCAATAAATTTTTTACAGGAGTATCCAATAACTTGGAAGGTGAGTCTAAAAAATTATTGAGAACAGTTCCAGCTGTTCTTTTGGTCGGGGTTTTCTCAGCAGACGGGTTTGCTTGCTGATCTAAGATTGGGGTCTGAGTGTCAAAATCTGCAGCACTGGTACTTCTTGATAGGATGGTAATAGGGCCTGCTGTTTCAACCTTCACATGTTTAGGTGATTTGATAGTAAAAGTCTTGTGATCAAACAGTGATTTGACCTGTATCTGTTTTAGCTGCTGTTCCATTGTCTCGATGATGCTCTTTTGTTGCGTGTTCTCGCAGCCAAAGTGCTGATTCTCTTGTTTAATTGTTTTCTTCCACATTTTGTTTTCCAGCTGTCCAGCTGATGGACGCATGCAGACATTAGACTTTGTGCCAGCCTCGATTTTTATAGGCTTGCGTGCTGGACTGGGACCAATCTCGGGTTTGGGTTGCTGGTATGCTTGTTGCTCCTGTTTTTGCAAGAGATGCCACCTTAAAGCAGCGTGCTTTTGAAAATCTTTAGGGGTTTGGGACTGCAAATGAGAGCCTCTCTGGTCTTGGGAGTGTGGGGCAGTTTGCTGGCTGTGTGGTAAGTACCGCTGAGGAATCTGCGTGGCTTGTTGGCTCAAGGGATCTTGGTTCAGGCTACCACCGTAGCATTGGGTTTGCTGGAGTGGTGGTAGCTGTATCACTGAAGCTTGTTGTGTCTGTTGCTCTTGTTCTTGAAAAGAGTGATTCACATCTGGCTTTGCGGTCAAGTTATTTGAAAAATACTGCACGTGTTGCAAGTCCTGCATTTTGTTGGCTCCAAAGCGTTCGATGTTTGCGGCGTTTTCTTTCTTCTCAGCGATCAAGTGCACGTTGTTTGGGCAGGGGTGCTGCAGACCAGCGCTTGCTTTCTGAGTGTAAAGGGGAGCTTTGCTGTTCACGCTCTGTACCTGCTCCAGGCCTAGCTGAGGGCTATGCAGTGGGAACGCAGCTGATTTCATGTACTTATTCCCAGTTTGAAAACATTCATCTGCTTTAAGTTGATTGAAGGATGTCCTGTCTAGCGGCTGTTCAGCATTGCTTTGGGAGTGGGAAATGGCTTGGGGCAGGTCTTTATTTTTCATTTGCAGAGCCTGTTGCTGGTTTGGGGTTAGCTGTGAACTGCACGGCAGCTGCACCTGCTGTGCCTGTTTTTGAAGCATCTGTTGCAAAATGTGTGAATGCAAGAATTGCTCGTTTTCCCCTGGCTGGGGATTCAAGTGCTGCTGTTTCAACGGGACCCCTAAAGGCTGTTTGGCTTGTTGTTCTGGTCTTTGCTGGAAATGGAGCTGCTGCGGAGGGTGTTGCTGCACTTGGGACTTGAGTAGGGAATCCATCTTGGTGAGCTGTGGCTGCGGTGAGTGTTTCTGGAACGGCAGCTGCTGGTGGTCAGCTGTGGGACGCGGCTGCATCTGGGAGGTCTCGCTTTTGTACAGCGGAGGAATTTGTTCCTGTTGCATTATCTTCTGGCTCTGGGGCTGCCCTGAAGGCCCCTTTAATGCCTCAGGACTTCCAGCATACTGTTTTGTATAGGCTGTTTCGGCTGTGTTTGCCTGGAACTGCAGAATTGAGCGCAATAAAGCTTCGCTGGGCTTTTGGGGAGGCTCTCCCTGGCGGAACTGGGTGGAAACCAGTTCTATCCAGGCTGGTTTTGAATAATGTTGAGCCTGCGGCGCAGGCTCTTTCGCTTGGTCCTTTGCTTTGTTGGGAGGAATCTCAGGTTCTCTGTGTCCTGGGAAAGGCTGATAGTGTTGCTGCAACTCACCCTCGCTTCCGCGCCCTTGCAGGTTTTGGAGGGGAGGCTCTGACGCCGGCGTCATTTCTTCTGGGGGCTGCTGAATCGAGGCGGCCACAGCAGCTTGCGGGTTGCTTTCACTAGCATCTTGTGACGTTTGTGCCTGCTGCGGAAGTCTCTGCTGAGGGTGAAGTTGTTGTTGGCTGAGGCTGGGACTTTCTGACATTGGTCCCTGCTGTTGCCCTTCATTCTTTATCTCCCCAGGAAGAGTTTCATCACATCTGTCGTCAAAGGAATGAAGTCCTTCTCGCACCACGACGGACAGTGCACTGTTCATTTCTGGAGCAGGAGGAGTAGAGGAATCTTTGTGAAAAGTTGAGTTCTGTTTAAAGAAAGCACCATTTTTTTCTGCTTGCTCAGAAAACCTTTCCAGAGCGGCGTTCTGAGCTTGCAGGTTACTGCTGGAACTTAGAGAGAGGTCTGGGTTGGGAACCTGCCCTACGCTTCCACGAACAGTACTGTTTCCTACGGGTAACTGGCGTGGATCATAGCCTGGAATCTGTTGCTGTAGCTGTAGTTCTGGTTTCTGAAGCGAACAGCTACCTGGCAATACAGGTGGGTTACTGGAGTCTTCTGCGTTGTAGACCTCAGTAACCACTACAGCTGGCACTTGAGGCAGCTCAGAGTTTGAGGTCTGTGGGGAAGTGATCTGCCCTGAGGTATGGGATGAATGTGTTGTCTCATAGGACAACTCATTAGTAGCCTGACTGGTAATGGCATTGATATGAGATGTGTTCTTCTGCATTGCTATGGAAACATGTTCTGGATAATATTGAGACAGTGTTTTCTCCAGGAGTTCACCATGCATGCTTTCCATGGAAGAGGCAGAAACTGTAGCACCATTAGGCATTGGCACTGCCTTGTTCTTGAGTAGTAAGACAATGTCCCTGTTGTGGCAATGAACGTTTTCCTGCTCCTGCTCATCCTGAATCAGGAGGTCACGAGGGTTTTCTGAACCACCACTGTTGTATCTTGTAGACTGTATCAAATCTGAAACTTCATTTTCTTGTCTTGTAAAACTCTCGGGTTTCTTCTCACTGTAACAATTGGAGACGCTCGGTTTTTCATTATTATCTTCTGGCTCAGCTTTTTCTCCGTTTACCTCTTTGTCTTGTTTCACTTTCTTGTTCTCATGAAGTCCATACAGAGAGGGCTCACTAAAAGTGCGTTTTATCCCACCGTTTTGCATATATTTGGAATATACTTTCTTTTCTTGTAAAAGGTCAGGGCTAACGCGGTTGTTTGGATTTCCCTTCAGGTGGGGCACTCCATAGCTGCTTTTAATGAATAGCCGCTTGTGGTCTCCATTTACTTCAACTTCAGGCCTCTCTGTTGCTGGACTTCCATTCTGTAGCTTCACTGCAGAAGGCTCTGCCGGGCAAACGTGAGAAGACTGCGGTATTAAAAATGGACTCAATCTATTGCCGTCAACATGGTTGGTTCTGTCCTGTTCCATCTGGCCTGCTCCGGGGCCATCCACAAGGCTACCCTCTGAACGTATCTGAAAGAGAAAAGAAACGGGAGAGAATCTAAGTCAATTTTAGTTTCCGCTGATGGACAGCCAGTTACCAACAATTCCTGCAGCATTCGAGCACCCATCATCCTGACCAGCTCCCCCACACAACGTGAGCTCGCAGGCGCACCGGAGGGGTGTTCCACTATCCTGTCACATTCCGCAGCCCCGTGTCTCCCTTTTCCTTGAAGGTTTGCTCTTCAAGATGAAAAGAGAGTGAAAATACGGAGTGGCTCCTTACCCCCGTTTAACACACAAGCAGATATTTTACCAAAAAATATCTCCTAACGGTGCAAAAAATATTCTCCGCTTTTGAATGATTTGCATAGACTCCTCTATTGTCACTTTTTCTCCTTGGTCATGCCGAAACTGTGGTTCCCAGACTTGGTGCTAATCCTGTTATTTGATTAAGTGTGCCAAACCTCTTTTGTGTGACTTGAAGGATTACTGCCACCAAGCCTGCCAATTAGAGGGGAACCCCCCCTTTTTTTTCCTGTCTTCAGCAGTCGGACAAGGTCTTTTAAAATTGGCATTCCTGAAGACCACGCAAGTGGCACGATGCACATGTGAGACAAAGCCACGCATGATTGCTGTCCATAGTTCATCAACATCTTCGTAATGTTGACAAAAACAAATCGAGAGATTTCTGAAAGGTCTGATGGAAGTGGTATTTTTTCAGGTATTAATACCCTTTCAAATTTACATACAGACATCAAGCATGGCTTAAACTATGCATTTGGGTTTTGAACTGAGCACCACAGCTGTGGAGCTAGGACTTTTTTCTTCTTTGTTTGGATGGAAAATCCCATTTTCTCAGATACTCTTTATATTTTATTTATAAAATGAAGTTTTTCATTGGATAAAAGTACTGACAATATGCAGTGAACAAATTCCACATAATGACAAGCTAATCCTGTTCACATGGATCTTCCCAGGATTCACAATCCCAGTTAACATAGATAAAGCCCTTGTTTGACTCTGCTTGTAATTTATTCTTTGTTGGCTTTATGGTTCTCAACCAGTCACAAACAACAGAAGACAGACCGACAGAGGGTCTTACAGATGTGAGATTGCACAGAGAAAATTTAGACTCATGCATGTCTCTGTCCTGAAGCTTTTATTTTTAGTTTGTATAAAGGGAAATCTGAAGAGTTCTCCAGTACCGGGCCATCTCTAGTTGGACTGCAAAGTCAGGAGAAGCACCACATGTGGCTGTTATTGCCACCACCTAGGAAGAACTACTATACTGAAAAATCTCTCCCATCACGGTTGCTCTGCTTATATATTTATCCTATGCTAATCTCTCTTTTTTTAAATGCTCAAGAACATCTAATTTATACAATTTTCAGTGCAGTTTTGCCTTACTCAGTTGAGTAATATGATTCAAAAATGCTTTTAACAGTAATATTCATTGAAGGGATTCATTACATCCAGCAGAATCCCCTCTCTGCTTGCAGCTCTGATTTCAGTATCAGGACAATTCAGACATCCATTTTGACTGGCTCCCACCTATATGATGACTTGTATCTAACTTCCTCCTTATCCCAAACTTGATTTTAGATTTACTTTTGACCTCCTGAAGTTTTTTTCTTTTCTTTCTGTACTCAATTTATGTTTTGCATGACAGAAGTAGAGGAGTTATCTCTGCAAGTAACAGTACTTAAAAAAAGAGTTTTTGAAAGGAAGGCTAAGAATAGGGAGATGGAAGGGAATGTTTGTCCATCTTCCCTATTTTCTTGACAAGGTAAGGTAGGCTTCTTCCCTTCTAGATATATTTATTTCCCAACCTAGCTTTGAAGTACCGCAAGACAGAAGCCTTTGCAGCTTTCCCAGGGAGACAATATTCCACGCTTAACAGAAAGCAGCGTGAAAAGGATTCCTCTGATGTGTCATTCTAGGCCGGGCGGCAGAATGATGCTCCCAGAGTGTCTCAAAAATAAAATGTCAGCCTAATTTGGAACCCATTCTTTGCCTTCACACCTTTCATACCTAGAAACTGTAGCTGAACCACAACTCAGACGTGAGTGTGTAGGCTGCTGTATTTCGCAAGCATGAAATGAAATAAAAGGCACCATAGTAATTAACACTGTGCTGTCAAGCCGCTTCTAAAATATTTATTTCTTTAAAAAAAGTTTTAGTCTGTGTGATTGAGTCATGAGAAACTTCCTCTGGCCCTCAAAGTTTGCCTTGCTGTTTGTGTTCTGGTGTATCGTGTGGGTTGCAACTAAATTCCTTCCAAGAGTTCCCAGACAATCCTTCTCAACTCATTACTGACGGGTAAAAACACCTTCTTGTTTAGAAGTGGGGGCTACCCGACTTCTCTAAACTTTGCTTGCAAACCCCTTGAAGGAGAACATCTGTGCTTCAGAAAAGAGTCTTAGGTTCGTGCCTAAGGTTACCTTCACTGTGTGATACAGGTTATTAGTCCGTATGGTATTCTCAAAGACCTCATGGTATGCGTCAACCAGTTCCCCCAAATTCTGACCACCGACAGGCACTGGTGTTAGACATTGCAAAGGACATGGGAGGCATCTGGTTCTTTAAAATAAAAAGTTAATTCATCGATTAAAAGTGCCAGACTTGCACTCTTTGAAATGCATCTAGGACTGTGATGACTTTGCAGTATATTTATTTCTCTCTCTGTCTGCACTCAGTTATTTGCAGTCCTCGTGTCACACCTGAGTACAAATCTTGCTCAAGCAGCTACAAATCACAGCAATTATTTGTAATTTAAAGCTGGCAAAAGACAAACGGCAACGATACCTTTATTACTGGTTTTAACTGGGACACCATAAAGATATTCTTAATGCTACTACTAAGCAGACCTGGTTGTGCCTTACAAAGTCTCTGTGCTCTTCTTTATAATTGTTTTGGGGTGACCTGTCTGCCTCTCAAAGTAAATCTACGTTTCCCTAAGCGTAGCAGTTAGCCTTTTTTCTCTTTCCCATAACTGTATTTTATCCGGATTGCTTAGGAGCTCCGCGTATTTTTCTTCAGCTATAATTCATTAGAAATTCAAGTCACATCAGCAGCATCTGTGAAACAATTACTGCATCTAGGACTGACTCTGCAGTCTAATCCATCATAATTATGACTGGCCTCTTTGAAGATGCCACGATGCGTGACTTATATATAGCACATTACTGTGCAAGTGGATCAGCATCTCATCCCACCAATATCCATTCAAGTTATAATTCAGTCCACCAGCATTTGACTTTTTCAGATGCAAGCAATGTACGTACACTTATTTCTTGCCACATATGGGACGCAAATTGGAAACCAGGTACTGAAAGAGTTTGAGATTAATTTTGTTTGTTTGTTTTATGGGCAAGTTTGGCATATTCCTGCCACCTCTATCAATACCGGAATACCAAAAGACTGTGGAAGGCTTTGTTATGAGCGCAACAAACATTTCTGCGGCAACAAAAGTACTCTTAGTTACGTCACTTTCTTTCATGGAAATGTTTTAGCCAGTTCTAGAGGATTGTACCTTATTTTATATAGCACCTGTATCTGGGGAGTTTGTGAATGCGAAGCCGCTCAGATGAATGGAGGGACAAATACACCCACTGCAGGGGAGTACAACCTTCTGCAAAGCTGGGCAAGATTCCCAGTAGAAAAAGTAGGTGGGAGGATGCTGTGTTACAGTACTCGTGGCCCTAACGGGACCAAAAGGTGGGACGTCAGATGGGTTGTCTCCTCTTCTAGGGTTAGCTGGGATAGAAATATATTTCCTCGGAGGTTTTTCTCTCCGGCAGCAATATGCCTCCTCAGATCCTGACCTCAGCTGACTTGTGCTTGAGTGATTATCAGGATGAGACTTAAGAAAGCAGAAGGCAGATACCTGGAGTCAGTGGCTCACTGGGGTGTCCCTGGAGCGCTGCCACAACCTCCGTCCTGCTGGCACTCTTCTGCCACTGCCAGATGACACGGAGGCATAACCTGCTCCCGGACAAGAAACCCCTGTAGCACTTTCTAGACAGGAGGTGAATTTACCTATATGTCTTGCCAAGCTCCAGTTTGGTAAATTGTACTTTCTGCTTACATTCTCCTGCTCCTATCACCTGGGTACAGTAGTTGGCTTCACATCTGGCTTAATTTGCTATGTATTTATGTGCAGTTGTGCAGTTGATTCTCTCCTTTGAAGCTCATGCCTCTGGCAGAGGTCTAAATCCTGAACCTCCAAAAGAAAAAGCTCCTAAGTGAAGGGATATTTTTTTTCCTATTTCAAAAATGACTGAAAACTTGAGAGAAGGCATGAGTAGAGTTATTCCGAAGTAAGGACACTCATACATGGTATTATCAGAAAGCTTAATTTCTGCACTAAAAATTTAAATCTTCTGGACTCACATACATTTGAAATTATTTCTGATTGATTCTGTGTCAAAGTTTTCTCTTTTTTAACTTCAGAACAAGAAGCAGTGTAAGCAGTTATAATGATGCTCAGCACCGTGATTTATAGCTGTGTGGTTTTCACGGGATGTCATTTTTCTCTGGCCTATCTAAGTAGCAGTTGCTTCAGCTGTGCCTTGGGTTAACACCTATCAGCAAGCTGCAAATGTCACTAGAGGAGAAAAGATGTGCCATTAACTCAGACGGCTAATGGGCGATGTAACACGTCAAAGCTCCTTATTGGTGAGACATTTCCATTATTGCTGGGGTAAAATGTTGCATATGTGAGAACAGTGACATAGTTTAAGGACTTCCTATATGTTTCGCGCTTAATGTGCACTGTGTTTATACACTGAGAAACAAAGCAAGCTTCCACATGGAAACTAATGGGAGAGGCAGGGCCAGGACAACGCCTGCCCAGGCTCTGGATGGTTTGCCATCTGCAGAACAGCTTCTTCCCAAGCCAAGGTCACTGGTAGTCTGTAATAAATACAATACCATCAGAAACCAAACCCCGTGTGGGCCTGCTGTTTAAACAGGGGTTTAACGTGCTTTTCTGAAGTCAAGGCACCCATGAAAGAGTATTTTAACCCTGTTGTCCAAAGCAGATTTGAAAGAGAGATTGCATTCATGCCCAAGGTGAATTGAGGCTCTGAACCTCAGAACCCACCCTAAGGATTTGCTCTGCTCCCTCCCGGCATCACTGCTGCCTCGCTGCAAGTGTGGTGGCTGAGGAAAACACACTGAAACTCCAAGGCAGATGTAAAGGAGGCCCCAGAAGGACAAGGACACTCTGTTGTTAGCCGGGCTCTGTGGCTTACAATGGGGTCTTTTTGCGCTGCATTCAGCTGTCTCTTCATTTGGAGAGTATATTTATTCAGTGCATTAGCAATGCTTTGGAAAAAACTCACACAAGGATGCTGTGCCTTCTCTTTCCCTTGAAGGTTTAAATTTAAGGCTGTATTTCTCTCTAAAATATACGTATTGCTATCTCATTGTAGCTTTAAAGAGCAGTTAAGGGGTTAATCTAGAAACTACTGGATGAGACTCTGTTACTGTATTCTGCAGGAGGTCATATTACATGAATATAATTGTCTTCTCTGGCATTTAGATCTACGAATAATATGTGTCAAACAGAAAAGAAAATGTGGGATGGCTAAAATTTGTTACCTAATTTATAGCTAATTTATCCTTAATTTACAGGGAAAATGGTGACTAGTGAAT